>CM040619.1:57846997-58000305 GCA_022817965.1 Solanum lycopersicoides
CTTTAATGAATGTCAAATCATGATGAAGTAAAAATGGTTATATTCCGCCACTTTTAAATTATTAGGATTCGTTTGGTTGAGGGATAAAAGATAATAGTGTGGACTGAAATTTTATATCTTTGTTTGTTGGTCATCGTTGGTATCACTTAATATCTCATCATTATATAATAGTGATCGAATATAGTAAAACTCAAGGATAGTTATATTCCCATTAATACTAATCCTGAGATATCATTGTTCCCAACCAATCACAATCCTGTTGGATTTAGGGATATAGTTTGATGGGCAGGTTTAGAAGTGATGAATTGTACTGTTTAATTAAAGATTAGTATAAATGGATCTAATATTCCTTTACCTTTACATTACAGAGTTTATATTCAAAATGATCCAAACGTCTTGATTCTGAGATGAATTAGGATAAACTTTAATTTCTTACACAACTCGTACTTTTGTAAGTCAATTTATTCAACACTCTAGTAGGAAAAGTGTAAGTTTAATGGAAACTATAACAAAATAGTAAATACTTTAACAAATAACAAAGAATGATAACAACGATGATACGATGATGTCATAGTAACACATGACCCAAAAAAAAGAGGGCACTAGTTCTAAAGCTAAATAATGGACATTGGGGAGAAGAATTTCCTCAATTTTGTTGAAACTGACTGTAAAATTCTGCGGTTTGAAAAGCTAAAAAGTGGAAAAATTGGCCTTCGCAGCCTGGCTGAAAAACTGGAAAGCCGCACAGCACCCCCCTCCCCCCGCCGCCCTACCGCTCCCCTCACCCCCCCCCCACCCCTCTCCCACCCATGACACCCCCACTTGAGCCCCCCCCCCCCCATCCCCCCAGCCCAGCAATCCCCCACTTCCCTCCACCCCCCCACCTCGACCCCCCGGGCGCCGCCCCTCGCGCCCGACGCTCTCTTCCATCCCTACCCCTCCTCAAACTTGTTTTAGATTCGATCTGCACTTTCTAAGATATTTATATGTTCACTATCTACTCTATGAATTATAATTCAAACAAGAATATGTTGTGTTTTTGAGAATTATGAAGTAAACATTAAAGGCCAGCGGGCGTTGGGATCATTTCGATAGAACGTCCTAAAATAAGTAGGAAGTCCCCATATTTTATCAATTTTATATTTTATCTTTGAAACTATTCTGTTTGACTTATATTTAATGTGCTTTTTGATAGTGTTTACCAAAATACAAGTTAGTTGCAGGTTATTGTTTTTTATCTATAATGAGTAAGTGATTTCAATGGATCTCAACCAAAAATTATTATATAGTACATGACATGAATCTAATAAGAACCATGGAACATTACTTGACCTAATATACTTGACAGATCTTTATCCGCTATTTGGTTACTTCAACGTACATGTTGAGCTATTAATACTTATTGTTATAATGAATAATTAAAAGTCCTAACATTTCATCAAGTAATTTAATTTGTTTTACATAATGGGGACAACTCTCATCCTGTTTTTTTCCTTCTCTCAATCGGTATAACAAAATTCACTTACACTGGTTCTTTCTCGCACCGCAATACAAATTAAAGATAGAAAATGATCTGTTATATTTGATCTGTACGAATTTGTTTAATTATTCAATTTTTTTGAGTACGCAGGTTCGATTATTTGAGATATCGGTTTTGTTGTGAAGAATTGTCCAATTAGTGTCTGTTTTGGTTTTTTAATTTATTTCAGTTTTATTATTGTACAGCAATTTTTTAGATAGTGTACTGGACAATATAATATTAAGGAATTAAAATAATTGTATGTCGCATTAAGGCTAATAATGATTTGTTCTGTTTCGATATTTAATTGTTTGTACTAAATGGCAGTACCGTTCAGAATTTTTTTTCACTGAAAAGGGTCATAGTCCTTCTATTATTTTTAATATTAGGTTACAAAGTGTATCCAGGTTGAAATTATAGCAAGTATGAACAAGACGTTAGTCTGTATAATAGTGTATGCATTATATGTAATTGGAGTTTGGGAATCAAAATCGATGCATAAAAAAGGTAAGGATATACATATCGAAATGTGATCAGACTAAGTAATAAAAAAAAAGAATTATTACAAATACTATGTAAGTGTTATTACAATGAGCTTAGAAATTTGTGCTTTCGATTAAATTGAATAAGAACGAAATTGTTCAGTACCAAAAAGGAAAGTTGCGCGGCTTGTCGACAATGCTAATCGATACTCTAATTGATTTGTTGAATATGTGATTTTGATATTATGACGTATTTTTGATTATATGAGCAACAGAATCATGATCTATACTTGGTAGATATTCGACATGTAATAATCTGATGTCATACATAGCGAATATTGAATTTGTTTTAAAACATGAATTCAATCCTATAGTTTGAAAAACTCACTGATGTCTATAATTTCATTTTAATTTTGTATAAATATGAAATTTTGATAAACACATGTAATTAAGTATATTTATGAAGATTATTGGGACACGCACCTGGAGATATAAATATTAGAGACCGTGCTTAATCTGATTTAAAGTGAAGAATTGTTTTTCGAAATTAAGTTATTACTCAATTTGTTTTTACCATAATATAGTGATCTTGGTAAAATTACAATTGTTTTCAAACAAAGCATACAATTATGTTATTATATATTTTGTTTTGGTTGCTATGTCAGATGATATTGGACTACAAATAAATATACAACCCATATACAAAAACATAATAATTTATTGTTTATCTTCTCTCGGATCCATCTGAATTCCTTATGAACTACTCTAATCTTTACCAAACGTATTTCAACAGTGAAAGATTTCAATCATTTGCAACAACACTCCGATCTATATAAATAACAATTTCGCATAAATCAAGAATTTTTGAATTAAAAGTCCATTGTGAAATCTGTATGTATATGGTTGGTCTATAGAATTCTTATTGGAGTTTACAATTGGTGTACTGATAATCATAACTCGAATCGAATACAATTATTGGTTTATTCATATTGGGTTATTGATTTAGAGCGTATTTTGATAATAGTTTGATGTCTTTTTAGTTATCGTGTTCGATTCTTAATCGTTTGAGGTTTCTTTCTCTTACGAGTTAACCGATTGCCGATAGTAAATTAAATAATAATATTATAAGTAATCCATTTTGGTATCTAAAGTTCTTAACTTAGAGTTGGTTTCCTTCACTGTTTTATTTCTCTGGTTGTCTCACCAAACATTTATTGATTCTAATCAGATTATTACAATTGTTTGCTTTTTGAGCAAGATGTAACTTTTAAAATTCATGAGCATCTAGACCTCCATTTGTTTGTCACGCTTGTTTTTAGGTGATTTTTATATTTTTTGTTTTGTCAAAAGTCTTAACGGTTAAATGATAACCGAGCGATAACAATCAAAAAACAATCTGGTAAATTTTTAATGATTTTATTGAAACGTGAACGATCTCTACGAAAAAATCGTAACAATGTCTGAAACTTTAAAAACCACCGATTTCGATACGTGCGATTAGTTGGTGAGAGAAAAGTGGATACTGTGGAACCTCCATCTCTTACCTCTTTCCTATATTATTGGCTAGAATGGGTAAAATGTAGTTATATCTGATAGCTATCTAGTATATAGTACCCTATACTAGTTGCAATTAATCTTAAAAGCTTATTTGGAGTTTAAAACATGTCTTAATATCTATACAATATGAAGAATCGATTGAAACTTTTGTGAGATTATCGTATATAATATTTTAGCAATTAAAAAATACTTTTCAATAATAGGTAAAAGGATAGTAAATGTTGTTAATCTTTGCTGAATGTAAAGAAGATAAAATAGTGTAAAAAATACAGCCAAGGTAAATCAATAAAAAAAGGAAGGATAAGATATTTTAAATAAAGCTCCCTCAAATTTGTGACCTTTTTGGTTATGTAAAGGACGCAGACCAGAAATTGGTGCCCATTTTAATTTAGTGTCGCCCCCTACATGTTAAATATTAATAACTGGGGACATGGCACACGTCTTTTACATATGATATTTTATTATATGTTCATTGGTCACAAGGAAATTCTACCCGTAAGTAGGTTGGACCGGCCTATAGAGTTTCAATCGGTTGATAAAAGCTCTAGCATCGGTGGGAGATAGCGAAAAAGGAAATTGATTGTTTGATTTGCTTTACAGTAGATTATAATGACTTTTGAATTAGGACCCTTTGGTCTTCTGAATCACGAATGTATGTTGTCTCGAAAAATATTGAGAAGTTATACTTTAATATGTATGTCCGACTTTGTAATACTCGTAAGTTAATAATTCGTAAGTAACTATATGATTTCTGTGTATGTTTAGCTTTATTAAAAAATATGCTTCTCTCATGTTTTCTAATTAATTGATCATTTTTTTTTTGTATGTTGTTCTGAATTATTTGTTCATTTAAATAACTTTTAAAAAAGACAATCTTCTTTTTTACGCCTATTATATCCTTCAACTTACTATTAAAAATGTAAAAAATTTGAAAAGCTTAAATTTTTAATTATTTTCATTCCATACTTAAAAAATAGTTATTTTATAAAATATAATGCGAATTATAAATACTTATCTTTAAATGAGAATAGACACATACTTCAACAGCGATATCAGAACAGGAAAGATCGGAAGAATTTTTAATTTAGATATTGGATTATTTAGTGATATGTTTTTTTGTCTGTTTTTTTTATCAATCTGAAAATAAAACAAAATTGACATAGTTCTAATAATATGAGTTTTAAATCAACTTTTTCAGAAAAAATCATTAACATTTTTTGAATTAATGTCCGAATCAGATGGACATCCTGAGAAGCACATCGATAAATTGGAGTAGAACAAGTGGATAAGCGTGAACACTTGTTTGTCGGAAAAAAAACACACATAGGATACAAAGTAAGATATGATAGTTTTGATAATAGTTTGGAGAGAGTTGGACATACCCTTAACATAGAAACTTGCTATTTCTGAACGAGGCTTTATGAAATTCCTGGATTACGCAACTCGGATATGAACAAACTAATTTGCTTGTCAAAGGATTCAAACTTACAGATATTTGAAGGTAAGAAAGTTTTAATAATGTGCTTGAGTATAATAGTCTTTAAATGCTTACAAAACAAAATGAGAACTATTGGTCCCTGAACTAAACGTATACTAATCAAATAGCTTCGAACTTACCACGTCAAAAATTTATGTTGTGATTTTGGGAAGTTTTAGTTAGTCTGTGCATTGAACAATATCACTGTTAGCGAGGCACTGATGACAAATGGAACCTTATATTACAAACGAAAAAACTTGTAATTTTGGTTGAACACAATTGAATCATTACTTACACAACCAAGTGCCAGAAAGCAGTGCGAAAAGTAATGCCACTACCATACGAATTTGGCTGTAGGGAGGTGGAGGTTAAAGGCGACAGGCGGAAGCGGCAAGCTGCACCTCTCAGTCTACTTCTCCAGGTCGGGGAGGCTGATCTGATGGAACAGTGGCAATGCTATGAATTTTGGAACTACCACGCTTAAACTGCCAGGCATGTTTTGGCTTTGTCTGCTTCTCACTTCTGCAAAACAGAGAAAAAAACAGAACCAATTATTAGTGGTTTAGTTTGATGAATATGTCACATATAAACATATGAAATAAATTATTTTAGCTATGAGAACTCGTAGAAAATAACAAAATAAGCGGGTAAAATGTGGGGGCAAACTTGCAATGTCTAAAAAGTTGCTCAGTTAAGAGTAAGCTAAACGTTCACTAAAGAAGAGAAACTACAATAAAGATATATGAGAAATTTGACAGAAATATTAATGTTACTCAAATTAGACTACTTGATTTCTTTGAATGTGAATTTAAGGTTTGAGTTGATTATAAATGGCACAGAATGACCGTCTTATTCATATTCATTGAATGAGTTAATAAGTACAAATATATGATTATTCAGTATTCAGTAGCAAATGAGTCTAATTCCTCTAGAACATTTCTCAAGCACATTTAGTTCAACCTACAGACAAATTTACAGGTAATAAGTATTACTTTACAAAACTCCAGTAAAGTTATCTAAATTATTTTATAAGTCCAAAAAAGAAAAGCAATTTATGTTTGCACTAAAGTCGGGAAATGGTGTAAAAGTTTGAATCATGTCGGCCATTAAACAGGAAACCATAACAGCATTTTCACGGTAATTGATTTCTAGATGAAAAGAAGTTACCCAGAACATGTTAAATTAAGAGTTTAACTAACGATATAAAACACGGACAAGATAAACAACATTTTTAAACACTCCATTATCATCTATAAAGTAGTAAATAAAAAATAGAACACATAACCCTGTCATAGACAAGTAAACATACGCCCCAATATATGAATGGAATTACGAAATGCTAACACATAACAGGTAAGTAATGATTCCTTACCATATAAAATTTCGATTTTAGATTTGAAGGAAGCAAGATCATTGGCCTGCTTCGAGGTTCTTGCGGCGTCGACGAGAGCAGAGCGTAATTTCTGTGCCATTTGATAACGAGCGAAGAAAATAAATGGGCCACTGAGAACTGAAAGCAGCAACCAAGTAGCAGGCACGTGCCAAGAGGAAATCCTAAGATGAGAGCTTCCGTCAATGACGGAGGGTGTATAAACTGAGGATGGCTCCATAATTATATGTTCAATTGAGCTTTACAGTTATCAATTGGAAAGTTTGTTTAATAAAAATCCTAGCTCTGTCACGATTCACTAGCTTAATGGAGAGAATATCTCAAACAAGAGTTTGATGCTTCAAAATTATTTAATTTATTCCATACGAAAGCATATTATAATGTATAGGTTACAATGGTTAGTATTTATTCCACTAAACCAAATAAAAAAAGAGAAGTAGGCCATACAGAGAGAGATGATGCTGGGCACCTAAGCAAATAGGACCCTCAACAACTCTCTTTCCGTACCTCTACCCGGACACCAAACGTACCTTTACACGTACCCACTCTATTTTATTATTTAATTCTATAAATACATTTCATTCTTACCCCCAAATCCCCATTCTCATTACTCTTTTTAATTCAACTCACAATTCAATCTATCTTCTTTACATTGGATGTGGGGAGGAAGACTGATTCATACCTCATTAAGTGATGGAGAGTCCTCAGTATTATGCACCACCCCAAATTGTGAACTCCTCCTCTCGTCCATCTCTAGGATTTCCCCTGGGGACTGCACTTCTGTTGCTTGTCATTTTCAGCTTGAGTGGTGTTTTTTCTTGCTGCTATCATTGGGACAAAATACGATCCCTAAGACGTCGATCTCTAGACGATATCGAAGCTCGAGATGACGATCCTTCATCCTTGAAACCCAAACACATCAATATCGTAAGATCGATCTCCTCCATTTTCGATCAAAAAGTTATTTTTAATGTATAATTAAGTAATTTTTCACTTATAAAAAATAAAATAAACATGAGGTAATTTCAATTAAAGGTAAACTAAACATGTATAATTAATTGTTCTGTCTTTCTTTGTATCGAGCTGCCAAATTATAAGCTTGTAGCTATACTTAATTTGCTTATTCTGTGTTTTACAGAGTGAAAAGCAGAACCAATGCCAAAGTATGCCTGCAGTGTTGATGCCAGGTGATATAGTTCCAAAATTCATAGCAATGCCTTGTCCATGTCAGCCGCCCAGACCGGAAAAAGTGGTGGTAGAAGAGCAGAAGCCGCCGCAGCCGCAGCCTCCTAAACCAGTTCGTATGGTAGTGGGATTACCTTTGTATTAATAAAAAAAAGGCACATTACCAACAGGAGGAGCTGTGATATAGTGGTGAGATTGCTTCATGCTTAATCAGAAATCTCGAGTTTGAGCTTTGGATATGGAGAGAACTTTGTTGAAAGCATCACCACCGAATGAGTCTAATAGCGCACGATTTAAATTTAATTGGAATTTCGATTCAAACCTCCGTTGAGAAAAGGAAGAAAAAAAGGGGATGTTGTTGTATGTACATATACATGAGTTCTTGAGTATATAAATTGAATTTTATTTCAATCATTCCCAATCTTTTCATTTGTAAATACCAATGAAAAATTTTCACTTCCCTGATTTGCATATACTTCATCTATCTGTCAAAAGTGTTCTTAAACATTATGTTATGCTATGGCATTCCTATTATTAAAAAGAAGTTATAAAATGTCAATTATATTTATGAAGATGTAGTTTTTATTTCCAAATAGACTGAGAAAAGATTGTTAAATTGTGACATTTTTTGTTTTCCTTAGAGTTAATTTGAAGTATTTATTGTTCTAGATCACAAATTTTAAAAATTTATAAATTTTTTTTAAACACTATACCAAGTCATAGTATCCCATAAAATAAGAGAGAAGAGTAAAAAAAATTAAAAATCCTGATGTTAGTAATTAGTATGAAAACTGACACATAAATTGAAATCGAAAGAGTATTATAAAGTATTTAACGTCAGCAGAATAATGTTCGTAGGATGCAAGTTTTAACTAAAATTTCTTTAAAATGAAAGAAAGATGACAAAATACGGTTCATGTGGCATATTTGCTTACAGTATTAATAAAAACATTGGCAAATCAGCTTAAGATTTCGTATATTTGAATTGACTTCTAAGTTGGGTTATGCACAAGTGACACAACTTCAAGTTAATTAAGGAGATTAGTGCTTCTAAATGAAAATAAAAAATAAAAAATCTTAGCAAACTTATCTTACTCTATTGGATTGAACACTAAATCCGTTTCGATAATTTCAACGATCGTAACCTTTTTAGAAAATCATAATTTATAAATGACTAGATAAATTTAATTTTAACAAGTAGACACATAAAGAGTTGTGATAAATTATTCAGAAAACCATAAACTATTCCTCTTTCCCTAGTAGGAGACACAAATTAAGTGTGTGTTACTTATTTTTAGTTTAATATTGATTCAAAATTTCTTTTTACTTTCTAAAATGTTATGGTTAAAATTGAATAAACTGAAACTATGAAAGTACTTCATGATCCGCTCACTTTTACTGTCATTTTTTTCCTAAAATAAATTTTCATTTTTATTTGTTACTTTTGACATATCAAGAAAAATAACTTTTTTTCTTCATATTTTACTCTCAATATTATATACTTATTTTTCAATATCTAACACTTAATATCATTTACTGTAGTAGGAATAGTTTAGTCAATTAACAATAGCAATAATTATTTTTTCTTAACGATATGCAAGTCAAGTAGTAAAAATGAACCGAGGGAGTATAAGAAATGAAGGAAAAGAAAGAGCTGACACATGCACCGGCGAGTTATATATATGATATCGAGCCTCCTTCAATTATTTCATGTGTCTATTATACAGATTTTAAACCCCTTATTAAAATTTTTGACTCCGTCACTAAACGTACCTAGAGTTTATTCACCACTTTCCATCCATGACCTAATTTTTCTGTAGAATGAAAATATTGCAAAATCTACTTTTGATGATGTATATATTCTTTTTCCTTCAGTTCCACCCACCACCACTTCCCCACCACTTGCCCCAAATTCTACTCATTCCACCCTCTCTAATCATTTCTTTGTTTTTGTCATTTTTCTTCTTTTCCTTTCACTTTTTAATTCCCTTCTCACCTTTCCCCATCACATTAGTACCTGCAGGGGGGTGAACGGACGGCGGATATAGAATTTTTATTTGTAAATTTGATAAAAATATAATTTTGTTGTAAAATAATGGTCATTGCCACATGTTGCAAGGCAAATGTACCATTGCCACATATATAGGTCATTTGTAAGACAAATAGGTATGACATGTAGACACCTTCCACACTTGTCAAATTATGGTCAAATTTCACTTTTCCATGTACTACTATATATATGTAGTGTATTTCAAAACAATGGAGTAAGTAAAAAGAAAAAATTTGAAAACATTAATATACTCTCTCTTATTTGTTCTTATTTTAGTTGATTGTGATAAATTATATGCTACTTATTTTATAACACGTTATCAGCACGAGACTCTGCCAACTTGAGCTACTTTAAATAGGTAAAAAGGGTAAGAATTTTATTTTTCTAAAAAATGTCTAATATTTCTAAACTTGAATTTGTTGCCTTGGATATATCGGGTAAAGGATACTCATCCTGGATACTAGATGCTGAAATTCACTTGGATGCAATGGGTTTGGTAGAAACCATCAAAGATAATAATCAGGCATCCAGTCAAGAACGTGCAAAAGCTATGATCTTTCTCCGTCACCATCTTGACGAGTGGTTAAAAATGCAATATCTCACTATAAAAGACCCCCTTGTACTGTGGAAAAATTTAAAAGATAGATATGACCACCTGAAGTTAGTCATTCTACCACAGGCACGTCATGATTGGTTTAATCTAAGATTATCTGATTTTAAAAGTATAACTGAATATAATTCTTCCATGTATAGAATTATATCACAGTTAAATTTATGCGGAGAAGAGGTCACTGAACATGATAAACTAGAGAAAACATACTCCACATTTCCTGCCTCGAGTATGCTCCTGCAGCAGCAATATCGAGGAATGGATTTTAAAAAATATTCTGAATTACTTTCACATCTTCTTATTGCTGAACGACATAACGATCTTTTGATAAAAAATCAAGAAAGTCGACCTGTTGGTTCTATGCCAGTCCCTGAAGTGAATCAGGCAAATTATCATCAACGAGAAAAAGGTCGTGGCTCCTTTCGTGGTCGTGGCTCCGGTCATGGTCGTGGTCGTGGTCGTAAAATAAATTACAATCATGATGGTCGTCTTGCACCGAAAAATGACCAACAGTATAAAAGGAAGGGTGAGAGACAAGAAGTGATACAAAAGAAAAATTCGGAAAGTGTATGTCATAGATGTGGAGGAATGGGGCACTGGTCGCGTACTTGTCGATCATCTAAGCGACTGGTTCAACTTTATCAAGCATCCTTGAAAAAGAGTGATGATAATCCAGAAGCAAACTTTATCTCTGAAGATAATGTTGAGCCCATGCATAAAATTGATAATAATGCAGAAGCAAATGTTGAGCCTATGCATCTGGATGTAGCTGATTTCTTTGTATTCCCTGAAGGAAAAATAACCAGTGACGATCCCGCGATAAATTAGATAGTTTCATTTTCTATTTGTTTGTATTATTTGGTATGTTTGTGTTTTTCTAAATCATTGTAAATATAATAACCTTGTTTAATAGTATTATTTTACTATGTTTATATCTGTTTTTGAAGAAAATATGGATATGCCCCAAACTTCGTTTGAATCAATGATCAATCATGAAGATATTTGTGTAATTGATAGCGGAACAACGCACGCCATATTCAAAGATGAGAAATACTTCTCTTACTTGCTTAGAAGAAAAGGAAATGTTACTACAATTTCTGGTAATTCAAACTTAATAGAAGGCTCCGGAAGAGCTACTATATTCTTGCCTAAGGGGACAAAACTTGTTATAGAAGATGCATTGTTCTCTTCTAAATCCCCAAGAAACTTGTTAAGTTTTAAAGATATTCGCCGAAATGGATATCATATTGAGACAATAAATGAAATGAACGTTGAATACCTTGGTATTACCAAGATTATCTCAAACCAGAAATATGTGTTAGAGAAATTATCAACTTTATCTTCTGGCTTATATTATGCAAAAATAAGTACAGTTGAAGCACACTCTATCGTAAACCAGAAGTTTACTGACTTAAAAACTTTTGTGCTTTGGCATGACCGAATGGGTCATCCTGGATCAATAATGATGAGACGAATCATTGAAAACTCAAAAGGACATCCATTAAAGAACCTGAAGATTCTTACATGTGATGAATTTTCATGTGCTGCTTGTTATCAAGGAAAATTGATTACTAGGCCATCACAAATGAAGGTTAACATTGAATCCCCTCAATTTTTAGAACGTATACATGGAGATATATGTGGACCTATTCACCCATCTAGTGGGTCGTTTAGATATTTTATGGTCCTAATTGATGCATCTTCAAGATGGTCTCATGTGTGCCTCTTATCATCTCGCAACCTGGCGTTTGCAAAATTATTGGCACAAATAATACGATTAAGAGCGCAATTTTCAGATTATCCCATTAAGGCAATTCGCCTTGATAATGCTGGAGAATTCACATCCCTAGCTTTTAATGATTATTGCTTATCAATAGGGATAAAAGTTGAACATCCTGTAGCTCATGTTCATACTCAAAATGGCCTTGCTGAGTCATTTATTAAGCGCTTACAGTTGATAGCAAGACCTCTACTTATGAAAAGTAAGTTACCCACTACTGTTTGGGGTCATGCTATCTTACATGCAGCATCACTTGTTCGTCTCAGACCGACTCATTATAATAAATATTCTCCGTCACAATTAGTATTTGGTCATGAACCAAATATTGGTCATCTACGAATTTTTGGATGTGCTGTATATGTGCCAGTAGCACCCCCGCAGCGCACTAAGATGGGCCCCCAAAGAAGGTTAGGCATATATGTTGGGTTTGATTCACCATCTATAATTCGCTATCTTGAGCCATTGACAGGAGATTTATTTACTGCAAGATTTGCAGATTGTCGATTTGATGAAACAAATTTTCCGCAATTAGGGGGAGAGAAAAAAGAACTTAAAAATGAAATTGCATGGAAAGTTTCATCATTATCTCATTTTGATCCACGTTCTCCTATATGTGAACAGGAGGTCCAGAAGATCATCTATTTGCAAAACATAGCAAATCGAATGCCAGACGCATTTACTGATTTGAAAAGGATAACAAAGTCACATACTCCCGCAGTAAACGTGCCTATCCGGATTGACGTCCCAAAAGGATCATCTACAAGTGTCATGACTTCTGAATCACAAACACGCTTGAAGCGTGGCAGACCATTGGGTTCAAAAGATAAAAATCCTAGAAAAAGAAGTACAAAAAATGACACTACAAAAGAATCTCACGAAGATAAGATCCAAGATATGATTAATCCTGATATTTCTGAAGAGATCAGTGAACCCGAGACTCAAGTAAATGAAGAACTTTCAATAAGTTCTACGGGTGATGAGATAAGTTTAGATCGATCGAAAATCATAGTTAATAATATTTTCGCATATAATGTTGCACTTAACATTATGCAAGACAGTGATGATCTTGAACCCTTATCTGTCGAAGAATGTCGACGAAGATGTGATTGGTCAAAATGGCAAGAGGCAATTCAATCAGAATTAGACTCACATGCTAAACGTGAGGTTTTTGGACCTGTAGTTCAAACCCCAAATGGTGTAAAATCAGTTGGTTATAAATGAGTTTTTGTGCGAAAGCGAAATGAAAGAAATGAAATTGTAAGATACAAGGCACGCCTTGTTGCACAAGGATTCTCTCAACGACCTGGTATCGACTATGAAGAAACATATTCACCAGTTATGGATGCAATAACTTTTCGATATCTCATCAGTTTAGCTGTTCATGAAAATCTTGAAATACATCTAATGGATGTGATTACAGCTTATCTTTACGGTTCACTTGATAATGAAATTTATATGAAAATTCCAGAAGGACTTAAAATGCCTGAAGCATATAGTTCAAAACCTCGAGAAATGTGTTCAATCAGATTACAAAAGTCATTATATGGCTTAAAACAATCAGGACGCATGTGGTATAATCGCCTCAGTGAGTACTTGATAAAACAAGATTATATAAATGATGTCATTTGCCCTTGCATTTTTATTAAGAAAACAACATCAGGGTTTGTTATTCTTGCAGTTTATGTTGATGACATTAATCTCATTGGAACTCCAGAAGAGGTCCAAAAGGCAATTGAATATCTAAAGAAAGAATTTGAGATGAAAGACCTTGGAAAGACAAAACTTTGTCTTGGTCTACAAATTGAACATTTAGTAGACGGGATCTTCATCCATCAATCTGCCTATACTGAGAAAATCTTGAAACGTTTTTACATGGACAAAGCACATCCATTAAGTACCCAATGATTGTGCGATCACTTGAAGTGAGTAAAGATCCATTCCGACCTCAAGAAGAGAATGAGGAACTTCTTGGTCCTGAAGTACCTTATCTTAGTGCAATTGGCGCACTTATATATCTTGCTAATTCTACAAGACCTGACATAGCATTTTCTGTTAATTTATTAGCAAGATTTAGTTCTTCTCCTACACGAAGACATTGGAATGGAGTTAAACATATATTGCGATATCTAAAAGGGACTAGTGATATGGGTCTATTTTATACTAACAAAGATAGTAAAGATCTTGTTGGTTATGCAGATGCAGGTTATTTATCTGACCCACATAAGGCTCGATCTCAAACAGGCTATTTGTTCACATACGGAGGTACTGCTATATCATGGCGATCTACGAAGCAGTCCATAGTCGCTACTTCTTCAAATCATGCTGAGATAATAGCCATTCATGAAGCAAGTAGAGAATGCGTATGGTTGAGATCAGTTATACATTTTATCAACGAAAAATGTGATTTGAAATGTGATGTCAAGATACCCACGGTGCTTTTTGAAGACAATGCTGCATGTATAGCTCAATTAAGAGGAGGCTTCATAAAAGGAGATAGAACGAAACATATTTCACCAAAATTATTCTTTACACATGATCTCCAGAAGAACGGTGATATTGATATACAACAAATTCGTTCAAGTGATAATCCAGCAGATTTATTCACCAAATCTTTACCAGCCTCAACTCTTGAAAAGATGGTACAAAAGATCGGAATGCGAAGACTTAAACATCTGAATCGTAGTCTTCATCAGGGGGAGTAAAATACGCGTTGCACTCTTTTTTCCTTACTCTAGGTTTTGTCCCACTGGGTTTTCCTAGAAAGGTTTTTAATGAGGCAACATGTAAAACGTATTGTGAATGTCTATGTATATTTATTTTCAATTTTTATTTACATAAGACATCCAAGGGGGAGTGTTGTAAAATAATGGTCATTGCCACATGTTGCAAGGCAAATGTACCATTGCCACATATATAGGTCATTTGTAAGACAAATAGGTATGACATGTGGACACCTTCCACACTTGTCAAATTATGGTCAAGTTTCACTTTTCCATGTACTATTATATATATGTAGTATATTTCAAAACAATGGAGTAAGTAAAAAGAAAAAATTTGAAAACATTAATATACTCTCTCTTATTTGTTCTTATTTTAGTTGATTGTGATAAATTATTAGCTACTTATTTTATAACAAATTTTATATTTTAAACCTCATAAATTATAGAGTTAACTTTTGTTTTTGTGTTCAAAGAGATTCTTTTGACCCCCTAAATTTGCTCTTAGGAGCTAACTAGCATCAATGCAGTTGTTTTTTCTAAAATTTATTTCTATCTATACAATACGACGTCACGATTCCTCATCCCCGCTTTAGTTTACTTCTCTTTCGAATTGACCCTTCAATTTGCGGAGAACCAATATAATGATTTTTAGTTTCTCTCAATTCCCCAATTAGGTGCACTGTCTTTTTTTTTCTTTTTTCACCTAAATGTTACGTAGAGATCCAATTATATTCTCCATAATTAATTATCTTAAAATGTTTGGTAATACGTAACTTTCAGTATATATGGACAATGGCATATTATTCAGGCGAGGCTTATATTCATGTGAATCTATGCTTTTCTCAATAGATCATGTACTAATATAATATTATATTTTTTTAATTTAGATTACGAATTCAAATTTTATATTTCTCTTTCTTTTCTTAACTATGGGGTGCACCTATTGAATATTAATAACCACTCTTGTCTAGAGTGGTGCACCAATAGAGACTAGAGTGGTTATTGATATTACTTCTTGAGTTTTAATTAATTAAGTAGTAATAATGTTTTTCTTTCTTGTTAATTTGATTTATTCTTTCAAAAAGATTGAAGTTTCACAAATTGAAATTCCTAATTTTCTTCTATCACATTGTATTTACTTCTAAAAGTGGTAAATAATGTAGCTCAAATGGTTTGATTAGGTTTTTTTTTTGGTAATATAAGGTTTCAAGTTTGAAATTCTGTGTGTTATAACAGATGCTATAACAGGGGTGTGACCTTTAGATCGACTCGTTGCATAGAATTTGTGACACATAGATCTCTGTGATTTATGAGTTATTTTACAAAAATGAAATTTGCCATATGTGCACATAAAAATAGGAATTACAGATTCTCTTGTCATCAATAATAATAATTGTGTAGCATATAATTATACTTGTAGAAGAATTACCATTTTATATAATAAAAAAATTTGAAGTGTTAAATGGTTAAATGTTAATATAATAAAAAAAAACTAGATATTTATACCTCGAATTCACTTATGTGTATGACATAATTTGATTGCTTATGAAATCTAATAAAGAAATGAAGATTTATGTTGTTTCAACAGACTATTTATTTAATTAAGTGGGAAAAACGTCATAATTTTGGAGAAGCAAATTGGGAACTTTTGTGTGTATATTTAAGTAAATAAATAATGTTAATGCTTCCGTAATGCCAGAGCTTCATAACCACTCAACCAAGTAATTAATAATGGCAAAGGTTTCAAATCCAAATTAATTAAATGCTTGAAGAAATTAAAAGATTAGTAGTGAGATTATATTCCAACTGCTCAACTTGATTCCTTTTTAATGCTAAACCATATCAGTTTGTCTCTTTATGCACTAAACGCCCATTATAAGATATGCTGCCCAATTAATTTATCACTATTAGTTTTTCTATTAATTTTATACTACTTTATTGTTCCTATTTATGTTGCCATACTTTTTTAAAAAAATCATTTCGAAAAAGAATGTCAGATATATGGTTTAAGATTTACTTTAGATCGATCACAAATTTCTTTCTTCTTTTTTTTTCTCATTCGGTGTTCATATTTATATTAAAGCTCGATTATTTTAAATTTGTGCCGAGTAGGGAAACACTCTTTATCAATTAATTTTCCTTACTCAAGACTCGAACTATTAATCTCTGATCAAGAAAGATACAACTTAATTTCTTTCTTTTATATATATCTTAAACGATTGTTAAATTAAACGATATTACATAAATAAAATATTATTTTAAAACGAAGGGTGGAATTTTTAAAAGTACGGATGATAAGCAAAGTTGTTAAGGGCCCTTTTGGTGCAATAATTAATCACATGGAAGACGGAATTTTTTAAGGGACAGCTACTAGTGGGGTGACTAGTGATTATCTTTATCTTAATAATTATTAGGAGGTAACCTTTGCTATCTTTTTGTTTTTATTATAATTAATCACAAAAGGGTTAATTAAGTGTCTAAATCACATTTTACATCCCATCCTTAAATTAATTGTATGTAAAAATTTACTCATCTTCTAGATGAAAATTAAATAAATAATGAACTTTAATTTGTAGTTGTAGTGGAGTATTTAACTCAATGAAATTCTTTGTATGTTATTTCGTGTTGAACCCTTATGTATATCATAAAAGGGAAATAAATTAATTGACTTGATTTTTGTTTTTCCTACGGAGGTTTTCGATTTTATGTTCCTCTCTACATGTAACTATTTTTTAAAAATTTGGGGAAAAATTGAAAGCCTTTAACATCACGAAAGATGAAAGCCTAGGTGGATGGATGACTTAAAAAAAGGGAAAAAATAATAATGAAGACTGTTAAAATGGATCAATGAGGAATCTTTTGTGTAGTAAATATGAATAACGTTCTTTTTATTAAGTATTATTTTTTTACTTTCATCTAGATATCGTTTTTTCTATAGATCAGTGATTTAGGTTTTACCAAAGGTAATTACTAATTACGTAATATTAAAAAACATGTTATCAAAAATATTAAAGTTTAACTTTAACTAATACATGGACAAATGGCAAGGAACATGTGAAGACGCATAAATAGAACAAACTTTAGCTTAAACAATAAGTGTAAAAGAAAGTTAAAATGCTGCAATTTGCACTCAATCTCATGTGTATATTGTATATATATATATATATACCAAACTTCTTACCTCAGCAATTTTTATTTTTGAGGACTCTAACATCGAATGAGATGGGTCCTGCTCTGATATTATGTAAAATTAGATTTTAGGCTTAACTCACACCCCAAAAGCTAGCTCAAAAAGAGGAGGATTGCTCAAGTCTTATAAGGAGTTCATTCATCTCATTAACCATCGATGTGGAACTTTTGTCATTCTTTAACAAGGCTAATTTATTCGTACAAGATAATATTAACTTGTACGTACTTCCTCCATTAAGATTTATTTGTCTTATTTTTTTTAATCACATAACATGTTTAATATTATTAGATTAAAAGATATATTAATAATGTTCAATATATTTTTAGTTTAAAATTACAAAATTAAAAAATCTTTATTATATTTTAAACTCTTTATATATTAAATTAAAATCAAACATTAGGGAATAGTTCTTAGTGGAAGTCCATCGTTGCATATAAAAAGTTTGGTTCACAATGTTTCTTTTGTGTACTTAATTTAGTACTCCCTCTTATCCATTACTTTTCCAAGTTGCTCTTATGACTCAATCCGGATTCAGCGGATCACTTAAAAGCCATCTCCGTCTCATTTTATATAATATAATTTAACTTGATATAGATTTACAAAAAAATTATCCTTTTTAATTTATCTAAAATAAATTATAAATATTTGTATAATTATATATTATTTTATTAAAAGTAAAAATAAATATTTCAAAGTCAAACTGTAACTAAATATAAAAATGTGTCATTCTTATTTAAACGTTTAAAAAAGTTTGAAATATAAATAGTACTTACTCACAATTTTTACATTTGTTGAGCTAAGCTAACTCAAAAATAGATATATATTGTCCTTCTTATTAGATCAAGTTAATTTTCACGATTCTTTTCGAAATGACTACAATACTATATTTAAAAGTATTTTTAAATTCTATGTGATCTATCACAGTCTAGGATTATAAGATGTCGTTTTATCTTCAGCAATATGTAATAGAGAAATTCGACGTGAGATGTTTTGTATTGTTTTATTTTTTTTAATCTTTTATCGAATAAAAACTCTTACTTCTTCTGCCTCGAAAATGTAGACTTGGCTAAATTAACTTCATTAAAAATAATGTATTTGTATTATAGTTTTTCTTACTTGCTTTATATCATGAGTTGTATACTATTTAAATATCATTATCCCGTGCCAATATTAACACAAATAATGCATGACGTGTGTTTTATATCAAACATCATGTGATATTAAGTATTAAGAACCAATTGATTAAAACTGCTTTAAGTAATCAAAGAATTTAATCGCAATAGATTAGGATTTCAATTAGTGGGACATCCACATCCAATGATGGAATTAGGCAGTGGGTTGTTACACACATTAATCTAAATTAACTATAATTTAATTAATGGCTGTAATTTCTACTTTGTTGCATTGCTCGAGATTCTTAAAAGGTTTTAAAATTTGATTAGGGGTTACTTGAAGTAACAAGAAAGACAAGTCCAAAAGAAAAAAAAATGATTTTATATATTATTATTAGGTGATCTTTATCTATAGTAGATAATTTAATTTATTTTAAAGGTTATAAACTTTATATCTTGAAGAAATTTATTTATAAATATTATATTTTTTAAGTGATGTGTATATAATAATATTTTGCACCAGACTCCACGTCAAGATTGTCTACTCTCCAATAAAGCAGTGTTATTTTTATGGAAAAATTATATATAATAGCAAATTACTAATTTAAATTAAATGCTATAAATATAGTTTGATTTAATTATACTCTATAACAAACTATTGTTATTTTCGTCTCTCTCCCTCGTGTATGCTCGTCACTCTCGTTTTGGTGGCAGTTTTGCTCACCTCTCTCGCTTTATACAAACACATATGTATAAAATGTGTTTGTATTTGTACAAATGGAGAGGAAATTATATATGTACATATATTTTCGTTCCCCTCTCCCAGATCTCGCTCGCCGCCCTCTTTTATCTCGCGTATACTAACAGAAATAAAATGTATAAATTGTTTTTGTATTTGTATAAAGCGAGAGAAAATTGTATATACACATGCAAATACATATATCTTCGTCTTATATACTTATAATTATACAATACAAATATTTTTCTGCGTAGTTTTCTTTTGCCTTTCTCTCTTTCTCGTTTTATACATACACAACTTATATAATTGATCTTTTGTATATGTATAGCGAATTATACAAATGTTTTCTTTGTATATGTATAGCGAATTATACAACTATTTTTTTTTTTGTATATGTATAGGAAAATATATATATTTAAATTTGTTATGGAGCGCAATTATGCAAACTATAACTATAGTATACAAATATGATTTTTATGTTTATAATATGTGAAAGTTATTATGGTTCCATATATTTAAATAAAGTTGAGTCAATCATTGTTGGAAAATGTTGGAACGATCTATTGATAATGAGATGCTTGCTAGCCCATTAGCTTGTTTTTCTTCCGAAGCACTCTAAATATAACCTATAAATTTAAGATAAATAACATAAATTTCACTAGTTTAGGACTTAATTATATATTTTAAGTGACTTTCAAAATTTATCATTCGTCTCCGAATGCATGGATCTAGCGCGTCCAAATACGTATATCTCAAATACATGAGGTAAAAATTAGGTGTAATTTATTGTAGATACAGTGTATCAACGTAGATTCACATGTATATGGCTCTCTGCTCATCTCTCTCCTCTCTCGCTCACCTCTCTCCTCTCTTGCTCTCCTCTTTGCATATCTCTCTCGCACTCCTCTTTGCATCTCTCTCACTCATTTCCTTAGATTCCTATCTTTCTCTCATCTCTCCTATCTTGCTCGCCTCTCACCTCTCTTGTTCACTTCTCTTCCTCTTTCGCTTGCCTTTCTCTCTATGTATATGTATTTCAGAGTGTTTTTGTTAGTTAAAACACATGTATTTAGGTAAATTTAACTTAAAATCTTGTGAGAAATTATTAATTAGTGAGATAATATGCAACTATTTCAAACTATAGGGAGACAATATATGGATAAATATGACAAGATTGTTTGTACAAATGGGTAATTTTGATATATCATTTTTGGCTAATGGTTTAACTTGTGATCAATTTTAGATATGCATTTATATATATCTTTTTCTCTTGAAACAAAACTTACATAAATATACTATATTAACATAATATTTATCATTTTAATATTATTTTTTTACTTATTACTTTAAATATATTTATAATATAGTGTTAATATATATATATATATATATATATATTACAAAGAATAATTTATAAAATACATATAAGACAGGTTTTATTCTGAGTTGTCAATATTGGCTGACCCACTTCATCCGGGCTAATCAATATAATTTTTAAATTTCTACAGGTCAGACTGGGCTAACCCATTTTTGGTGTGGGCCAAAATGTCTAGCCCACAAGTACGTGGGCAACAGGCTCTGTCGGGCAGTCCTCGTTTTTACGAAGTATATTTTTTAAAAATAAATTAAATTAAATTATAATTTAAAAGTATTGTCATCAATATCGACAAGACAATATTACATGGTGTTAGGGTTAATACTTGTCAATCAAATGCACAAATAAAATTATCTTTATAATATTAATCAAGTTTGATTTCAAGTAATAACATAAATAGCTAAATAGAAATCTTAACCTAATTGTTTTCCAAACTATGACAACATTCCATAGGTTACGACCTATGCAGTGATCCCTAGAAATTTTAGGAAATCATTATATTATGTAGTACATATTTATATACATAATTAATATTGAAATTGTATTATTTTAAACTTTTAACAGATTTTGAGTTTAGATTCTTGTTATTTTTAATACTTTATTTTATTTTTATTTTTAATTAATTTTTATTTAGCACACAGGCCGTCCCTATACATATTTCTCAAGCCCCACAAATCGGAAGACTTATTCAGGTCAGGCTAAAAAGTCTTTTTCTTAAATGGGTTACAAAAATCGTAGTTCAGCCCAATCAAAACACAGGTTAGGCCAGACCGACCCCACAGCCTAGCACATATTGATGACTCTAATTTTATTGATGGATAATACATTTATTATACATTTTATAATACATTTTAATACAACGTGCAGTTCTTATCAAACAAACATAATATATTTAAAAACAATTATATATATATATATATGGTAATAAATATTGCAATTTTATCATAGTATTGCTATGTATTGCTATAAACGGTAATAAATAAAAATTATCGTTAAAGTTGATTATTATTTATCTAAAGGTATTCATCCAATAAAATCAGAACAAAAAGGAATCATTATTTGAAAGAACACCGAAGAGAAGTCTGACAGGTTAGTACTTAATAACCCAATGGGGCTTCTATAGATTAATTTTTTTATAACTACTATTTTTTAACACTTTATTAGAAAATACAGAGCCGACCATGAATACCAACTTGTGTGTCGTATAACCACCTCCAAAATCACTAGATCCATTGAAACCATCCTTCAAGAAAACGCTCTTCAATGAAGAAAAAGATATGAATCTATCGTACAATCACGAGACAATACTCAAATTTTTGAAGAGTAACAAGAAGTTGGACCCATCATCCTCTCTGAAGGCGATAAACAAAGGATTTGCTGACCATAGAGGTTCTCTATAACCGTCAAGTTGTATGGAGAAAAATCACACAAAACTACCTTAAAGACAAGCTTCATAATCTATGGAAGCCACAAACCATTGATTCTAATTGATCTGGGCTATGACTTTTACATTGCTAAATTTAACAAACAAGAAAGCACGAACAGAGCACTCCAAGAAGGACCCTGGTTCATTACGAGAAGTTTCCTCAGTAAGGAAATGAGAACGGAATTTTGTCCCAAATGAATCGATGGAACATCACACAACAATCTGGATGAGACTACCACAATTATCTACTAAATTCTATGATAAAGAAGTTCTAGAAAAAATTACACTAAGAAGACGCTATTTAAGAATTTGCATCCAAGTCCCGATAGGTAGCCTCCTCCAAAATGAGGGCCAAATTGGTACCTATACTCAGAAAGTTGTCTTCAAGGGATACTGTGCACCTGTTGCGAAATTTCCCCACCTAAAAAAATGAAACTAAGGAAACCCCAGCAGCCCAATAACAGCTTACAAAGAACCAAAAGAGGAGACATGACATGTTGTTACATTCCCAAAAGGAAAAAAAAAAAAAACGACCACAACAACTTTAACACAAAGCTACACAAAAAATGAATCACCAAAAACAGCCAAGTGCCCAGGTAAGAACTTCGGCGACGACACCAAGGTAATTTCCTCAGCCCAAAAACCTTTAATAATTTAGGTCATCTAAGTAGCGAAAGCAATAAAGTGATTTTCGTTAATACTAACAATAATAAAGTAATTAACTTAAAAAAAGAAAATAACCATTCTACTAACCATCACCACCCCCGAGAAATGAATAACCATTCTACTAATATATTTGACTATTGTTAAAAAAATGCTAAAATGACATGAGGTGTCTAAAATGAAGGTGTCTAAGTAAAAAATTGGTGTCAATTTTAGGGGGACACTGATTGATTAGACCTTCTATTTTATGAGCATTTACAAAGTTATATTATTGTCTTGTTCCGTCAAATTTTGTCTAAAATGAACAAAGCTTAGTTAAGGTGTCTAAGTGAAAATTGGTGTCAACTTTAGGGGGCCACCGATGGGTTAGGCCTTCCATTTTGATGAGCATTTATAAAGTTACATTATTGTCTTATTGCGTCAAATTTGTTAGAGAAGTCATATATTAGTTTTATAAGAATTTTCTTATTGGTTAAACCAAAAACTAAATAATTAAAGACCAAAATTGATAAACCGAAAACCGATTAAAAAAAAGAAGGGCAAACCGCATGAATCACACTAGTTTATGTCTTAATTACTAAAATTCATCAGATACATGTATCTATCAAATTTTTAAATTGAGATACAAAATTTATTTATTTAAATTAATTGTTTGTAACTGATTTCCTTAATTAGAGGAGTAACGTAGGATTTTCACATGTATATCTTGGTAATGCAATTTGGTTAATTTTAAATTATTACTCTTAAAATAACAAATTCATTAATTTGATATATCTACTATCAATATATGATGTATCCAACAAACTAAACACTTAGATACATGAGTATCATACAAGTACATTCATATGTATCGTAGATTTATCTAGCATTAATTTAATGTATTTGTTATATGTATTTAGTATTGATTTTATGTATCTTTTATATGTACCTAGTATTAATTTCATGTATTTGTTTTACGTATCTAGGATTAATTTTATGTATCTTTTATATGGATTTAATGTATCAGTATCAATTGCATATGTTATATCCAAAAACATGTATCTCGAATAGATAGTAAGCCTATATATCTAATTATGTGTATCTAAATTCATATGTTATATTCAAAAACATATATCTCGAATACATAATAAACATATACATTTAATTATGTGTATCTAAATATAAAATGTAGCTAAACACATTATTTAGGAAAAATCATGATTGTAGAGTATGTGTCGTATCATTAATATCATCGTGTTGTTAAAAATCATTTATCCAAAATTTAATGTTGGATACATATACATGTTCATATACCCGACTAAAAATACAACTCGAATTTTAATTAAGATTACTACTTATTGAATACACATATTTCAAGGGCTATATCAAAACAATATTGCTACTACCACATCCACGATACAGTAACCAAAGAAAGCCTTAAAAGAACACCAGCAAACAACAACTATCTAGAATACTTCCTTTGATCCTTTTACGTTGTGGCATAACATAATCAAATCTAAGATCCAATTCTTCTGGAGACAAGCAATCAAGATCCACTCTAAATTGAAAGTTTTTTTTTGTAGTAGTTATTTTAATTTGATCTCGTTATAAATGAACAATACAAAATAATATTTGGGTTCATAAGAATTTATCGGCAATGGTGATGATATCTTGAGAAGCAAAGAGTAGAATAACTATTGTTGAAATGAAATTGTACGTTGAAATTCTTAAATCAGAAAGGAGAATACATAATTGAGTGATAAATAAGGGAGGGGAGAATTAAGAGATAGTGGTTGATTTGGAGTGAAAGAGTTAATTAAGCAAATAATAATCAATCCTAATTTTAAGTGATGTGTGTATCTAATTATATCTTCAAATATTATATTAATACATGGTATAAAATACTAAAAGTGGTAATATATGTAATTGTTTGAAAGTAAAGATAATATTAGTATATATAGTAGTGATGTATGTCTAATAAGGTAGTTTATTCTAAAAAAAAATATCTTATTAGTTTGGTAATTGATAGCATATTAAGAAATCAAAACTGATAAACTAAATTAATAATACATAAAATCAAACCGACCAATGCACACCCCTAGTTGAGTTCTAATTTGGTTATAGAAAGGAGCAAAGATAATTTATTAATAAATATAATGCCTAAAATTAAGCCTAAAAATACATTAATTGAAAGAGACTTTTAAATTAGAAAATAGTTATTTAATGAATTGTATAGTTGCGGATTATAGTTTTGACTTAATACATAAACATGACCCTTAAATTGACTTCAACGGATAACTATGCCCTCCAACTTTAACTTTGAGTGTACACAAGTAGACACTTAAACTTACATAAACTTGAATAAGTAGATACATGTGTCCTACATGACATTATACACGTAGGATACAAAATTGACATGTAAAGTATCATGTAGCGTAGGATAAATGTGTCTATTTGTTCAATTTTATACAAATTTAAGTGTCTACTGATGCACACACCAAAATTAAGGGTGTGTTTGGTATGAAGGAAAATGTTTTCCATGGAAAATATTTTCCTAGAAAATGTTTTCCAGGAAAATAAGTAGATTTTGGACTTATTTTCTCATGTTTGGTTGGTGAGTACAAAATATTTTTCGGAATGATTTTTGATGTTTGATTTATGAATGAAAAATGTTTTTGAGAGACATCTTTTATTTTTATTAGAGTAAAAAATAATTTATGAAATCGAAAATATTTTTTAAAATCAAAATTATTATTTTTTGGGGGTGGGGTGGGGTGGGGTGGGGGTAGTGGGTTAATTCTTTGGGCAGGGGTTGGGGTTGGGGTGGGGGGGCTGGCCGGTGAGGGGGGTCAGGGATCGGGTGAAAAAATAAAATTTTGAAATTAAAAATATTTTTTTAAAATCGATGTTTTTCCCCCAAAAAAAATATAATTTGAAATTGGAGGAGAGTTTTGGAAAATGTTTTCCTTAATTTTTGAAGGGAAGTCATTTTCCTTAATTTTGAGGAAAATGAGTTGATTTGGAAAACATTTTCCATAACTTTTGTCCCAACCATAATGGGAAAATTGGAAAACATTTTCCAGAAAATGTTTTCCTTCATACCAAACACACTCTAAAGGTTATAATTGTCAATTGAAGCCAAGCTAAGGCTCATTCTATAATTTTTTTAGACTATAATTGTAAATGGCCTTCATAAGGGATATGTTGATTTTTTAAAAATCCGCTTAACATAAGTTCTAAATTTTGGGCATAAGATAGGCTTTCACGATATTTAAGATAGTAAACCTATCCAATTGACAATAATTTATTCAAAAGTTAGAACACAAATATATATATATATTGTCTATTAAACATTAGTTCCAACTAATTTTGCCCAAAAGATAGGCATTTTAACACCATGAAACTTGTTAATTGACCAAAAATTTTAAATGATATAACTTAGGTTTGTTGCCTATCATGCAAAACGATATTAATGCTCCTTACACGTTCAAAGAATAAGTTTTTTCTCGTTATTATTTGTATGGAGAAAGTGTTTGACATGTGGAAGGTGTAATGGCTCAAAGTATAAGCCAAAACTGAATTTTGTTGCCTCCTTGTGAATGTGTAAGAGAGTTGTCCCTTTCTATTCTCCAATTTCCAGTAAGTGTGTTGTTCTTTTTCATAACTACTCTTTCCTTAACTCACATGTAGGGCAGCCCTTAACTATTGACAACTCCGTCTCATCGATATCAGACTTACTGTGGAATTTCAGTAGCTACTTGCATTGCCTTAGCTATGACAACACCGCCCCCATTCAATAATAGATATGGGATTTCGGCACAACACAATAGTTTAACCAACCATATGAATGTGAGTTCGAGTTAGTTAAGACTTAAAAGGAGTCAATGCGATATCAGACATTGGATGGAAAACCAAAAAGGGACTCGTAAATTCATTCCCTCTGAATATCATTATTTTGAGAGAATTGACAGAGGTATTATATTAACTCCATTTAAATAGTCTAATAAATGAATCAAGAAAACTACATTGGAGAAAGAAGACTGACATTATTAAAACTTGCAATATTCTTTGAACAACAGACAAAATGTCCTTGATTGGGGATTATTGTGCATCTCTATATCATTGCCTAAAGACATCTTCCTCCAAAGCCTGCTGTTTTGAACAAGGTTTGCTTTACATCTTCACCGCTCAAAATTGTTCGATGCTCCCTTGCCTATAAAAATCCACAAAGAAAAAGGAAGAACACTAATTCAACATGCTCAAACATCATGGAACATTTAAAAACAGTCGCTAGAGTCTGTAATCGATCAATTATGTCTCAATCTCAAATTAATTGAGGCTAGTTATGTGCATCTTTTGTATCCATTCTACTTCATTTGTTGAAGTTAATGCTTAGTTCATGTGATTGATCATAATTTGAGCTTCACCTATCACAACTTTTTTCAATTTTATCACAATATTGGACTTCAAATTCATAATTTGTACATCTTAAATGATTCATTTGATTCAAATACAAGATTCAACCCGAGACTATTGCATTATGTCAAACTCATACCGCAAATGATACATTTGCACTAAGTTGGGGTCTAAGGAAGGGGCATCAAATCATATTAGACCCCTATTATACGTAGTCTCATCTTTCATTTCACTACAAACTATATTTCCATGGTTTGAATGCACTATGTGACTTTCAATAATTTTTACCGTTGCACCATGGCTCCCTGTCCTAAGTAACATACGTGTTTCGACTTAGTAATAGAGCGACCAGAGGTCAAAGATAGTACCTCAGAACAAGAAGCTTGCAATGAGAAGTCACTGAAACAGCTGATAACACATTGTTGTACATCAAGCCCAAGAGCTTCTAACGTGCTCACTGTCGACAACAACAACCCTGGCTTTGCACTGCAACAGATCTCGATTCTGGTGTCTGCATTTCTCCTTTCTACCTCAAACTAATATATTTTTCACCCAACATATAAGTGTCAAACAAATTAAACACAAAGACATGAACATAATTAAATTCTCTTACAGTTTTTGAAAAGATGTACCTTAGGAGGCTTTTTAACAAGTGCTTCATTTGGCTTCAACTCCTTGAAATTTCCTACGAATTTAATATCCTTAATTTCGTCTTTCACATTATCATCTTCACGCAATGTATGGATTTTTTCTAAAAGTTCCTTCATGTAATCAATTGCGTCTCCAAGTATAGATGTTCTGTCCATCTGCTCAATCAATTAAAAGTACTAGATTCAGTACAACAGGGCACAGGAAGCACCATAGTATATAACAACCACAATCTTGGTTAAAGAGAAAATTAGATAGTCAATTTTAATCACATTTAACTTATATATACATTAACAACGACATACTCCGTGTAATTGATCAAATTTGTGGATAATAGGATGTACAATACCGGGCAGCAATATATCAATAAACACATATCAAATGAAGTAGCAAATTGCAAGATACACTTGTTAAAAATATTTACAAGGGAAAAAGACATATATACTCCTCAATTTTGAGATACTTTGTGTTTTAGAGTTGATATACTTTTTGATACAAAAGTAACTCACATATACATTACTATTAAACAAATGATTCACATATACGCTTTGAGACAACCTAATGTAGTGGATTAAGTACAATGCAATAACTACATCTCATCCCAAATTGGGTTAAAGGAGATGGGAAGGAGATTACAAGATGGGAATCGAACAACTATGGAAAAAACAAAAAACTTAATAGCTAACGAACTGAGCTACTAAGATTTTCAAAATAATTAGAAAGAAAGAAATGAGGAAATTTACCTTACTAATCTTAGGAACAATGGATCTAAGCATAGAGAGTCTATCATTGAGTCTCTTTCTTCTCCTCCTTTCTGCCATTAAATTTTTTGAAGGCTGTCCTTCAATCTTCCTAATTTTACTCTTCTTTTCTCCCACATTACCCATTAATCTTGAATTTGACTCTTCAACTTTAACATCACCAAAGCTATTCAACTCTTGTTGCAACCCATGAAAATCACCAGGAATAATCCCACCAAATTCTTCATGATTTTCCACAACACTGTAGTCATCAAGTAATGGTGGACCAGTAAAAGAAGAATCTAGAAATTGATAGGATTCAGGTGAAGTAAAATTAGGAAAATTAGAGTGTGAAGTAGTAGTAGTAATTGGGGGTGAAATTAGGCCCAAAAGTGAAGAATTTAAGGCAATAAATTCAGGGTTTTGGTAAAAAGGTAGTGGTGATTCAAAAGTCCATCCATTTCCATTTGGCAAAAAATCATTCAAACTACTCCAACTTTCTTTTCTTGGAAGAGCTAATAACTCCTCCAAAATATCATGTTCACTAAGCTCCATTTTTTTTTTCTTCTCTCTTCAAATATAAAAAAAAGTGACAAATAATATATAATGTTGAAAGAACATGGAGTACTACTTTAATAGAGCCCTTTTTTGTTATACGGAATGAGTTTTAAGTCTTTTTTTTATTGAGTTAATAATATCACCTTGAGAATAAAAGTAGACCGACTTTTTATTTTATTTTTTCCTTCTATACTCTTGTTTTCCGCTAAAGTTGATCCCTGTCAACTATCGGTATTTTAATAATTTGTAATTTAAATTATTCCAGAATTATTGCGATATTAGTAATTAATATGTAAATAACATTACGTAGAATTAATAATATATCCATGTATTACTTATGCATGTTAATATCGTGTACTACACATCAAGGGAAATAATTGAAGTAAATGACATTGATGTTGATACTATATAGTATTAGATAAACTTATTATTTTAATGTGATTTTCATGGAAATCTTAAATTAGAAAGAATTAGTATTCAAATCCTCGTATTTTGAGAGGTTTGACTCGTTTGTCTAAATAGAAAAAGGATGGACAAATGTCGACAACAATGACAGGTTCTTTGCATATTGTGTTAACAACCTATTTTTGACTAATTTAATCACACGCTAATCTTTTCGTTTTCTTTTCTCATACTTATAAAAATAATTAAAGATAAATTTCAAGTTTAAAATAGTGATTAACCTGTTTTTCAAGTGAATTTTTTCTTTCCACTCTCAATTTTGTTTTTTAGTTTTTCAGTTACTTCATCTTCCAAATATATATTACTTCTTATTTTTTCAAATATCACATTTTTTATGTCCAATGGCATACAGGTAAATCATATGAACAATCATAAAGACCGGTGAATTTGTGTGGTCTTTTAAGAACAAAGACCTTGATATGTTTACATGGGATTTGTTGTAAATATCATTTACGTATTGAAATTTTATATTATTTATGGTTATTTGTCGAAAAATTACAGGATTTAATTAAATTCGTAGCTCAAAATTTATATCCATCACCATTTGATTAAGAAAGAATATCCGCACATTACCTCTCTCTATAAATACTTTGTATTTGAAAAATCAATAACTGGTAGTTAGTTACTTATATTAATTTCATACGATAATAGTAAATAATTTAAAATGTAATTACTCATTATATTAAAAAAAACTTGTTATTTTTAATATTGAAATATAATTTTAAAATATCAATGAGTACTGTTTGATAACTATCTTTATTTGATTAAGAAAGAATATCCGCACATTACCTCTCTCTATAAATACTTTGTATTTGAAAAATCAATAACATGGTAGTTAGTTACTTATATTAATTTCATACGATGATAGTAAATAATTTAACATGTAATTACTCATTATATTAATAAAAAAACTTATCATTTTTAATATTGAAATATAATTTTAAAATATCAATGGGTACTGTTTGATAACTACCTTTATTTACGGTAATAATAAAGGATATGAGTTTAAATTTGAAATACAGTAGTAATGCAATGATTTTGGTCCAAATAAATAAATAAAATCTGAGTAACTTAAAATTTACTCCCCATTTACTTTTATAATTGTTTCTTTCTAAAATATGTTTCATTTTTATTTATCACATTGAGGAGTATCAAGAAAATATTACTCTATTATTTCATCTAAATTTTATCTTTAGCATTAAATATCATTTTCCATATCATGTAATAAAATATATATATTAATAATTATTTTTTTAATAAGTGTTTTATATTAAATCGTAACATGTAAAAATGAATGAAATAAATATTTTAGAATCTGCTATGTATAGTGTTTGACAAGTGACAAGACTAGGAGACAAGACCGTGACCATGGAGATTTCTTCGTATTCCAACACATAAAACATGTATTATATGACGGTTTGTTGGGTAATTAAAAACTATGAGCCTCTCTTCACAATGGTTTTTCTTTCCAACATATTTATTCCTGGTTTTCTCTATCTAATGTCCTCATCCCTTAGTTTTGAAAAAACATTGAATTAAATTAAATTAATTTATACTTTAAAATTAAAATTTATACAAAAATATAACTACAAGTTAAAAGGATTACACATCAATACGATGAAACAATATATATATTGATACGTATATTTGAAATTTATACATTTTAAGATATATATATATATATTCATTACTGTTGCGTAAAATAAATATTTTAAATAGATCTTCGATTCAAGAAAATTTATTTTCACACACTATATAAAAAATAATCATTATTAATTGTCGTTGAATATGTGTTTTTTAGCAAGTTATTAACACTCTTTGTATATGTCTCTAAAATCTTTAGTGACATTGGTTCTAATGACACTTAATCAATGTCTGTAAAGACTTAACATTCTTTATTAATGTCAATATTTATTATCGCTAAAAGTTGTTTTTTGTTACAGTAACAACAAATTTAAAACTTTCAACACACCCACTTTTTATCGTCGAACATACCTATTATTATTTTAATTTAATTAAAAATTTAATGAAACTTTACACTATACAAATTAAAATTAATTAAACTTTAATATTGACTTGGAATAAAACAATTAAGAAAATATGTGTGGGCGTATGACTCATGAGCTGTATTGGTGGCACCACACAGAAAACCTAGGGAGGGTAGGTTGTGGGACAGGAGGTAGCACACAATATTTTTTTACGGCCAAAACCGCTTTCTATGGGCGATTTTTTTATTTTTTTTACTAATAGAATATTTTTTTAGAACTTCAATATGTAGTACGATTAAAAAGGTGAGGGTCCAAATTACTCGATTTTATGTACGATTATTGTTATTATTCTTATTATTCTTATTTCTTTATTTGGTTAGGGGAGTATAATGTAGCAGAAAGGACTACTAATATATTACAAACGTTAATAATGTTGGTTTTTGACACTACTCTTACGGTCCTCTTTTGTTTCTGTTTTCTTTGCCAACCTCTAGTATTAACGTTTATTTTGTCATTTTTTAAATATTTGTTTTAGGAATTTGGTATTAAAAATTGCTTAATTAGTGGCACGGAAAAATTGAATTTGGTTGGTTACTAAGATATTAAGGAGTCATTTGGTAGGGAATATTAGGAGAAATAATCCAAATATTATGTGTGGTATTATTTAATATTATGTTTGATAGAAATTTTAAGTCTATGTATAACTAATTTATTGATTAGTTATACACCTTACATGGTATTAGAGAGTGTATAAGTAATATCTTTCATTTGGGAGGTATTAGCTCTAATATCATGGGACTAATATAGGTAAAGATAAAAATACCCACTCAAATCCTTTTAATCATTTTATTTATTTTCTTAATTTTGTATTTTATATTTATGCTAATAAATTTATTTAAATAAATTAGCTTACAAATTTTATTGCTTACATATAATTTTTTTTCTAAAATATGAGTTATTTAATTTATTTATTATTAATATAAAATATTGTAATTCGATCAATATGATAATGTTTATGTATGAATTTAAGAACAATTCATAAGTCAACTATTGCCTCTTAACGAAAGTCCATTAAACATTACACAAGTAATCTAAAATAAGAGCATGCATATATATATATATATATATATATATATATATATATATATATATATATATATATATATACATCTCGAGTATAAAAATAGTTTAATTTATTTTGCTATATTTTTATTTTATTTTATTTTATGATAAAGAGTTTTTAAAATTTATTAATACAAAACAAAGTTCAATAAATTTTCTCTATAAATTATTATAGTTGTGTGACCTTTTGTTTATTAACTCCAATTTATTAAGATTAGAATTATTTACTCTCAGATAACTTAAGTGAGAAAATAGAAACATGAAAATAAATTTTTTATCCTCCTAGCTAGTAAAAAAATGTTATAAAAATAATATTGTCCGTCAATCATCTATCTTGACCCAATTACATGAAATAGAAAATCCCATAATAACTCTAGGATATAATTGGAAAGATTTTTTTTGCAAGTTTTAAACCATACACAAAACTAGGTAAGAAATAATGAACCAAACACTTGATAAAAATAATTCATGCATAATTCATAATTACTAATTCCTACATTACCAATTTCTGCATTACTAATCCATGCATTATTAATTCCTGCATTATTGATCTTTGTATCAAATGATCCCTAAATGGTTTTTAATTAAAAAAAATCATTTTCAAGATTTGAACAAAGATTTTTTTTTGTTAAAATACGATGTAAATTGTCCGACAAAGAAATTAAGAAAGTTTTAGGGTGACATTGGGGATTTGTATACGAAAAAATGATTCTGATAACAAAATCTATTATCTAGGTTCATTACTACTTATCCTTTATTTTAATACGATTCAAGCTGCCATTAGCAAAAATGATTTTTTCCAACCATTAAAGAGTCATTTTTATGTTGTCTTAAAGTTTTGAAGAATACCTTATAATATTTTTTATTAATGAAATTACATCCTAATTAAAGCAATGAATGTACGATTCACATACATTTACCAATTACAAACTCTATGAAATTCGTACAATATAATTTTTTGACAGAAAAAAATTTAATTTGAACTCTTTTTGAGTTGTGAGTACAAGTGATGTGCTAATAATACTACCGCAATAATAATTCTATGGAGGAAAAGGTATATGTGTGAATTGTGTGTGGTAGCTGCCTCAAGTTTCAACACTTGTTTTTGCAATGGGAGATGTATGTTATAATAAAAATAGCTTTTAGTGTTAACAATTATTCATATTATTAATAAAAATATTAATATTTTATTTATATTAATTAATTGTTAATGAATTTAATGTCACTATTGGTATAAAGAAACTTACAAAGACAGTTACTAAAATGTAATTTTCAACGTAATTTCTTTTAAAAATATATTTAGCGACAATTAAAATATTACTTAATAATTGATTGCTGCAAAAAAATATTTTTGAAAAGAGTGTTGCTAAACTGTATTTTCACAAGTAATTTCTTCTAAAAGTATATTTAGCTATAATTAAAATACTACTTATTAATTAATAACCACAAAAAATATTTTTGATATAGTGTATGTAGTTAGTTGGCGCCTTGAAATCTTCAATTGTATTTTCTAGCTCCCACTCATCTAAGAGTCTGTTTGACATTTGTTTAGAACTCAAAAATACTTATTTTGAGGGGAAAAATAATTGTTTATTGAAAAAATAAGTGTTTGGCAAATCTATATAAGTGCTTTTAAATAAAAGTAGAAGTGATTTTTTTGTTGTTGAGGAAGAAGCTAAAAAATTCTTCTTCTTAAAAAAAAAGCAGTAGAATTTTTATTTTTTTCAAGACAAACATTATACCAATATATCTCTTATTACTTATTTAAGATATCTCATATTTTGGTTAAGTTTAATTTGATAATTTTATTTTTTATTTTTATATAGTAAATTTTATATTTTATTTTATTTTTACGTGATTATTATGTTACTTATTATTTTACTTATTATTTTTCAAAATTAAAAAACAAGAAAAAGATAACAACAATATTTTTGTAAGATAGGATAAATGAAAAAATATAACAATTACATATTTTTACCTTTCAATTAAAATGTATAATATTGATTGAAACTTTGAATATGAACATTTAATTCTGATAAAAATAAAAATTTACTTAATCTTTTGTAATAGATTTTTAAATCAGTTTTTCTCTATAAAATAATTTTAATATTAAAAGTACATTAATACTTATCCTTAATCGTAATTGATTTTCAAAAGTATTTTCTATAAAAAAAATTAGTCAAACACAATTTACTTTATAAAAAACACTTTTTAAATAAATTAGTCAAACATAATTTTTTATTTTTTTCAAAAATATTTTTCTGAAAATAAATCATTTTAAATGCAAAACAGACTCTAAGTAGTAAAATAACATTTGTGTTTGTAAGTAATATTCTTTCTTTGTTTTAGGAATTAAACCACTTACAAAAGAATACCAACCACCCATAAATCACGCTAGCTAGTTAATTTTGAATATCAAATTCTTAAAACAAAGAAAGAAAAACCAACCACCCATTAATCACCGTTGACGAAATTAAGAATTTGGACAAGGTAAAACAAAGTTAAAGTGCTAAAAGCAATAATTACTCCACCAATTTACCAACTATATTACTTACAATCAAACTTTTTGACATAATTACAATTAGAGCACGTACAATATATTAATTACTACTATTACATTGCCCTATCCAGTGTTCACCACAAGTGTTTATGATAATTACTAGTTGCACTAATATGAAGAAAAACTAGTATCACTATACCTAGAGCTGTCAAAAAGGGTCGGCCCAGCTCCAACCATTTCAAACCTCGCAGGACAAGGAATTTCAAGGGCTGTGGCAGGCTGACCCTTCATTCGGAAGGGCCTGAATATGCTCAACCTAGTCCAACCATTAAAGGGCCAAGGGCTGGGGCGGGCCCTTCTTTATTTTTTTTTCTTTTTTTCGAACTTATAATTCTATAACATTAAGAAAATGAAAAGATTTTCAAATCAAATATGACAAACAATAGTGTTGTTTTAATAACACTAGCAAAAAGTCTAGTGTAATTAGCATGTATCTCACATACCAGATATGCGAGCGAGATAAGTAAGTGATAAGTAAGAGTACGCGAGTGAGACAAGTAAGTGATAAGCAAGAGTTGAGGGAGGGGAGGGTGCGAGATTTTGTCTATGCATCCTAAAACATGCAATCTATTTTAATACAGTGTATCTAGAATATATTAACCTAATTTTGAGTCCATATATTCCTAGATATATGTATCTGGACGTATCAAAATTTGATAAGATTAATAATATTACAAGATAATGTGCATTTAAGTAATTAGATTATATACTAGTTAGATTATTATAAGTTATCCTAATAAAATTTTTTGGCCCATGGTCTGACCCTGACTCGGCCTCGATCAAGCCTCAAGGGCCAAAGACTTTTATGGACCGGGCTTATAAGCCCTAGGTTTAAAAGGGCTTGAAAAATCCTATCCCAACCCTACCCCAATAACGGGTTGGGTTGGGTCGGCCCCATGAACTAATCCCATTTTAACGGCTTTAACTATATCAAATATAATTTTAATTTTTAATTAGTCGCTACATGATTTATGGTTTATAATCTAATTATCACTGGATATATTTTTCTAGAGGCAATTATTACTTTATTAGTGACACTTTTATATTTTTTTATATTTTTTATAAATGTCGCTAAAACTTATAATAATACTAAAACTAACAACAATAAACTATTGCTAGTAAAAAATTTAACATACTTCATAAATATGTATATCTATTATCGCTAAAATTGTTTTTGTTGTATCAATTGCGTGTGTTGGCTGATAGGTACTTGCAAGAATTGCATCTTTGCTTGTGGTATGAGAGAAGAATTTACCACAAATATGAGTACTACGTTGCTGTAGTTGGCTCTGATGATGAGGAGAATATTACTACCTTTTTCATGATTGATAATTCGAATGAAAAATATAATTACCTTGTCCTTCACTTGTCCAATCAATAAAAAAAAAGTTACATGGTTGTAAATTCCTAGAAATTGTAGTAGAAACTGAACTAGATTGATAAGAATATCATTTAGTCCAGACTATAACACTATAGGGGTGTTAGAGTTTAGTTGTGCTAGTTGTTATATGAAATATTATCATAAACGATGATTGTTATAAAGAGGTATAATGATATATACACTCACAATATATTTGAATCCTAAATATGTGACAATGTACTCTAGTGACTCGTGAGTTTATATGATAGATATGTTATAACACTATAGGGGTGTTAGAGTTTAGTTGTGCTAGTTGTTATATGAAATATTATCATAAACGATGATTGTTATAAAGAGGTATAATGATATATACACTCACAATATATTTGAATCCTAAATATGTGACAATGTACTCTAGTGACTCGTGAGTTTATATGATAGATATGTATCACAATGATAACAATTCTGTAGCTACTAATTAAATAACAGTAATACAATGTCAATATAATTTTTATAAATGAGACTAATACTATTATATAAAGGAAATTTAAAAAGAGAAGCTAACTAATTGAGAAAATTGTTATGCAAAATAATCGAACTTAGAAAACACAAAAATAATTATAGGAGGTGGAATTCGAGGATCATGATGTGATTAAAAGGAGGTGCATAGTCTTGCTTTAGATTTTGATAATGACATGAAGAGATGACTACGTAGATAAGCCATAAAGTTCCAATAATTATGATGTTTTTACTTAACTTGTCTTTCCAAGTCCATTAAAAATTGGGAAAATTATAAATAATGATAAACTAATAAATTAAATTAATTATTATAACCACTCTTTGATTTAATTGTGTTCTGCAGCAAACTGTTTGCCAGTCACCTCTCTCCTTCAAACTCTCACTCGTCACTCTCCTCTCTCGCTCGCTTCCTCTCACTTTTATATAAAGACAAGTGTATAAAATCCGTTTCTATTTGTATAAAGTGAGAGGAATTATATAAATACATATATTTTTGTTCCCCTCTCTCCCCTCTCCCAGATCTCGCTCGCCACTCTCCATAATGTCGCTCGCCACCCTCGCCTCTCTCGCTTATACAAACAGAAACGAAATGTATAAATTGCGTTTCTGTTTGTATAAAGCAAGAGAAAATTGTATATACACATACAAATACAAATATTTTTGTCCTATACACTTATAATTATATATAAATTCAATTTATATAATCGTTCTATACACTTATAATTAAACATTCGTTTTATACAATTTTCTGTCCAAGTTTCTTTTTCTTTCTTGTTTTATACACTTCGTTTTATACAATTCGCTTCAATTGTATATGTATAGCTAATTATACATTTATATGTTTGCTATGGAGTGTAATTATGTAAACTTTGTTATAGCATACAAATATGAATTTTATATTTGCTATATGTGAAAGTTGCCCAAATAATTTTTGGTTCATTTCTTTTTAATGACGTTTATGGTTTTATATGAAACCCTACCTTTTAAATTTTTGGTAATTAATTTCTCCAATCCTCAAATCACAAAAGTTATAAATAGAACTATGGTTGTACATGAATTTTGGAATTTAATGGATTAGATTGGGTGATCAACAATCTTAGCGGATCGAAAATAATCTAATACACTTCATTGCCATGCGAGCTATGCCAAATCAGCCCCTTTTTTAAGAAGATACAAAGATAATCACACTACAAAGATAATCACAGGAAAATGAAACAAAACTATATTATAACTTAAAATTATAATGGAGTAACTTCAATCTATTTTAAATAGTTTAGAGATATATTTAATATTTTTAAAAAAAAAACTGAACCTATTATGATACAAAGTTCCCTTCTTAAAAAGAAAAAAAAAAGAATTTATATATGTGTGGACTGTAAATATGTGGTCGAAAATTTCTCAAACTTAGTTTAGACAAATGCATAATTTGGTAGTAGAAAAAGAGAAGTAATGTCATATTTTGTAGTACTTTCATTCAGATTTGATTCTCCATATTCCAAACACTTTGGTCCTCCTCCTAATTAAAATATACATTCATATAATTTTCCTGTGAGTCTCGAGCTAAAACGGTTAAAAAATTTGTCAAAAATTTCAAAAGGGTATATCAATTTTTTTTAAAACCAAAACGGCAAAATCGCGATTTCTTAAATTTATTTATTTTTTTTTTTAAAAAAACAAGTCGCTCCAAGTGGAGCGATTTTCACAATTTTAAAAAAATATTATAATTCTTTTTAATAAGTCGCTGCTTGTGCAGCGACATGCATTAATTTTTTATTTTATTATTTATTTTATTTTGCTTTATTTAAAAAAAAATTAAAATCAATTCATTTTTTTTTTAATTTTTTAAAATCAAATCGTTGGCAGCGATTTTAATTATTTCTTTTTTAAAAAATCAAATCGCTGCCTTTACACTTAATTATTTTTTTTTTTGAAAATTTGATTAAATCGCAGCAAATTTTTTTTAGACGATTTAATTAAATTTTCAAAAAATAAATAAAAAATAAGTGTAAATCGCTGCAAATATCAATTTTTTTTAAAACCAAAACGGTAAAATCGCTCAGGATGTAGCGATTTTGTTCGTGGGAAAAAACGAAATCGCTGCTATAGCAGCGATTTTTTAAATTTGCTTTTTTTTAAAAAAAAGTTTTTTATACAAATCGCTCCATGGAGCGATTTTCAAAATTTAAAAAAAAATTATAATTTTATTAATAAGTCGCTGCTTTTGCAGCGACATACAATAATATTTTTTTATTTTTTTGCTTTATTTTAAAAAAATATTTAAAATCAACTCAATTTTTTTAAAACTTGGCAGCGATTTTAATTATTTAAAAAAAAAAAAAAACGCTGCATGCTGCGATTTAATTAAATTTTCAAAAAAAAAAATCTTATTTTTTATTTATTTTTTGAAAATTTAACTAAATCGTCTAAAAAAATTTTGCTGCGATTTAATCAAATTTTCAAAAAAAAAAATTAAGTGTAAATCGCTGCCTTTGCAACGATTTGATTTTTAAAAAAAAGATATAATTAAAATCGATGTCAACGATTTGATTTAAAAAATTAAAAAAAAATGAATTGATTTTAAATTATTTTTTTTAAATAAAGCAAAATAAAATAAAATAAAAAAATAAAAAATTAATGCATGTCGCTGCACAAGCAGCGACTTATTAAAAAGAATTATAATATTTTTTTAAAATTTTGAAAATCGCTACACTTGGAGCGACTTATTTGTTTTTTTTTAAAAAAAAAACAAATTTAAGAAATCGCTGCTATAGCAGCGATTTCGTTTTTTTCCACGGACAAAATCGCTACATCCTGAGCGATTTTGCCGTTTTGTTTTTTAAAAAAATTGATATGCCCTTTTGGAATTTTTGACAAATTTTTTTACCGTTTTAGCTCGGAAGTCATTTTCCTGTCTCATTGACATCTTTTTCTTTTTAATTCATCTCAAAATGAATATCATTTTTATAATTAAAAATAATTTAATTTTAAAATTTCTATTCTAATCTTAATGAAATAATTTATAACTACATAGATATTTAAGAATTGTTTTGAAGCACAACTTCTTTTTTTTCTTCAATTTCATAACAAATTAAACAATGTTACATAAAATAAAATAAAGAAAGTAATAATTTAACATTTGTCCTTGTGGTCCTCAATCGTCTAATCAACCATCATGTAATATTATTCTCTAAACCTTGTTTTATTTGGTAACAGAGAAGATGCAATCATTTAAGATTAACAAGGTAAATGGTTCACGTGAGAACGTACGTAACAAATTGTCGAATGTAAAAAAATATATTAAAAACAAAAATTCTCCAGCTAATTAAAGTAGTCAATCTATTGAAACAAAAACATGTTAGCATATGCTTTAATTACTTACTTACAAGTCCCTTAGAGACATACGATAAAATTGAAACGACACAGAGAAGGTTAGCATGACTTTTGCGTAAGAATGTTACTCGCAAATAGAAAAATGATCCAATTACTTATATATAATGATACTGTTGAATTTTATCTTTTTAGTATCAAGGTAATTTTTACTTGTGTTAACAAGTAGTTTGTCTTAATTTCAACAAGTGACACTTTTTATGATTCATTTTTGTCTTAATTTTCTCCATGTTTGTTTTGTCATGTCCATATATGGGTGGTTCATTGAGTCTATATTCTAATCATCTCTCTAACAGTAAAATGCCTTCTCTTTGTCTGTAATAAATTATCTCAATATTCACATGATAATTTTAAAGATTTTATATTCCTTTTGTTCACTTGCTTGACAAGCAATTTTGTCACAATGAAAATATACTCATCAATAAAGTGGAAAAGCTAATACCATTAGGGGAAGAAAATATACAAACCTCAATTTGGTAGCTAGGGCACTTCTGTTTTTGTTACTATTTCTATTTTTCGAAGATCATGTACATATAATAACTATATGAACATTTTTTTTCTACTAGTAAAGTAAAAATTAAGAATAAATATTTTTTAATTTGATTTATCAATTTAACATATTGCAAAGCTAAAATAAAACAATAAGTAAAAGTGAATCGAATCATCGATGAACTACATTGGCAGTCAACAATATTCGGGCTACTAGAATGAGTAGGCCCAGTAAAATATTTAGTGGGCTTCATGTTTTGACATTCCCCAGAAAAACTCAGAACTCAGAAGTAATCGAAACAAGGGGATGAGGGATGTAGAAAACGATTTGATGGACCCAAATTGTCAGTCCAGATAAGTGTTTGATAAGTTGTGTCTTTGCAAAAACAATGTCAGCCTATTATCACAGTTTGTCCTCCAACACAACTAACTATTTGATCTGGGACAGTTTGATTCTACTTTATCCCATATTTTAAATGTTTTCCTTTAATCCATAACGGGTATATTTTAATATATAGTGAAACTATTTCTTACACTTTATAAAATGTAAGTTTTTCTTATACTTTGTAAAGTGGACTTTTTCTTACAGCTTATAAAGTGGAAGAAATACTTACATTTTACAAAGAGGAAATATTTTTCAAATTTTGCTCTCATTATGATGCTTTTGTAATACTTGTCGTACAATTGAGATATTTTTCCTATATATGTAAAAAAAATATAAATATATATCACATGCAATTAACTTACTTAAATAAAAAATCAAGTGTTGGACGTAGTGATAGTCATTTGCATAAAAAATAGGCGAGGCATGAAAATTTGAGGATTTTCCAACATTTTTCGTCATTTCAAACTGTGAGGACTGACCAAAATAAATATCTAGTCCATAACTTAAAGCAATATTCCTATCTTGCTGAAGTAAACCGCTACAAAATATAATAATAATAATAATAATAATAATAATAATAAATAATCAACAAAATGAACAAATAATAATCGAAATATAATTATTGAGCATTACCAATCTCTTTCTTTGATAGTTTCGTTCAAATCAAAATCATATCGATCGGTAACAATATTTTGATAATGATTCATATTAAAAAAATAGTAGATTGAGTTATCGGAAATTCATCTACGCTATTATGATTTTCTAATTGGGGATGAATATCGACCGATAAAGAAGAACATTGTTGGCTAGTCTTGGGCTCCTTTCTAACATAGATTTCAAGTATTATTAACTTGATTTGATCTATGTAATTATTTGGAACCCTCAAAAGTCGATCAACGATTCGTCATTTATAGATAATCATCTCCAAAATTTGCTTGTCCTTGTGATAAAAATAAAGTAGGTATTTTCCGACTATAATCATAATAATACTATTTATATCCTATTCTTGTATAAATTGATGAAAGAAATATATGATATCGATTATTGATTTTTTTTATTTTTATGATATGTCAAATCAATATAATTGTATGACAAACACTACAAAAACATCATAAGGAGAATAAAACTTGAAAAATATTCCTCTTTGTAAAATGTAAGAAATAATTCCGTTATATATTAAAATATACCCGCTATGTACTAGCGGAAAACGTTTGAAATATTGGATAAAGTGAATTTTTTTCTTCCACTAAGCCTATTTTAGTTGCTTTCTAAAATAGTGGCTTATTTTGATCACTTTTATTTTTTTGTGGCTTAGTTAGGTTCCGAACTCTTCTTTCTTCTATATGAGTTACCAATTGGGTTGAGATATGACTCCCGTAAAAATATTGTTAAGATCAAAATAAGCAAGGAAGCTAGCAAAATAAATCTCGAAAGACCATGAGTAAGAAGACAGACGAGATATATATCAAAAGAGACAATTTAACGTGGTTCGATCAATCGACGTACATCCATCCACAAAGGAGACGAACAATCCCCTATATAAATATGAGTGTACAAAATATAGAAAGAAAGAAATAACTCAACTAATCCACTCAGAATATAAGGAGGTTTACAAATTCTCCCCCATAACCGTAACTTTCAAAAACCAAACTACATTGTGAAGAAGGAACGACAAACCTATATTTATAGAGTTTTAAACATTTTCTTACAAGACAAGGACTAGTCAAATATGCAAATATTCTATTTTCTTTTATCCTGAAAAGAAAAATCTATTTATGATTTAAAAAAAAAAACCAAGGCAAATAAAACCGTACAAATATCAAATTAAAACAGATGGACAGAATGAAAAAATAACTGAAAAAAGTAGATAAAAACTTTATTGATACAAACATATGAATATGAATAGGAAAATGAAGACTTAAGTTTTAAGAATTCTTTTTTTCAACATACAAATATATTAAAGTTTTATCGAAGGTGTGTTTGGCCACCGTGTTTGACGAATGGTAACATTCTGAAACGCCTAATATTAACATTTTTTAGGGGAAGACTAAAGAGGCCAACAAGTGCCTTAACAACATCCTATCGTGTTCTCTGCATATGACAACATTGAATTTCAATATATATATATATATGTCACGGGTTTGGAATCTTTACTACTCTTCAATCAAAATTATGTTAGTATTATAACTTATTCTAACTATGGTTAAATAATTTAATGAAGTGAGAAATATATATTAGTTAATTATGGTTAAGTGATTGATGTGAATATTTCAACATGTATCATGCTTTCATTGATTTGATATAAAGACTAGCTGATCATATAACTAAGCTATTATTAACATTGACTTGTCCTTTTCTTTGTTCAAAAAATACATCTTTACATTACACCTTTGAAATTCACTTAGCATTCAAGAATAACTGAAAATAGAAACTCTTTCGAATACACTATATTAGATGATGGACATCGGGTATATGCTGGGTCAGACACCATCATATGAATTGTATATTATTGGCCAACTGCTATAATTATTTTTTATCGAGCGATCAAATGTGTTATAAGTACATTGGCAAATGGACCATTTTCAGGCCACACCAGCATTTGGATTTTGGCCCAAGCTCTGATGACAGAAATTCAATTATTTACATCCACAATTTCCATATGTTCATAATGTGCATTGCCAGATTGGGCTGGGTAATTCAATGGGCTAGCTAGCTCAGAGCCCAATTTATGCGTTCCAATCGAAGATACTTATATAGTACTACTTAAATTATTAAAGAGCGAAAACTTCATTTTTATTGATTGTATTCACTCATACAAAAAAATCTTCTGCATTTATGTAACATTCAGTTGTCAAAAAGTTAGCACACTTGTTTGACTCTCTCCAAATTAAAGTGCACGCCTTACGTATAATGTGTCATGCGATGCTAATCTAAATTAATGGGATCAGTGGACTTCGAATATTAAAGGCTTAGACGAAAGAACTTCTTTTCGAACTTGTACAATTTTTTTTTTCTTTTGGTATAGTAGAATTAAACATTCCTGTGATGATAAAATTAGAATTCTTAATTATTGTGATGATTTTGCATGTCACTCGTTCCAATAAACCAGATCCACTATAGAAATTTTCTGGCCAAAGGACAAATTGCAACTGCTCCACTATGTACCAAGACAAAGTATATAATATAGTGTGATTGTAGTTTTTTATTTTGTGCACCTACTTGTTAAACAAAAAAACGTCCTATATACCTAATAAAGCTAAGAGGAAGTAATGTAAAAAAGATTAAAATTCTTTTTTTAAAAAATAATTATGAAAATATGACATTTTTTTACTAATAGACTTGAAAAAAAATGTGTCCCACGTAAATTGAGACAGAGAAAGTAATTAATTAGTCGTGGTCGTGGGGTTGACTCCTTTGATGATATCTGTGTGGTTGTATATAAGATATTCTTGTTATAGTATTTCTTTACAACAAACATATATTTATCTTAGTGATATTTTTTGAAGGAGTTTGGAATCAAGGATGAGTGAGCCACCAAAGTATGCACATCCCTACCCTGCTCAAGGTATATTTAACTTTTAATTAATTTCCTATATATTATTAATCTTAACTAATCTACTTTAATTTTGACTTCTTTTCGGTTAATCAACCATAATCAATTAATTCCCATAGCTATTTCAATTGATTTTAATTGAAATTAATTAATTAATTAATGGTGTTGTTGTATAGGTTATTATCAAGGTCCACCAGTGATGCCTCCACCACCTCAATATTATTATGCAGCTCCTCCACCAAGAAGGGAACCTGGCTTTCTTGAGGGATGGTAAGTGCAACTACTTTTTTTTTTTTTCTCCTTTTCTTAGCGAATTTTGAATACAGTATTTATTTAAATTTTGAATCTGTCTCTGTGTTTACTTACGTTGGTGCAGTCTGGCAGCTTTGTGTTGCTGTTTCCTGATTGATGAGTGTTGCTGTGACCCTTCTATCCTCTTTATCTGGTGATAAAATATTTTGTTGCTCTCGGATATATAATAGTAGTATTGTATTTATATTATTAGATCTCTCAAAATGTTACTCCTTGTTCGTTGCTTCAAAGTTGATTGTCTCGGACTTTTATTATATTTGAGTTTTGATTTTATTTCTCGAAAAAAGTGAAAGTATTAATTATTTTTAAAAATATATAAATCTCTTTCAAAAATGTTTGGATTTTTATAAATTAAACAACATTCTTCTCGTATGATAATGCAATATCATTCATTAGTCGTTTATAACGTTTTGTTTTATTAGGAGGAGATTTTCTCTCTCAATAATTTAGATTTTACATTAGTTTCTTTTATATCATATTTGCCTCTATTAAATGACCAAACAATATATTAAGGATTTTTAAAAATGATTCTCTTAGTTTCCTTTATATCATATATGCCTCTATTAAATGACCAAACAATATATTAAGGATGTTTAGAAATAATTCTCTTTGTCATTTGTTTTATTACCACTATATTTTGTAGTTATTAGCTTACGTAGGGAAAATGCACAAGTACTCTCTCAATATATGCTCGAAATCCTAGAGACACACTTATACTATACTAAGGTCCTATTAACCTCGAACTTATTTTATAACTAATTTTCTACCTCTTTTCGGCATACGTGTCACTAGCTTGGAAAAAAAGTCAACCAGCGTTGGACCCACAAGATAGTGCCATGTAGGTCCAAAAGAGGTAGAAATTTATTAATAAAATAAGTTCAGGGGATAATAGGACCTTAGTAAAGTATAAGTGTGTCTCTAAAATTTCGGACATAGATTGAGGAAATACTTGTGCATTATTCCGTTTACCTATAATGTCCTAATTGTTTCGATCCCAACAGATTAATCACTTGCACTCTCGTAGCTACATAATTATCAAAAAAAAAAAAATTGCACTAAAGAGTGTTCTATAACAAATTTCTTTCATTTACAATTTGCTCCTATCCTTCAAGCGTGTATATATATGTAACCTCAAAATTTGTTTTAATAGAGATCAGCCTTTTATTTGATAGTTAACTTATTCGATACAAATTTAAATTAGTCAAGCGAGTAATCTCAAACACAAAATTAGAAAAGCTAAGCATAATTTTCAACTTTCGGTGAGAGAATAATTATGTTTGAAAGGGAATACAAGTAGTGTTGGGGTCCTCCATGTCTCCATCAAGTTTGAATTTTCCAAATAAACAAAGAATGAACCAGAAACACTTTATTGTACAACTTGACTTTTTTGCACCAAAAAAAATAATTTGAATTCTCAATCAAATGGAAAAAAATTGTTTCTCATGGAGTGAGGTCTCTTTTAAATTAACACATGATTATGGCCAGCATTATTGACGAAATGACACTCTTTTCGAAATTAATTTATACTTTTCACTTCATATGTAAAAAATTAGGGATGACAATGAAGTGATGCAGACTTTTAATCATTTTCGCCCAGCACTTCTGCATGTATTCTATGGAGTATTTTGTAATAAAACTTACTTCTAAAATGAATTTTGGGGTTTCTCATAAATAATTTTTCTTACTGTATTGTTTCTAAACCACTTTGATTAGTGAAAATTGTCACTAAATATTAGTAGTACTTTACTCACTATTTTTAAAATTAGTGATACATCAGATTTTGTATATACTTCATCGATCTCAAATTATATGTTATTTTTCTAAATATAGTCATCTTAAATTATTTATTTTAAGGTAAATTTAGTTAATTTTTTCTCCATGTAATCCTTTAATAGAGTTTTTCTTAAAAACTAAGAGGAGTATATTTCTCAAGACATTATATTAATTATTTCAAAAAGTGATAATAGTAAAATTATCCTTACATTTATAGTTTCTTAAAAAAGTGTCTAAAGTCAATCGTGGATAAATATTGTTGGCTAGAGAGAATATAACTTATATTGCAACGTAAACAAGAACATGAGTAACATATATGAAACTATCCATGTTTTGTTGGAATTTAAATGATTCGAATCTCCACACAGACATCAATATCAATTAACTTGTGTATAAATATCCTAAAAAAAAACCTCAACTTGAAAATTCCTTAAAAGTTATTAGTTAAAATGCAGTTCTTAATTGGCGGTACTAAATATTTAATATTTAATAAATATAGAAGTGATCAAGATGGTCCTTGACATATATGAATTTTGATTTCAATTGATTGGTAAGATGTAAACCTGATGTAAATGATCATAATGTATGCTAAATGAAATCAAAATCCATGCATTAAAAAACCATTTTGATTTTATATATATATATATATATATATATATATATACACACAAATAATATGCATGTTATGTTGAGTGAGAAGCAACGTATAATTTTATACAAGATTAAAAAAAGATACTTTAAAAATTTTCTATGAGAGTAAAAAGTCTCATATCTCATTAATATTAGTGAGAAATATGTAGGCTTAGTCCCTCCATGTCTCTATCATGTTTGAATTTTCCAAATAGGTATATATCTTTTTGAATGACTTGCTTAATTACTATAAAGCTATTTATCTATTAATTCATTCAAGCTATGATATGTTCAAAGAAGCATATCATCTCTAAAGGCATCTTCAATCCTACTTTCTATTTTACTCTCCAAATATACCTTCTATTTTACTCTCCAAATATAAAGTTTTCTATTTCTTCAGACAACCAACTTCAATCCAATTCTCTATTTTACTCTAAAAAAAAGATTTTTTTTCTCTCTTCTTAACATTATATTATTATTTCTATTTCATTCTTATTTTCTTATTTCTAATATAAATCATTTATTTCTTTTTCCCAATAATTATTTTATATAATTTTCATGTGATACAAAATTTTATTTTTTCAACTTTTTTATTTAATATAAATTATATTTATTCTAAATTTTTAAATATCATAAATTGCATAAAAATATTATATAATATATAAATTAATGAACAAATTCAAATAAAAGTAAAATACAATTACACAAATATTACATAAATACTCAATTTTTGAAATTTTACGTTGCTCTCATAAATGCTCTATTAATGTATTACAGAGTTCAAAATGAGCATTTTTGTCCTTAATTTTATTATGTCTAGCTAAAAATTGTTCAAAACAGAGAATTTCATCTACCACCATTTCTGTCGTTGGAGTTGGAGCCTCTACAACATCCTGAATTGGTGCATTAAGATCACGTTCATCCTCAATTATCACGTTGTATAGTATAATACATTTATATTATATCATGTAACGCTTTCTTTCTCCAAAGATGTGATGGTCTTGCAATAATTGCAAAACTCCGAATGAACGTTCCATATCTTTTCAACATGATTCTTGTTTCATCGCGAATTAATTATGATGTTATGCATTGTATTTTATTTTGTATTTAAATTATTATGTTGTGTACTGTATTGTTATCTTGTATTTAAATTAAAATATATATTTAATAATATATTTTTTAAAATATTATATTTCATTTAAAAAGATCATGAATATTATATATTTAATTAATGATACTATATATAAAATAATATGTTAATGGTAAAGTAATAAAAATAATAATAAAATATTAAAAAAAGTAAAATAGAGAGTGTGAATAGTAATTCTTCAAATATGGGAAACTACTATTCAAACTCTCTAAATTTGAAAAATAGAGAATAATTTGGAGGTGGATTGGTGTGTCCATTCTCTATCTTACTCTCCAAATATAGAAAATGGAGAGTAAAATAGAGATGGGTTAAAGATGGTCTAACGAACTTCATGTACAAAGAAATAAAACAAAAAAAAGTTGCTAAATTATAAGCAATATAATTAAAGATCTTAGGGATATGTTGAACACAACATGATCTGTAAATGAAGACATTCAAATATCTGTATTCATATTCCAAACCATTTATATATTTTTTTTGGCAATATATACCTATTACCTCTTTCACATCAAAGAAGATTTAAATTTATTCTCTTCCCATTATGTATTATTTTCCCCACATACGTCACATTATCATTATTGTCAAATTTAGCACACTAGCAAAGTAAGAAAAAATGTTTTCCAATCATTCTACCGTAGACACAAGTAATATTATCAAATATCATTTTTTTATAAAACAATATAATATGAATGTTCACTACACCAAGAAGTTACTCATTATCTCCACTATTTTTCTCATTATGAAGATGATCATAACCTCCATAACCTCCACCTTTATAATTATTATTCTTCTAACCTTTCACTTTCATAACCTTCCCATTATATTCATGTTAATCTCATGTTTATGACTAACCTTTTGTATGCCCCTATGCTACACTAGAAATAGAAGCATAAGGGTTGATATTGTATACACTTGAAGATTTGATGAATACTTTGAAGAATAAGAAATGCTCTCATCTTTTGTCTTCATATTTCTATTGCTTTATCTTTTATATCTCTTGTCTTATATTCTTCTTTTCTTTATCTTTATATTGCTAGTTTGTTTTAGTTTTACAACACGTTTTCAACACGAGTTGCTCATCCTCCGTCAAGAATCAATGATAAGTATTTTTTTTTAATGAATTATCATAGTAATTCTTCATGCAAGGTATACTTTATAATTTTTCGGTTGCATGGTATACTTCATATTCTATATATTATTTGTACTAACAAAGCTTGTTTTGTAGTTATTCTAAAATGGTTAGTAGATTATAATTACTTCATAACAATGTTGAGAGAGACTATTAAAATGTTTAAATTTATTTTAACTTGGGACTTTTATATGATTCTAACATGTTGTTCTAATTAATTGATTTTGTTCATTTTTTTGTATATTAAGTCAAGTTCAGATTATATTTATGATTTTTGATAATTATTTTCTTGGTAATGCACTTGGTTTATTAAGACATTGATTGAGAGTAAGACGGTGAATTCAGATTTTACCACACCAAGTGGGTAAGACATCGAGTTAAAGTCTTGGTGCACCATGATAATAAGAAGTTGGGTTCAAGTCCTATTTATTTATGACCAAAGGTGTCTTTATATGGGTAAGACATTGGGTTTAAGTCCTAATGCACTATAGTGATGATATGATGATGACTAACACAAAATTTTATACTTTTGACTGAAAATCATGGAATTAACCCAATTAAGTTGCTCCATTATCTTATGTGAATGTGGTAGCACTATATTAATATGTCTGAAAAATGACAAGTGGTTGAATGTATGAATATGGGTATGGTAAAATGTTAATAGTCATCATTGTGGTATTTAAAAGGAAGAACATCATTGGTTCTTAAGATGTTCCTTCAAATGTAAAGGTAATTTTGTCCATTAAAATTGTATGAAAGGTTATTGAACACATTGTTTCTTAAGATGGTTCTTCAAATGTGAAGGTAATTGTTAAAAGTAATCGTTATCCATCAAAGTGGTATGAGAAGTTGGCACATTGTTGTTGGTGCAACCCAATTTAAATAGTTTTATAAATCCTCCATCAAAATAAATGAATACAAAGTGGTAGTACATTTGATACATTTGGCCTTTTAAAGTGATGTTGAGGTGAGTCACATAATGCCAAAACATGACAATGAGTTTCTAATAAAAACTTATGAAACATACACAAATGGTTATGATTCATTTCTTGAAGAAAATGTGACTTGTGTTCGCATGGATAAGAACATGTTCATATATTGTTGGATGCATGTCACATCTCACCTCTACGGGAGGTTTGAGAGATTGAAAGAAAATATTTTGACATAAATGGTTATTTTGGTCATATATATACTTTGAGTACTACACAAATATTGTGGTATGTTTTATTATGAACTATTGGAGGGCAAAAGAAAAAAATAAATCTTTTCTGTAAAGGTTGTGGCCATGACCAAAATAAATATTGTTGTGTGGCAACACAAATTTGTCATTGTATCAAGAAATAAGTCTTGAATGTAATAATTTTAACCATGACAATAATAATAATTTTTTCTTTAAGGAGATGGTCACCATAAGAATGACGTTGTGAAATTTGTGGTAGTACACAAAATTAATTGAGAGTTCCAAAAAGGCTAATTTGTTACTATCCGGAGGAATAAAATTGTTCACAATATTTAGGTTGTAGTAAGTCTCAAAAGAAACTTTTTAATTTTCAGTGGAATTGAAAATAATTATTATATTGAGTCTGTAAATTATTGAAAGATGAAATATCATCAGATTACTACAATCAAAGCGGGTTAGGAATATTTACATAAAAGGCTACCCGTCCTTCTCTTGTTTGTTGTATACAAATATGGGCATACTGATGGAATCACATGCAAAAGTAAACTAGAAGTTTACTAGAATAAATATCAGTTGGCACAATCGGTTGGCCATTTCGATTCAAATGTGATGCAAAAATAATTGAGAATTCACGTGGCTATATGTTGAAGAAATAAAAGATTCTTCAAGAATTCTCTTTTGTAGTTTGTTCTCGTGATAAAATAATCATTGTACCAGCTAAGAGTGGGATTGTATCTCCTGAAATTATTTGGAACATATAAAAGGTGAATATGGACCCGTTCACCTGCCATGTGGACCGTTTACTATTGTGATTTAATGGATGCATCTATTATATGATCACATGTGCATTTGTATCAACTTACAAATTAATTTTTGTAAGGTTGTTTGCTCGAATTATTAAATTAAGAGCACAGTTTCAAACTATAAAATCATGTGGCTAATGCTGATTGGTTTAGAAGAAATTGTATACCTCAAATTATACCTAGACCATTGATTATGAGAACAAATCTCTCAAATAAAATTTGGTATGAGATGCGTTTATTTAAAATGTATGCATCAAGCCAATAAGGTTCTCCCAACACAATTGGTTCAGGGTTAGGAACAAAATAATTTCCATATAAAAATTTAACGTGTGCACATATGATTTTATTGCTCCACCATGCACAAAAATGAATCCCCAATTGAGGTTGAGGGTGAATATTAGATTTTTTAACATTAGGGGAGATATGTGTAGCAGCTGAAAGTTATGTGTAAGGTGAATTATCTAGATCCTGGTTAAAAACTATATATATATGAACTTGAAGTTCAAGAGATAATTCATTTGCAAATATTGCAAGTAATTTGCCAGATGTATTTGCTGACCCAATATTTTAATTAAGCTTCAAATGCTCCAATAAATAATCCTTGAAGGACAGAGTTTAGGTACGCCAAAAGCGTGATAGACCATTCAAATGTAAAACTCCTTGAGGAAGGAGAGAAGCAAATTATCAAAATGATCATTGATAATGAGGTAAGTGCTTTGAAAGAGCACTATGACGTAACATATCATAAAACCTTGGCAAAGATTCAGGTACCTGAAAATGATAAAAAATGAAGAGATCTCAATAAGTTATGTCGTATTGAAATCGATATCAAAATGGCCGTCAGCGATATATTTGATATGATGTAGCACTCAGTGCTATAAATGGTTACGAGGATCTTAAATTCGAATCTGTCATATAGTGTGGACTGATAAATGATTGACACTATTCAAGTATATTTTATTTCATTTAGAAAAGTGATGCTTTTGAACATATAGTTCATAGATCAAAATATATGTCAGTGAGGGTACAAATGAATCATTGTGCGAAAGTATAATCGTAAGATATAAAGTACGATTCGTGCCTCGAAGCATAAAGAATTTTCGCAGAAGTCCTGACATTATTAAATGAAGATATGTTCTCCAATGATGAATGCAATGAGACTTGTTTCAGTCTGGCAATAGGTGAAATACTTGAATATGCATAATGAATGATTATTACGTCTAACTAGATGATGAAGGTCATATGAAAATCCTTGAAGGATTTAAAAGGTCTTAAAGCTATTCCATTGAGTACTCAATGATTTTGACATTACTTAACACAAAGAAATGATTTTTCAACCTCATGAAAATGATTTAAAATGTTATGTATTAGTGCAATTGGTGTACTTACATATTGCTGATTATGCAAATGATAGAAGATGTGAGACTTTCTTTGAGAAGAAAAGACGAGCTTCAATGAAATCAATCAATCGATCTCATGAGTCAAAAATGATTTGATTATGTAGATACAAAATATTTATTTAATCTACATAAAGCTCGATCGCAAATGAGTTATTTGCTTACATATGGAGGCACAACAATATATTGACATTCAACAAACATTTATAACAACAACTTCAAATCATATTGATTAATGAAGTAAGTCAGGGGTGTGTTTGGTTGGAATCATAATCTATCATATTCCGAAAATATGTGATTTTCCTTTGACAAAGAATATTCCAGCCACCATATACGAAAATAATATATAGCTCAATTGAATGGAGGATACAATCAAAGGAGATCAGACACAACATATTTCACCAAAAGTCTTTTTCACACACGATCTTCAACAAAATGATGAGATAGACGTTCAAAGGTTCGTTCAAGTGATAATCTTATAAACTTATTCACTAAGGATTACCAACATCAATATTTGAGAAGTTGTGATATAAGATCAGAATGCACCGTCTCCAAAATATTAAGTAAAGTTTTTATCAGTGGGAGAAAAATACACGTTGTACTCTTTTCCTTAACCATAGTTTTGTCCCAAATGGGTTTTCCTGGTAAGGTTTTTAACGAGGCAACATTCAAGCGTATTAAAAGATATGTGTACTCTTTTTCCTTCACTAGAATTTTTTCCCACAGGGTTTTTTCCTAGTAAGATTTTAACGAGGCATATTATCTATGGACATCCAAGGGGGAGTGTTATAAAACAATATAATATAGATGTCCACTATACCAAGAAGTTACTCACCCATTATCTCCACTATTTTCCTCATTATGAAGATGATCATAACCTCCATAACCTCCACCTTTATAACCATTATTCTTGTAATCTTTCACTTTCATAACTTCCCCATTATATTCATGTTAATGTCATGTTTATGACTAACCTTTTGTATGCTTCTATGCTACTTTATAAATAGAGGCATAAGGATTCATATTGTATACACTTAAAGATTTGATTAATACGTTGAAAAACAAGAAATACTCTCATCTTTTGTCTCCCCCTTTCTATTGGTTTATCTTTTATATCTCGTCTTATATTCTTCTTTTCTTTATCTTTATATTGTTAGTTTGTTTTAGTTTTACAACACATTTCAATTAATAAGGCTCATTTTCCATATTACTTGAGAATAATAACATTTAAAGGGGATTTTTTAATATAAAAATCTACAGTTCAATACAATATTACATCTAAGTACCCCATATTTTCACATTACACCCGCATAGCCTCCTTTTTTTTTTTTTTTTTGGTTTGCAACAATGCTTATACATTTAGTATACACCATTATACATCTACTATACACAATGTATAAAATATAATAGTGTATAAGAGTTACTTATACACACTTTTTTCAAATCACCTCTCTTAAAAAGTATGTGTACAGTAGTCTCATTTTTCAAATAACATCTCTTATAAATACGATTGACATGATTCATTATTTTCCTAATTATATTGTTCACTGATAAAAGTATCAAGCAAACACCTTTCATAGTTTCTAGTAATTATTTCTAATCAAAAACCATCGAAGGAGTTTAGTCTCTTTAAAGTAAGGGGACAAACATAACACATAATGGCCGCTCTTTACTAATTGATCTTTGCCTTTAATCTGTTTTTCCACTTTTGCCTGGAAAAAAGAAAAGGAAGTCTGATTATTCAACAACGTTAACACTATTATTTTCGTCGTTAGAATTAATGACATAATACATATATATGTGCTCTTTAAATTGAGTTCAGCTATTATGCCTCATATTTTAACACTTTAACTTATATAAAATTGGACAAATAAACACATTCGTTTTACTAATGTCCTACATGATAATTTTATGTCATATGTAGTGTTCTACGTATATTATGCCACATAAAACGCGTGTGTCTAATTATTTAATTTTATACAAATTTAAATGTCTAATTGTGCATATCAAAAGCTGAGATTATAGATGCAAGCAAAAGTACATATTTATGCATTATGCCAAAAAAAAAACACATTTTTAATTGTTCTTCTGTTTTTTTTTCTTCTAGTTATCCTTTTTTCCTTGCATTAAAAGGTTGTTACTGATGGAATTCTTCAATAGATAATCCATTGGAAAATCTATGTAAGAATTATTATTTAATTAGTATTATTAATTATTTCTTACTTATGGCTTAAGTTACTTTTAATCGAAGTAATATCATAAATAATATATTTAATAAAGAATATATCTCGTCCGTACATTGGTTACTTGATGGACGTACCAGATTAAATCATAACCTTTATAAATTGGTCCTCCCTCCGCCCACTAGGTTACCACATATTTTCTACAATAATTCCATGATGACGATTGCCCAAACATAACCAATTTACGACTAATGCTTCTTTTTGTTCAAAACTCCTAATATTATATTATGTATTTAAATATTTAATCTTACAATCTACTCATGACTCACTATAACCGCGCAAAGGCCAAGAGACCCTTTCTTAGTTTGTTTCATTAGGAAAAGTAATTAGATGGCTATTATTCAGCACAGCAGGAAGTATAAGAAATTAGTAGTAGTGTGACCTGATCAGGTAAAGTCACTTTATGCATCAGTAAATTTTTCATTTATAAGTAGATATGGCCCAAACTTCCTACTTGATTATGTCTTCAAATGATTATGGGATGAAATGAGAAAGAAACGACTGGTTCCAGACACGAACACTAGCAAATAAATGAGCGGTAACCAACTAATTCAGCTTCAGAGCAATATTCATCAAGCATTGAAAAGATGCTCAAACGGCACTCTTTTGCATTATTCCACACAAACCAGTCACTACAACAACATTATTTCCTTTTTACATTCAGAATAACACAACAAACATTTCCAACAGTTGAAATCCTAATTACAAGACACAACAGTCTCATCAAGAGCTTAGTGTTGTAATCGGAAAAGGGTTCAACAAACATAAAAACAATGCATCAAAGTCATCACCACTTTATTAATTACCCTCCTTTGGGATCTCATTTATGCATTAACTTCAACAGTTGTCATAGATGCCAAACCATTACCACATCCACCTCCACCACAGCCGCCACCACCGCCACAACCTCCACAGCCGCCACTTTCTAACCTATTTCCACAGCCACCACCACCACAACCTCCACAGCCGCCACTTTCTAACCTATTTCCACAGCCGCCAGCACCACAACCTCCACAGCCGCCGCTTTCTAACCTATTTCCACAGCCGCCAGCACCACAACCTCCACAGCCGCCGCTTTCTAACCTATTTCCACAGCCACCACCACCACAACCTCCACAGCCACCGCTTTCTAACCTACCACCACCACCACATCCGCTGCTTTTTAACATACTTCCACCACCACCACCACCACAGCCTCCACAGCCTCCACAGCCACCGCTTTCTAACATACTTCCGCAACCACCACCACCACAGCCTCCACAACTGCTGCCACCACAGCCTCCACAGCCGCCGCTTTCTAACATACTTCCACAACCACAACCACCACTCTTTAATTTGTTTCCAAAAACAGCACCACAACTACCACAGGCTCCGCTCTTCATAAGATTACCGCAGCCTCCACTGATTGCTTCATTTGCCGGTGCTACAATGTTTCCTTTGGTAGCCTCCAGGTCCAACTTCACCCCCTTCTCTGTCTCAGATTCCAGATTAGCTCTGTTGTCCTCTTCATGGCACACATCAGTTTCTTGAGTGGACAAATTCTTCTCTTTCGAATGTTTGGCACTGCCTACCAAGCTACTATACCCTTCCTTCTTCAACGTATCACAGAGTACAAAAGCTGTTATAGAACCAGGCAAAAGAAACCACTCCTCTTTCACCTGATTTTACAAGGAAACCATATCTATTAGAGAAATGTGATTCCACAAGTTGATACTGGAACAAGAGTATAACCAAATTACTTACATTGATAACTCCAAATTTCAAGTCAACCAACGCTACTGCCTTTCCATAAGGATCCTGTGCAGAGAACTCTACCGCTGTCATAAAATCATCTTGACTCCTTTGCTTTGTACAATGCTTGTGCTCATAATCCAGCCTCTGACCAGGGAAGAATTTCACCTGGACAAAAGATGAGTGGGGGAGCTATCAATGCATGGAGAGCCAGAGAAATGTTAACTTGTCGAATGATAATTATGGGTAACACCTAACAAATTCAGCTATTTCATGACTTTGAAATAAGTAAGTAAATGAGAAGCTGTATAAGAGAACTTTGATCGCAATACTCGAATTCATAATGATTGAAAACACAGAAACAGTCTCTACAAATTGCTGAGGACACATTTAATGGCATTAAGTGTAGAGGTATTAAGGTGGCTGAAATTGTTCAACTTATAAATAGCATTTCACAACAGCCAGAACACTACCAAATTTAATAACTTAATACCTACTGAGCTTTGTAATGTTCAAAACACCAAATATTTCCGCAAGAGAAAAATAGTAAGAGAATGAGAGCTAGAGGCTCTATTAGAGTGTTAGCAGCAAAGCCATGTTTCCTGGAAAACCCAATGAGGAATGTGAGATGAATCTTAAATGAATGATAATTGGTGTCCATCAGCAAAGATGCATTTCCAGAAAATCTGATGGGACATATCAATCTCAAATAGATGAGTGTATGAGTGACAGTGGTATACATCAAATGAGAACAGTAATCTACTTTCCTGTTGATTTTGAACAAAAAAAAGGAAGAAGTGACAGATAAACACTCACATTCCTCTGACCAGCCAACTCAAAAAGGTGGCCATCATCACTGCTGGATGTTTGAAGATGAAGAGACCACTGAGCATCTAACAGCAACCACTCTTTCCCTACTAACTCAGCAAGAGAATGTACCTCGCCGGTCTTGCTGACGCCAACCACCTCCTTGTGCAATGTAGAATCAGTTTCCCCCTTGGATTTCTTCGAGTCCCTACAGTGGAGCCATGAACAGAATTTCAAGCAGCAAGGAGAAAAGGTAATGACAGTTTTCTAACTTCTAATACATGTTTGGTGAAATTTATCGGTTTCGCTTAAAAGTTTCACCAACAAACACAAGGGCCCATGATATTTAGAATATCAGATAGGTCCCATAATACTGAATTAGGTTGAACAGAGAAATAATAAAAGGATTACCCCCAACTTCATTTCAAAGCAGTAAAAATAGCTTTCTGAGGAATTTGATGGTGATGCAAAAGTAGCAAAAAATTTTAGTTCTTAGTTAACCACGAATAAGCGGAAAAAGAAAAGAAAGCAGATAGCAGATAGCATATCAATAACAGGCACATCCATGTTAAAGTAAAGATCAACAACATAGAATGCTTAAACATCAAGTACCTCATTTGAAGGCTAATGACCTCATCACCAGCATCATCAATGATGCGAGTCCAATTCTTAGCATGCTGAATCCTTCCAGGAAGTGGGAATAAGCAAGCATTTTTGGAGAATGCTCGAGGACGGACAAAGTGAAAGACATATGGTGCTGCAGTAGGTGTTGTAACTGAGATAGCTACTCGTAAACAGATTGGCTTTAGTGTTTCCATTTTAGAGCTTGGCACAACTTCCAACCACTTTTCCATTGTAAGTTTCGAAGTCGGGCAAACCAAATCTTCTAAAGAGACTTTAACAGAACCCACAGATTTAACAGGTTTCGGAATAGGCAAACCAGACGATGAGCATGACATGAGATCAAAAAGAAGATGACCATTAGGTTCACATTGGAAAGAAGCAACCTGTTTTTCCCCAGTGATGGACAAAATAGTAAGTTTTCTCTTTGCATTGAAGATTCTATCAGGCTGAGTCTTGCTAAATGAGACAAAGAAGCTTCCCTCGCGTCCTTCTGGTAAATTTCTGATATCTACAAGCTCTAACATAACCTGTAAATAAATGGAGAAGTTACTAAAAGTTACAACTTGTAGTTTGACTAATTCGAACATAAAACCACTTAATTAGAAACCTGGAAGTCAGATCTTCATAAGCAATAAGACAAGTAGATTATTTTGAGTGAAGTGATCTATAAATCTAGGTTACAGATTAATGTTCTTTATATCAGAGAGCAGCAATATTCAAGATAGGCCCTGAAGGATACAGTTAAATGAATCGACACTCTACCTGGCATAGCAAGACCAGACACAGATAATGATTGTCTTTAATGTCCACATTGGATTTAAATTATATACTTATAAAATAATATGGCTCCCCTATGATCTCTAGCATTCTGATTCAAAACAAAAGATCACTTAGGTTTTTCAGCACATTCTCCAGATCTCTCATCCTTGCACTTATTACCTTCAGGCTTCAGATATAAGTTTGAAATGGAATTCATTATATGCAAGTATCCTAGATATATCAGTAATATTGAATCTCAAAATATGAAAACAATATTGAGATGACAAAGCTAAAAGTAGAAAGATGCTGAAAATTACTTCTACTGCTTCCATCTCAGGATACTGCATTAGCTTTTGGTGCTCATGGAAAATATCTGCGCTCTTGCTTACAGGGTTGGAGGGGTAATAAGAATTCCCAAGAGGAGATGGTGAACTGCCTCTATACATAGCACCTGCCCTCCAATATCTTAAACCATATGTTTCTTCCCACTGCTTTGTAGTTCGAAAAAAGCCAGTATCCAACTTTTTCCCTTTTGTTCGATCTGAGTCAGTGTCATCATGTTCTAAAACCTTACCCATAATGTCAACAAGGTCTTTGCAATAAGAAGCAGGATGTAACTGGTGAGTATGCCAGATAAGGTCTATGTCATAAGTTGGAACAGTGAAACTCTTAATGGATCTTTCTTTGTTTCTCCGGATCAGATGTAAGAAACCCTTGTATCGAGCCACAGCACTTTCAAGATAGAGATCGTTGTTTATGTGTGGTCTAGACACCTATAAGAAAGACATAAAAGAACTTTTACATCGCTGCTTAATAGAGTAGATAAAAAAAAGAACGCCACTAGAATCACTAAGGATAACATGATTTTGACAATAATTAGCAGGAAAACAGCTGAAGTTTTTTCTCTGGCCTCCTAGGAATATATATCCTTAAGGATTTTCCTTAGTATCACTTTCAGAGTGAGTGTAAAACCATTCTGTTTAGATGGTTCGACATAAACCATTGATTCTCAAACTTGGCATTCAAATAAACAAAACAGAAGTTTGTGAACTGTACAAGTCTGACTGCTGATATGTTGCGATATACACACAAAAAGAGTCTTAGCCTCCTCTTGCTCACCTGGTAGAAGAATGGGCTTTGCCGTGAAACAGCAGAGACTAGATCATAATCACTGTACTTTTCAGCTTTTGCATGGACATCTTCTGAAAGAGCTCTAGCTGAGTCCAAATCATAAGGCTCGTTTGCATACAAGTGCTTCCACAGTTCTTCGGTATCCTGTTTTGACTTCGCATTCACAGAAGATACAACATCATGGTTGTCAAGAATTCTCCCATATAAATTCTCACAGTCAGTCTTGTATCTAACCTGAAAAAGACGGCAGAAAGGACATTTAAGTATGTAATAAATAGCTTTTAGTCACAGAATTTAAATAACAAAAGTTTCATTAGTTAAGAAACGTACAGGATTGAGCCTGTGACAATGCCAAATCCATTCACAATCCAAAGGAACAACCAAGGGTCCGTCAAAGTTGGGGGACTCAGAGTGTTTTGCCAACAGTGGTAGCCAACATGAGTAGTACCTGAAATTGGGATTTTAATTTGTATGTTCTCTAAAGCAACCTTTTAAAGAAATGAAACATTAACTTGTAATTTTACCTCAGATCAGAAGAAAAGGAAAGTTATTTACAAAGTAAAGATTTTTCAAATAATAAGTATTCATAGTTGAAAAACAATTAACATGGGACAAACTCTTAGAGATTATGTATTACCTATGAATGGCTTTATCCAGGCCACGGCCTTCATACAGCCAACGGTTTCTATCAACGGTAGCAAGAAACTTGAGCTGTTCTTTAGCTGCAGCAACAAGGTCCACATTTATTAGAGTCTTCTGAGCTTCATTCCACTCTAACTTCTGTTTCATCTCCATCCTTTTTTCACCAATACCTATTCCACGAAGCATGCATGTTTATCAAAAGCTACAAGATTAAGTATAAAAATACAAATCACAGTTTTGTAGGAATTCATCAAAGTACTAAAATTCCAGCACATCAATTTAGAAACTGAAAAGTTATCCTCAAATCAGCATCGTGAGATAAACATAAATATACAAATGAAATTACAAAAGTAGATTAAAAAGAATCCCTTCGGTATGATTTCTATGGGTTTATCAAACATAACTGATCCGGTGCATAAAAGATAAAAATATCGCTGAATTTCACCGATCACTCTTTTTCTGTGCAGAAAAATTGAATTCACATCCAAATGAAGTCATAGCAACGTTCAGTAGTAAAATCACAAAACTGAGAATAGCACACAGAACACTTGTCAAATAAAGAGAACCAAAAAGAGAAAAAATTGAACAAAATTTAGGTAAAGAGCTTAGAAAAATCCCTAACAGCAAAGACTCAACTAGAATGATGAACGATACATTGAACAATTGGTGGGCAGTTTATACACAAAGTCAATTGATCGGAAAAAGAAACAAACAGCAAACAGAGAAATCCTGAAGCAAAGGAAGAAAGAGTAAAAAGCTTCAGAATTGACTCACCGGAAAACGAAAGAGACGACGATTGATCACCGGAGAACTCCACCTGAGATGGCGAGTTCTTAATTGAGAAATGCAAGATATTTATGAAGTAATTTGGTTTGCAAGTCCCAGTTTTATAGTACACCATGAAGAGTACGATATCAGCTTATAGCTTAGACTATTACGATCATTTCAAGTACAAAATATTATGTTAGGACACAAATACCCCTTTACAGACCAAATTACCTCCCTTATCCTTTTACCTTCGAAATTCGATTAAAAGTCATACCTAAAAGGGTAAATCATTTTATAACAAAGATAATTACCGAAATACAATTTTAAAATCTTTGATTAAGAATGCAGAATATTTATCACTCTATCACAATTTCTATTGGTATTAGTATTATATATAAGATGATACAAGATATATTTGTTTTTTTGACATTTCATTATATGTTGCTATTATATTCTTTTCATTATTTCACGCTTGACTTAATATTTTTGTTGAATGTTTTCTTTGCTTGTTTTAAAATACACCACTTAAAATGAAAATTTACTAAAAGTAATTTCTTTAACTTGTAATTTCTTTAACATTATAAAATAAGAGTAAATATAAATATTATTATCTTCGAACCTGAAATTTTATTAAAGGTATATTATTGTTATAGTAGTCTATTGACACTCATGCACATTCTACTCTAAATTACATATTTCATTTACTCTTCTTATTTTATGTTGTAATGTAAAGTAATACTATTTCTCTTTTTCTCACCAATTTACCAAGAATTTACTCGAATTATAAAAAAATCTTTTGACAAGGACTTCTTTAGTTGTTTTATTGATTTCTTATTGGTAGGGTACTGAAATTCTATTGACATTGACATGTTCTCTTTTGGCTTCATTTTACTATAATAAATATTTCATTTTATTTTTATCTCTATATTAAAAATGATAATTGAAGCATGACTCTTTATTATATGCCTTCACCTAACACGCAAGCCAGGCCCACACTAGACATCATCCAAGTAATATAATGCATTATCCTCTATTTTTTAATTATATACCAGACTTGAGGATATATTAGTAATAAAGTAGTGTACTCCAAAGTATATAAAAGAGAAACAAATAACAAAAAGTAAAGCACATGGCTCATTTTGTATTTTTGTATGTACTATACATACATAGGAAGTTGTAGTACAACAAGAAGAATCACTCAAATAACGTGACTACACAACATTACAAATTTACAATACTAAACAGTTCGTTTTATTCCGTGGCCGGCTTCACACTATTTATCAAGGCCATTTATTAGGGGCGGAGACGGTAATCAGTTACGGTATTGAAAAAAAATATTATATTATTATTATTATTATTATATAAAAAGAATTATATTTGTCCTAAACACTTAAGAAAAGAGTTATACTGGTTTTAAATTTTGATAAGAAAGTATTATTTGATTTGATTTTGGTTTTACTATAAAATAATAACAAAAATAATTTAATCTAATCGAATTGATAAATTAGATATATAAATTTTATAATTATTTTTATATTAGTCATAAATAAAATATAAATATTTTATTAAATTTTGATTAACTTAAATGTTTAACTATATAATTTTCTCAAGCTTAGCACTTAAATTTTAGCGTAACTATTACAATTCTAAGATCAAGTCCATCAAAATCCACATCGATTTGTTTTATTAATTCATTTCCAATTAATAATATAGTTAATGCATTCAATCTCACTCACATCAATTTTAGTTTCAGAAAACTTCTTTCATTCGAGACAATAGTTACAAGTATTGTTAACCATATTTTATAAGCAATATATGCATTAGGAAAAGAATCAAGTTTTTTTTTGATTGAATATTTTTATTAAATCATTATTTTCTACTTGTATTATTTCTCTTAATAATAACTAAAAGGAGAATATATATATACTTACTAACTAAGAATATCAACAATAGCAAAAGTTCTAAAAAAATTATAAAATAAAGCTTGAATAATAAAAATTATAAAATAAAGTTCGAATATTTTCATTCCTAATCTTTTCTTTTCTAGTGTGTCCACACATCCATCACACGATTTTCGCAACTTTCATCTTTGTACATGTGAGTTTTTCGCTGGACATACTCTTCATACGACTTAGTTAGGCTAACGACGCACTTTGTAAAACTTACCTTTAAGTTTAGGTGTACCTTATTATTACACAAGACTCTCGCGGTGAGGTGAGCCTTCATTTCGTCCTTCCTACACCAATACAATGTGGTACGTCATCATCATCGATCTTTATGGCCATTACCTTGAACTAAATACCCCATATATACTTGAAACCTTTTTGGTATGACATGAGCATGAAGCATTAACCTCAGGCCAAGTATCTAGTCTTGGTCCTACTTAGCCTTATCCCTTTAAAAACCATACTTTATCTCTAAGCCTTTATTTTAGTGTTAACTCAACTATGAGTCTCGTTATTTAGTATTATGTCATACACGGATAACATATTTATTGTGTCAAGTACATCCATCGTCATCCGTGCAAAAAGAAATGAGCAAAGAGTTGGTCTTTGGTGCAACCCTATCATTACTCAAAAGTGCTTTGAGTCATTTGCTACTGTCCTCACCCTAGTCTGGTTCAATCGCACACATACTCCTCCTCACCCTCATCTCCACCACCACCATTCATACTTTTATAGTGTGACTGAACAACTTGATACTCTTAGGTATTATAATTTTGACTATCACCTATATTCTTGTACAATGAAATAATCATCGTACTCCACTTTCGTTCTTCGAACATCTTTATTATCTTAAAACAGATATTAAAAAATCTAGTTAGCCACTCCAAGTTCCTCATATAAGTGATGCCTAGTCTATACAACTTTTATCTTCGGCTTTGTACCCTAGCTCCTTGTATAGGAGTTTGAAAACTCCCCTTTTTGCTATCATAATCACCACCAACTTCACCTCATTCCTCGCCACCTTATACATTTCTTTCTTGCCTATTTATCCTTTTTATTCTTGTTCTCCATCAACTTCACATAAGTAGTCTTCTTTTCTTTCGTTTTGTGTTGGACTTTACCAATCTCTTCAACGTTCCCGAGAGAACCCTTTGATACCTTAACACTTCTCTTGCAACTGGTTGCCTTATTACACACATTGATCGCATCTCCACTATTTTTTCAAGCCACTGTCGCTATCAACTTAACTTATGCTTTGGCGGGAGTCAAGTCGCCTCTTTTGATCCTTGGTCGATCATATCGAGTAGTTCTCCTCTTCTTCTTGTCCAAATTCATCACTAAAAACTTATAATTAATGAGTTGTAAGAGTCTAAATGATCTTATCGTCTTTATAAAGGTCTTTATCATCCTTCTTAAGGAATTAATCAATATAAGCGCTAACCATCACACTACGAAAGGTTGTCAAATGACCTATTGCTTTAGGAAACACATAGATGAAAAAAACAATTCTAGTCAAAATCTATTAAACGTTGAAAAAGTGATTGCAGTTTGTGATAGGAGGAAAATTAATGCATCAGTATCATAAATATGTGGTTATTAACATATTTGATTTTTTGAGCTTGCAACGTCTTTCTATCGAGATTAAAAATAAATTCATGTCAAACTATAGTACGAAAGGGATGTGACGAAAGTATATTTGAACCATTTTCAGTAGTATACCAATATATTTGACCCTCTTGCGATTTCTAATATAAGTTCAAAATTAAAAGGACAATTTTGTACTTTTAATTTCTTGTAAGGTCGTTCCTTCTATTGATGCTAAAAGGAAAAAAGCGGCACAATTTTAAGCTCTGTTCCTTGATCAAGATTTATCGGGATTGATTCATCAATGGAGACGACACACATGGAGAGCTTCCTCAACAAAATCTCCTTTACATCCATCACAATTGCAACACTAACCCTTCTCCTCCTTTACCTCAAAACCCCACAGACCTTCATCAATCCCAATCCAAAACCCCACCAAAAATTCCCCAAATCCACCTGCGATTTTACCCATCGAACTTTCACCACTGTAAGCAAACACAATCGCCGTATATGGTCCACCAAATCATGGATCCAAACTGTCCATTCCTTTTCAATTCATTTTCAATCCCTCCAGGCCCAAAATTTCTTCTCCAATAATTCTCGGATCTTAGTTGTGTCAGCCGGGGCGGGTCATTCTGTTATGGCCCTAAATAACATGGGGGTTAACAATGTCTCCGGCATCGAGGTTGTTGAATCGCATCCTCTGGTACGCCGTGCGGATCCACACAATCTGCCGTTTTTTGACAAGGTGTTTGATTTCGGGTTCAGCCCGTATTTAGAACGGGCCTTGTTTCCGGGCCGATACGTGAGGGAAATGGAGAGAACGGTGAGAGATGGCGGCGCGTGTGTTGTGGCTGTGGAAGAGTGTGGTGGCGAAGAGGTGGAAGAAGTGGTGAAATTGTTCAAAAAGTCGAAGCTGTTAGCGGTGAAGAACGTGACTTTGGGTGGTGAAAGAAGGACAAGTATAATAATGAAAGTTGTAAAGTGATTAATTAAAACTTAAAAACCAAAAAAAATAGTCAAGTGACTGAATTTATTGTGGCATGAAAACTCATGTATATTTTTTAAGATTTATTCTTTGTTCAATTCAGTTGCAATTGATTTTATTTTCTCACTTCATTGTAAATTTGATAATATCAATTAAATATACAAATTAAAAGCGTTTTTTTTTATAAAAAAATTACCTTATATTTAAACATTAGTACTTATCTTTAAAAAAAGGTTAAGTTTTCCTACTCCCATTCATAATGGGATTATAGATCCTAATATTTGAGTAATTTCCAAATTTAACTAACCTAGTTCACGCATATTATAAATACACCACCCTCTCATCATAAGAAATTAACTACGTACTTGATGGCATACTCTAATCCTCTTGGTTTTTTGCTTCTTTTTCACCCTATGCTTCCTCTCCTCACATGCTCAAACCAACTGCTCCGATTTCCAGTTCCATGGAAAATCCTACGATTCATGCAGCCATCTTCATACTTTGAATTCTTTTATTCACTGGAATTACGACATGCCTTCTCGTACTGTTGATATCGCCTTTAGGAAGTCTGAAAGTCAGCACGGAAGATGGCTTGCTGGCTATAAACCCAACATCTACAGGGATGATCGGCTCGTACTTGATGGCATACTCTAATAACCTCTTGGTTTTTTGCTTCTTTTTCACCCTATGCTTCCTCTCCTCACATGCTCAAACCAACTGCTCCGATTTCCAGTTCCATGGAAAATCCTACGATTCATGCAGCCATCTTCATACTTTGAATTCTTTTATTCACTGGAATTACGACATGCCTTCTCGTACTGTTGATATCGCCTTTAGGAAGTCTGAAAGTCAGCACGGAAGATGGCTTGCTTGGGCTATAAACCCAACATCTACAGGGATGATCGGCTCGCAAGCTTTTGTTGCATTACAACGTTCTGATGGCACTCTCGAAGCATACACGTCACCTATCAACACCTATGGAACCACCCTTGTGAAAGGTGACTTGAGCTTTACGGTTCATGATGTTTCAGCCCAGAATATCAATGGACAAGTCATCATCTTTGCGAGGTTTGAGCTACCTATGAATGGAAGCAATGTTGTGAATCATGTTTGGCAAGAAGGAGCACTACAAGATGATGATACACCAGGAAGTCATGGCATGTCAGGAGATAATTTGAGATCTTTTGGTACTTTAAATTTCCGTTCTGGGAAAACTGTGGCTATAAGCAGTCATAATGTAAAACTAAATTCAAGGTCTAAGATAAAGATTGCACATGGTATTATCAATGCGGTTAGTTGGGGAATGATGATGCCACTAGGTACTGTTCTTGCTAGGTTGAGATATCTACCATTACAAGAGTACTATCCAGCTTTGTGGTTCAATCTACATATTTATTGTCAAAGTATAGCTTATTTTGTTGGTATTGCTGGTGGAGTTTTGGGTTTTTATCTTGGGAGACAATCTTCTTCAGTAAAACAACACTTTTGTCATAGGTACATTGGTGCTGCACTTTTAGTGCTTGCAACATTACAAGTGTTAGCTCATCGTCTACGGCCATCAAAGGAACACAAATATAGGGTGTATTGGAATATCTATCACTGGTGCACTGGTTATGGTACTATTATAATGGGAATTCTCAATTGTTTCAAAGGTTTCCAGATGATGGATGTCGGAATTTGGAAGAATGCTTACATTGCTTTTCTTGCTTCCTTGGCCTTTGTTGCTGCTATTCTTGAAGTTTGCAGATGCTACCTCAACGCTAACAAAGGAACAGCTACACCAGAAGGAGTTTCTGCAAACGGTATAGAAGACAAGGCATAGAGTTGAAACTAGTTATTTTCAATTTTGTAGGCATAGTTTTTCTTAATACTATTTTTAGTACTAAAAAATAGTAGAACTAGAAGCCACGATCTGAAGGAATTTTCACAACACCTTAACCATTTTACTTGTGTCAATGCTTATATATGTATTTACTAAACTAAAATTGGACCTCTATATATAATGTAATTTTCTGACAAAACCTTGGTCGTGAATACGTCCAGAGGCCCTCATCAAGATTGGGAACCATTGGCTCGCCAAGCTCTGTATCTCCATAATAAGCAATTATAATGGCAGACAAGCAGATGAATACGGCAAATGAAATCCCAGATATTCCATGATTTGTCTTCGTGAAATTTGGCAAGGATAATATAAACACGTGTTTATTGTGCCTTATCAGAAAAGGAGAGAAAGAAAAAACTTATTTGATAATGTACTCTACAAATATATTGATAATGGGACTTAGCTTGTTCGGTTTCAGTGTTACTGATAGTGTAGATCATATGATACTGAATAATTATCAGTTCAGATTAATTAGCCTCATTTACACAAAATGATTACTGTATATACATACACTTTATTACTAGGCTAATATCCAAATCAAAAGTTCTCAATATTCACATTTAAGAGATTAAATCAATTTGTTATTGGAGATAATAAAAAAAAATTCTTTCACATTGATGTGTGCAAACTGCAAAGCTTTGGAAAATGAGATGACAAAGCTTTTTCAAAAAAATTGAACACAAGCAGACTAATGGTAAAATAAAGTTCTTTTTTTCTTACAACTTTAGCTATTACAGATAGAAATTTGTTCAACTCGGGAATTTCTAGCACATAACGGGCAAACAAGAGGAATTCCACTTTAAATGGATATTTTATCTAAAAATAGGTTGTACTAGCTACTCTCTCCGTTTATTATTGTTTGTCATGATCTCCATTTTTAGGGTCAAACTATAAAAAATTTGACTAACATTTTAAGATGTATTTTTTTTTATCATATTGATATGCAAGAAATTGCAATTTATAGTACTTTCATATAGTTTAAAATATCAAATTAATGTAGTCTAATTTAACTTTGAAAATTAGTTAAATTGACTTTCGAAAAATGTAACATGACAAATAAAAGTGGACAGAAAGAATATAACAATAAGTTAAAATATATGGATAATGTAAAGCGTGGAAATATATAAAATTATTTTTTTCTTAAAAAAAGTATCCAGTTAGTGTTAGTGGTGGGCTGGTGGCAGATCTTCAAAAGAGAAGAGCTTCCAAGAAAATTCATATCATAACAATATTCAAACCAAAGGAAACGGAAACTTCCATGTCAAGTTTGATTAATTAGGAGTGTGTTTGCTGCCGAAAAAAAATATTTTCCAAAATTAGTGATAGTTATAGTAATAATATAATGATAGTAAAGTAATTTTATAGTCCTAAACAAAATAAAGTTAGTTTTAGTAGTATAAAATATTCTCAAAATTTAGTAAGAGGTAGACAAATACACATGTCTTATATTTCTCGAACAAAAAGTGATTTTGATTGATGAAATTTGATATGAAATTTATTTAACTCTATTATGAATGGAGGAGATCCCTCCAACTCAAGCACAATTCAATATTGAGTTAATTGGAATCGAGACTGACAATAACTCCCCATTTTCACTCACTTTCAATACAAAAGAAATTAGAAAAGGTCGAATTCATCATTACGATAAAGACTTTGCGCAAACAATCATCATCTATGGTTGAATTCATCATTACAATAACAAAACAAAAAAAATAAATGGAGCGGAACCCGCTCCCCTAGCTATAAATACATTCTTATTGAATCCAATATTTTACATAAAATATATCATTTTTGCTATTCCATATTATGGCATTGTCCTACTATATCTTTCCATTTTATTGCTTTCTTCTCATAATAACAAAATCAACTAATTCCCTAGCTAAAACCACTTTCCATCCTAAAACACTATTTCTTGCAGTAAAAAAAAGATCCAAATAGCCTACAACACATATCTGAAATTCAACAAAGAACACCTTTAGTTCCCCTTAAACTCTCAATCCATCTTGCTGGTGATAGTGTATGGGTAGATTGTGAAAAAGGGTACAATAGTTCAAGTTACAAGGCAGCTCATTGCAAATCAAGTCAATGTAAACTTGCTAGCACCACTCAATGTGGAGATTGTCTTGTGGGAATAGTGAAACGTGGTCCAGGATGTAACAAAGATGCATGATATTAGGGGTGTACATAACCGGGTTGGTTCGGGTTTTTCAAATATCAAACCAAACTATTTGTGTCGGGTTTTTGAAGTTATAAACCAAACCAAACCAATAAAACTCGGGTTTTTCAACTTCGGGTTTTTTCGGGTTTCTTCGGATTTTTCGGATTTTTTCGGATTTTCGGGTATTTCAAATATTTATTTCGTCCTACCAAAATGCAACTATCTAAGTTATTTCTCAAGAAAATAACAAAAAATATGATAAAATTAATGACACTAAAATATCCAAAAAAATAATAATAATAAAATCGTGTAAAACAAATATTGCAAATTAATAAGTCATAATGAAATTGATCATAATTTAAAGTACTACATCATGCTAAAATAAGTTTAGTAAGTATTAGTTACATGACTAAATAATAAAAGAAAGTAAAATTAGATCATGTATTTTAATTGTCTAAATCTATGTAAAACTAAAAACAAATATTCAATATTATTGTCATTCTTAGTGATGAATTGATTTTCTTTTTGCATTAGTATTAATTTGATTTTATTTAAACTTTATTATAATTACTAACATGTATAGACTATAATCTTATTAGATTAAGAATTCTAACTTCCAAACATGAAATAATTAGGAAAAATTACATGAATTGGTACATTTTAATAAATAATTACTGATTTTAGCAATACTTTTTATTTATTACAATTTATAGCAATATTATGTTAAATCTGCAATATGTATTAAAAGTGAATTATGTATGCAATATATATGAATTATAATTGTTTTTAAAGTATATTATGTTTGTTTGGTAAAAATTTGACACATTGTATTATAAGTGTATTAAAATGTGCGATAAATGAATTATTTATCAATAAAATTTGTATTATATGTGAATAAAAAATTGTTCTTTGTAATATGAATTAAACTTGTATTATAAATGAATTAAAAGTGATCAATTGAAAAAAAATAATTATTGCTATAAATGGTAAATATTTTTTTATTATAGTATATTTATGTAAGTTTTCCAAATAATTATATTAAAAGATAAAAACTATGAAAAAGTATAAGAGATATTTAAAAAATATATCAAAGTAAGTATTTTTAGGTATAAAATAAAATTTTAAAATTATATATATAATGTCGGGTTGGTTTGATCTCAGGTTGATTTTTTTTAGTTAAAACCAACCCAACCCAAATATAGTCGGGTTTTTTTTCCAACTCCAAACCAAGTCAAACCAAACCACTAGTCGCGTTTTTTTTCCGGTTTGACTCGGTTTGCGATTTGGTTCGGTTTTCAATTCATTTTGTACACCCCTACATGCTATAACACTATTGAAAATCCACTTGTTCAAATCTTAACAAGCGGTGAAATCGCACAAGATATTTTGACAATCAAATCCATTAACGGATCTTTTGTAGGTACGTATTTATTATTTGTTGACAACTTTTAAAATTCTAATTTTATACTTGACATGTTTAAGATCACGAGATTCAACCACTTTTAATTTTCAGGCCCTATTTCAACCATACCGAAGTATATATTCAGCTGCGCTGGATCATATGTAACTCAAGATCTAGGTAAAGATGTTAAAGGAACCATTGGTTTTGGACATCAAAGTTCAGTATCACTTCCTGTTCAGCTTGCATCAGTTTTCAAATTCACTCGAAAATTCGCCTTTTGCTTGAGCTCATCAACAGAACGAAATGGTATAATCTTCATTGGTAACAGCCCTTATTTGCTTAACAGTGGCTTTGATGCCTCGCGAGATCTTATCTACACACCTATACTTACCAGCCCATACGACGTTGTAAGAGACAAGAAGATCTCTGAATACTATATTACAGTTTCATCTATTAGCATCAATGGCAAAAATGTGCCAATTAATAAAACGTTACTCTCATTGGAAAAACAAGGTGGCACAATTATTAACACGGGTTTGCAAGTTTGTTCTACATGACCAGATACTACATTTATTTTCTGCACTAAAGCATATCTGTAGAAAGCAGAACAAGATTTGCCTTCAATACAACAAAGAAACTGGAGTATCTTATTTTTCTGAAACTGGAGATTTGAGATGTATGGCCAACAAAAAAAGAAAACCATCTTTTGGAAGTCACTTAGTTGTCTGCTCATTTCTTTACAAAACCGACGCCCTTCTGGATACTTGTTGCCAGCTCTTTCTTTGCCTTCTCAAGCCCAGTCCTGCGAAATTTAGTATATTGAGAAAAATCTGACCAGTACTTTCAATATATAACAGCACAACGAACATGACTGTGGTTTCAAGGGGTAATTGATAAGAATATTAACCTCTCGTATTCATTAAGGGGACCAAGGGGGAATATCTCTTCAACTCCAGTACGCCCAAGCCGTACTTTTGATGCAAAAAATGGAAGTTCGGTCACCTACAAAGACCATTAACCAGTATTACTAACTGTCATGAACCCCCAAGTTGTCAATGTTCCAGAATAAAGTTATGTGATGTTAACATATACAAGCTGCAGAAGAACTTTAGCATGAGAATGTTTAAAATACATGCCTGGGAAGACACAAAGGCACATTGAATAATAGCAGCATCTCCTCTCAATCCATGCAAACATGCATCAGCAAATTTAACCGCAGCATATGCCTGAAAAATTAGGAAAGACTTTGTCATTAAGCATCGATGTGGATGATATTAACTCTCAATGGCGATACAAGATAAATTGAAATAAAGTGCACAGAAATGTTCTAACCATAGAGAGAGTTGCCGAACCAGTACCAGCTTTTGCCTGCAAAAAGAGCACCATGTCCATTCAACAACAGATGAATTCTAATAACAATGGAGTTAACTTACTCAGTAATTTCTGGTGCTATGACAGCCAAATAAACCATGATATACACAATCCAGAAATTTCCTTGTTAAGAGTAGCAAGAAAAGGTAGGATGATGGAGAAAGATGATAAATCAATTCAGGAGTGAGACGACAACTTATGGCAATATAGTTGAAGCACGATTCTTGACATGCTAGTACTTCATATTAGAGGTCGAAGATAAGGACTGTCCCATGCCAATATATTACTGTTGCGGGAGGAAGGGAGAGGAATGCAATCATTAAGAGTAAGGACTGAAACTTCTCTAGATTGTGATTGTGACATCTAAACATGCAATGTCATGAAACACATGCCTAACTATTCTTTGAAAGGGTGAAGTTCCACAGAAAATGATTTTGTCAACCATGGAATAGACAACATGGGCAAAATTATGGTTTAGGAGACGATAGGCTAACTTCCAATATGAGATAAATCAGGAAATAGTGCTCTCTGACTGCTGGAAAGAATCGGGGCAACTTTTTAACGAAGATCTGAAGTCAACAAACCTCTGTCGGCACGTAGTCTATGGTAAATCAAATATAAACAACAAAGACCTTATTCAACAAAGTCTTTGGAAACAAAAACAGTAAAGGAAAAGCAACACCATCGGCCAGGCACAACAACTATTTCAATATAACAATCAAAAAACTCATTGAACAAGTTTTCAATTTCATCTTACCTCAACAACCTCAGTTCCACCATTTTGTATACGAGATGTTAAATATTCAGTTTCCGCTGGGGTAAAAGAACAAGGAGGCTTAATCTGAATTCCATTGGACAAGTGAAAAATAAATCTAAGGTTAATAAGATCCCATAAACAAGCAATACTCAGTTTGAACTAAGTTTACCAAACCTGGGAAAGAAGAGGTAGAATTGTAACACCAGCATGGCCCCCGACAACTGGAACATCCACTTCCCTAGGATCAAGCCCCAAAACTTCAGCCTTCATAACATGAAGGAGATTAGACCAGGCAGAAACTTGAAATTAAATGCCAAAGAACAACTCAAAGAGCATTCAGTTGGTACACACAAAATCATCCATGTCACTTTTAATGTTCTTGATTATATGCCAATATAATGTTCAACAAAGGTTATGTGTATAAGTCTCAAAATAAACCAGGATTATATGGTTGATAGCTGGCCTCAGTTCCACAAACTAAATCAGGAGTATATGGCATTCACCTCAGGTTCTTGCAATCTGTTTATACTTGTACACAAGGTCAATAATGCAACAGGTTTGTGAAGCATAAAAAGTAACAGCCCGCCATGGTACATGCTCTTTAAATGAATTTGCTTCAAATATTAAAGACTAAAATACAATAGAACTCCACCAAATTCTATAGCTTTGGCCTAATATGGATACAGAGAGTAGAAGAAATTAAAATGTATTTTCAAGAAAAACTAGTCTACAGTTAATGTCAAGTTTCGCCAAGGATAAAAGGGTGACCATTAACATCTGAGCTAGTTCAATATTTGAGAGAAAATGAAAACTGGATGGATTCTTCATTCAAAAACTTGGCTAATTTTGGGACAGATCAAACAGGATTTTCAAGATGGAGCCTGTAACATGGTCCAATCAATCTTCCCCCCCAAATAGAAAGTCAAGAAAAACACTTGTTTATCATTTCTAGATTTTTAAACATTGAGTAGCTGTTCTGTTCAAAGGGAAGCGGAGGAGGGAAAATCACAAGAGAACCAGTTCAGAAAGTTATGCATACCACAAAGGTATTGGCTCTGACGACATCAAGCATAGTGACACCTAAAAGTCTCCTGGGATCAAAGGTGCCAGCCATCTTGAAAACCTCTGCAGCAATTGGTACTGTAGAGTTTACAGGATTACTAATTATGTTGACAATGGCCTTAGGACAGGACTTTGCAATTCCTTCACATAAAGTCTTCACAATTCCTGCATTTATGTTGAAAAGATCATCTCTTGTCATGCCTGGTTTTCTAGGAACACCAGCCGGGATTATTACAAGATCCATGCCAGTGAGAGCATCTTCTAATTGTTGAGGTCCTAGAAAACCACGAACCTGGAAGTCGAGAAACTCAAGTTAATTATTAATAGACAAAAGAACAACACTGATCAAAGTAATAGCTAGAATGTACACAACATCATAGTATGGGCTATCTCAGAACTAAGCAAGCATCAACTTGCAATGTAGAACAGTGTTGCAAAAGGCAAAGTTTAGTCTCGCCTCAGTTTGAGGTACGGTCTAAATGCCCTCGAAAGAACAATCAACAATGAAGGACAAAAATGTCACGAGCGACACCCGTCTTATTGGCATACTAGCATCAATGTAACCATTCCAATGTTGTGAAATGCAACCAATTTCAGTTTGTTGTGCTGTTTTTCCTTTTCTTCTAACATCTTAACATATTATTCAATTTTTCAATATATATTCAGCAATGCATTTATGAATACTATATAGATCGGACCCTTTAGTAAATTTCATAGTAATCCTCCTCACATGACTTCGAAATGAGAGTTCCGGTAGATGCACTAGGCTGCTAGGTCAGCTTTAAACCCAGTCAATCAACTAAACCTCTACCCCATATTAGGGGAGATCAGCTTTATATATCTCTTCTTCTTTCCCCTTTATTCAGGTACATTACATTCCAATACTATATAGTTTGCTTTCAAGGTAAACCCTGGGTGCTCTAAAACTAATTGTTCAAAACTATTTTCCTACATGTACATACAAGTCTTTAAGACAACAACTACTATACCTCAGTCCCTAACAAGTTGGGATTAGGCTATGCTAATCCCCAACGACCATGTTTCCCACATAAATTCATCTCAAGCAGAAAAAGAAGTTCCTTACAAACAATTCTTTACCCAGAAAAAAGAATCTCATAGACAAAGAATCTAATATAAGTGTAAGCCTTACCATTAAACAATATTCTAACTAGTCCTTATAGCCTTAATGCATTTTTACCGTGATGTGCTCTATTCTTAAAGAAGTGCAATTCATTTCAAAAGATTGATCCTCTTATGAGATATTTCCTTCCATAAGACTTACCTACCTCGTATCATTTTATGATCCTCCATAATCATATTGTCAATACCTACAAACTGAAACGTCTAGAAATTTATAAATAACATCTAAACATCATAAGAGACCACCAATCATTTTGTCATCTACGTGTGTTAAATTCCGCTTTATGTTGGATGCGATCATCTCTTATCTTGAGCAACCTAGCCATACATTCATCTTAACACTCACATTTCTGCAAACTCATTTTGTGGATATGTTGGGCCTTTGATGCCCCCATTCACTATCGATAACATTTATGGTTTTACAACTATTCAATAAAAGCTACATGGTTTTATCACATAACACTGTCCTCTAACTTGACAGCTCTGTTTTTCATTACTGCTCCAATTTTGCAGCTCCATTCAAAGTAAAGGTTTTGATATTAAAAGCTTAAAAAGTCAGTAATGAATTCCTTAGAAAAATTACCACAGCACCAGTATCCATGTGGCTAATATCAGCAGTTACACCAGGGGTATTTGCAACATCATAAAGATGGAGAACCGAAACCAAGGGATTCATCTTCATAAGCATTGCAAGTGGCTGACCAATACCTCCTGCAGCACCCAAGATCGCAACTTTGAATCCCGGAGAACCCCCTTTCGCCCTGCAATTAGCTGCGCTCAATCCCTCCATCTTGAACCCCAAATGACAAAACAAATCAGTATGTATGACCGATCAATAAGAACAAAGTAGTACTTTATCATTTTACTATACTATAATTGATCAATCGTTAAAAAAAATCAAACAGAAGAAACCTGGTGAGAAGAAGAAGAAGGGTTAAGATGGGCTGAGATGGTGGCGATTCGTTCAGCACTTCGCTGCATATTGGATTTTGTTTGAGAATGAAATTGTATAAGGAGAAACAGAGACACTTGAAATGAATTTAGAGATGAAATGATTTATAAGTAAAGCGATCAAGAAGAAGAAACAGGAATGATGAGGACACCGTTTATTGAGATGTGTGAAATTGGATTATTTATTATTTAGCCCAAGCAATAGAGACTTATCTTCACCGTTGATAAATACCAAATATAGTATCGAATATAAAAAAAATGTTCAATATATACTGTATACCATACTACATAACATATCAAAATCATAGTATTTTTCATGATAATTGGATATGTATCATACTATTTCTAGTTGTATGTATGTCAATATATACATTTTTGTTGGGTTATCCCACATCGGAAGTGGAAGGGGCTGGTGGTCAATTTATAAGTGTGAGGGAAAGCCTCAACCTTTGAGCTAGCTTTTGGGTTGAGAAGGCCCAAGACCACCCAACATTGGTATCAGAGCCCAGGTTGTCAACAAGTCTCATCCCACCGGGAGAAACTGGGTTGTCGCTCTCTCCAGCCCAAGGCCCGATGTGTGAAGGGGGAGATTGTTGGGTTATCCCACATCGGAAGTGGAAGGGGCTGGTGGTCAATTTATAAGTGTGAGGGAAAGCCTCAACCTTTGAGCTAGCTTTTGGGTTGAGAAGGCCCAAGACCACCCAACAAATTTATGGTGGTGATATATATACATACTCGTATGTCACTATATGCTAATAATTAAGAATTCTATTTTTTCATATTGGGTGCGTTTGTACAAAGAAGAAAATACTTTTCAATTTTTTCGTGTTTGATTGACTTAAATATTTTAATTTGAAAGATACTCTTTAAATTTCGATATCAAATTAAATCGATCAATTTTAATTTGTTTGTTTGAATAGAGAGAGGGGGTCAAATATACTTGCGAATATGAGTACTAATGTAATTCTTCCTTGCTAGATCAGTGGATCTTATCCTTCCCAATATAGTGATTAGTATAGAAAAAAAAAATCATAATGAATTCATTTCTTGAAAAAAAAGATAGAGCAAAAGGTATATGTTGTAAATTTCACATCCGAATGAATCATTTACTTGCAGATTTGAAGAATTTGAAGACCTCAACTTCCAGACTTAAAGTATTTAAAGACTTCGAAAGACTTAATGCATAGTTGACTTCTCAATTTGTAGCCAAACTCCTTTAACATATCGTATTATTATTATTATGTGTAATCGTTTGCATTTTAGAGGTAGAATAGATGAGTGGATTAGACTGAATATGTAGAAAAAATTAACTGTGCACACACTATAATATAGGTAATTCGAATGTGAAGGTTATTGGTGTGCAGGTACGCTAATAACATTAGGAAATTGTTAAAATATCGATCAACTATTAATCATTAACGATTCAATTTTTAATTTAAATGTTATATAAAAAAGTTAAAATCATGCATCAAAAAGTTACCGACAAGTAAAATATTTGAATAAGCATCTTTCAAATTAATTGACTGATAAAATTATTTGTGTGATTTGCGAAGAGAGAGCTATTGTACAAGAAAGCTACGTACACATTTTCGAACGGTAGCTAATACAATATAAGTGTGAACATTGAAATAATAATACATGCAATGAACATTAAGAACAGGGAAGCATCGTTTTGATTGGTGTAAAATTAGAGTAATTTAATAATTATTCTTAAAATATCGGTTAATCTATTAACAAAATATTCTTAAACGTTAAAAAATTAATAACTCAATGATAAAAATACTAAACCATTACAAAATTACTAAATTAATAATTCAATACTGATAAATAAATAGTATTTTTTTTATTTAGAATTATGGATTTTACCCGATATGCACACCCTTAGATAAGCCTCTCACTAAGATTTAGTGCACAAATACACGGTTTTTGAGATCACTATTTAATTAAGTTGTAGCTGAGATTGTTTTCATTTTTTGCAAATATACAAACCTTAGAAACACTTCAGCCATACAAAACTAAATTTGTAAAAAAAATGTGTTTAAAGTTTGACAAATTTTGGACATTTTAAACTAGAATCATGGTCATGTCAAGGCCCAAATTCCAGGCATCTTTGCTTGAAGTTGCGGTCTTGGCAAGACTAAAATTTAGACATAAATTGATTGCACTTCAGAAATATATAAACATTTTAATGGAAAAAATGTGACTCGTGTACCGACAAAAATGGAGTCAAAATGTATCTCAAGGATTGTAAATGTCTTGAAATCCTTTAATAGAAAATGTAACCCATGTACCGAAAAAATTGGAGTCAAAATGTACTTTAAGGATTCTAAATATCTTGAAACACTTGAATGGAAAAAATTTGAGTCATTTACCGTTAAAACTAGAGTCAAAATTTGTTTTAAGGATTGTAAATCTTTTGAAACACTTGAAAGAAAAAAATGTAACTTATGTACTATCAAAATTTGAGTCAAAATGTATTTTAAGGACTGTAAATCTCAAAGAAAATACATAATAAGCAATTCATTTATATACTTGACTTAATCAAGAAATTTAAAAAAAATATCACCACCTATAAATTGCGCAACTTTCTTCCCAAAGTTTATCAAGCCTTTTCTGTCAAACCATTTTCTTTTCCAAAAAACTGTTGTAATGGCACAAACTAAGATTGTACGCCGACAGAAGATTCAACTGAAGATGATAACATGCGAAGTGAAACGCCTTGTAGCTTTCAAAAAGCTATGGGCAAGTCTGGTCAAGGAAGCACATGAACAACATCTTAAAACGGGAGATCATATTGTTGTTGTCGCTTATTCCCCGACTGGAAAACCATATGCTTATGATTCCTCTGGCAGTTTTGATACAATAGATAGGTTCCTGAATGATGCAAAACCGTTTGCGGTCGAAGGGGGTCATTAATTTGATTGTCTTTTAGAGAAGAATTTATCTGTTTTCTTTTCTTTAGTTTTTATCTTCAGTGAAGTCAGTTATTTCAGTATGTGAATCTTTATTTAAGTCGTTGTTGTCCTTTGATTTTTATTTGCTTATCATTTACTGTTGCGTCTTTAGTCCTCCATGATCTTATACTATACAACATAAGATCTTATGGTATATTTTCTATTCTCTCGAATATTTTAATAAAATAAATTCTTCTCTATTAAAGAATGTGATGTCAACTTGTGAAGTATATGTTTATGCATTAGTCGATTATATCAAGATTCTAAGTAATTGATGTAAAAATTGTGTGCAAACTCTACGAAGCAGCTGATTCACTATAGATTAAAAGAAATCAAAAAAAGAACTTATTTAAAAAGAATTTAAAATATAAAATCTCTCTTTTAAACCGTATAGCTATAAAGTAGCTAGTCCGTGTTAGATTTTCTTTACCCACTTTTAAGAGTGTTCATGAGAAATTGTAAAATCGCTCAATCTAAATTCACATAAAAATAAAACAAAACATTATGTTAGTATCATTTAGTTTTAGATTTTGAAAATCGATAATATTTTATTTAATTGTGATCAAAGTAAAAAGTAATATGAGAATTGAACCAAAGAAGTTGTACTATTATATAATTAAGAATTATAATTACGTATTTATATTTATGTATATGAATTTTTTTTCTTATCTATTTACAAAATATTTGCAATGGATGTTACCTTTTTTTTTGAAATTTTGGCCATTTTTTTAGTGTTATAATTATCTATTATCTTTAGAGTTTAAATTATATTGGTCTTGTTCAAACATCATCTTTGGCCATATTATGCATATGTCGATGTAAATCTCTGCTTTTATAAATATATGAAAAAAATACCTATATACGTATACATTCTTTTTTTTTTCATAACTAGAATTATTTCCTATCAAATTTCATTATTTTGAGCGTCAACAGCCAAAATTTTGGATACACAACTCAACTCCCCAAATCCTACACTTAAAACTTTCTAACTTCACTCCATAAATCTCTCCCATTTTTAATTCTCATAAATTCAAGTCCAACTCACCGACTTTCATGGGCAAATTATGCGCCTGAAGTTGGGTCAAATAAGAATTGTGGTGATATTTTTTTCAGGCATGGTCAATCAAGTGCTCCTAAAGCAAGTCAAAGTCTTCTCTATCAGATCCAGAATATGGTCCAAATAGAAAACTTTGACATATTCTTTGTTTCTTGGCTTTCCGCTTCAATGTAAATGTTGTTAATACATAAACACTACCTAATATATCATTTACATTTATCAAGTTCATTAATGTATCAACAATCTTATTCAAATTTAATAGCTTCTATATACATCAATAAATTAGTTACGTGTTATGTATCTGCACTCTTTAATATTTGTTCAGTCTTATCGAACTTAGAATGTGATATATATGTACATATTATCCAATTATAATCTTGATACATGAAATATAATGTTCAATAACCGGAGCACTGTGCATTAGATAAAACCATAGGTATATGATACATATTCATTCTTTGAGAAACTAAAACTACATGTATATGATACTTAATAACTATCACACAATAATATCTTGATCTAAAATCAAATATTTTACGGGCAACCTTTACTTCTTTAATATATTTGATAGGATTACTGTACTTAGAAATTTACTAAATATTTTAGGAATAGTAATGTATCACGGGTAATATATTCATCTTGTCTACAATGTCCAAAAGGTATCTCGTTTAGTTGAAATCCATCACAATTACATATTTTTCACTTAAGACAAATAATGTATAATGTGTCTCCTCCATAGTCGTCTTCTTCAATTTTATTTTTCTTCTTCTTTATTTCCTGATACATATGGATTGGGGCCCTTCTTTTTGTATTGGTATTACTCGAATAAAATCTTCTAATATTAGACGAAAATATGAATTTAATGATGATAAATGGGCTGAAAATATTTCTAAACTTTTGCATGACATATTAGCAATGACATAAATGTTTCTAAACATATGCTATTAAAATCACAAGGTCATTGTTTGTTCGTATATTGGTGACATGTTGGTCATCAGTAGATACACTAATGACATAAATGATACTATGCTATAGTGCAACTTGGATATGAAAGATCTTTGAGTTGCTGATGCGATCTTATGTATAAGAATCCTAAGAAATCATAGTAACATTATCACGATCTCAATATATTGAAATGATATTTGACTAGTTCAAATATTTGAAATTCAATATTGTCAAGACTTCATAAATGGAGCTTTGCATTTCAAAAGAGTGAAGACGAAAGTGCTCGCAATTGATTGTGCAAGAGTATTGAAAAGTATGATATGTATTACGAAGTGTACGCGATTAGATATAGCATGTGTTATTAATGAACTGAGGCGGTTCACGAGTGATCCCAGATGTACTCATTGGATGAAAATGAAAAATAATTGAGGTATTTTAAACATATTCAAAACTATGTCTTGCATTATAACAATATCCAGCAATATTGAAAGAATACAATGATGCAAATTGAATCACGGGAACAAATGAAGCGAAATTCACGAGTGGATATGTATTTACTCTTGGTGAAGAAGCATTCTCTTGAAAATCTTCCAAAAAGACATGTATGTTTAGCTCTACAATGATCTTTGAGTTAGGATCTCTAGAAAAAACCGATGAATAAATTGAAAAAACTCTGGGAATTTCTCGATATATATTCTTCATTGGCCCAATATTTTTGCATCAGTATGTATACACTTTGATATTCAAGATGCAATAGGTAGGGCATGGACCATAATTTATAACGAAAAGTGTCGTCATATAATACATAGACATAATATCGCTAGAAAACAACTCTCTAGTGGATAATCACAATTGACTATGTAAATTCAAAAGATAATGCGTCAGATCTACTTGCAAAATGACCTAACTAGAGAGAAAGTTGAAAGATCATCTAAAGAAAATGGGTTTACGACTTAGGATAAGTCATCATGATGGTAACTCTACCTAGCAAACAGGAGATCCCAAGAGCTAGGTTCAAGGAGAAAAATAAAATTGTGACTAACGGTTCGGCATTGTCAACCAACTCAATCCATCTTCATGATGAAGACAATGCTCAAGAATAATAATACAACATCAATGTTTGTTGATGAGTAAATAAAGCTTAAAGTTTGTAATGATTAAGTTTGGCAAATTTAACCAAATAGTTTATTCTACGTGATAACACAGTTAAAAATCACATATGTGAGAAAGAAAATAATCGTCAAAAGTCCATCTCTCTATACACTCATGAATCTAGGAGGTGTTCATGGATGAAACAAACACAATCGTAATAACCGTAAATGGTAAAGGATTGATTGTGTGACATATGGTTGTCTAGGTATAAACCAAAGTTTGATGGGAGAAATTTCACATACCGGTATATGAAATTTCTTTTTAACCAAAACGGTATATGAAATTTCTTTTTAACCAAATCTACTGATTGACCGAGTATATTCGACATATGTTCACTACATAAAGTTCAAAGGAAAATCTACTTATCCAGATGCAATTAATTCATGCTTATAAAGTACACACTTGTCTGTTTCATTGTCTTGGAGTCATTCCTCATTCATGTGGGGGTTTGTCGGGTTTTAAAAGGCGTGAATTGAAAATGAAGAGTTGCGACTTTTATAAAAAGTTGTAACTTTAATGAAGAGTTGTGATTTTTATGAAAAGTTACGACTTTTACGAAAAGTTCCGACTTTTACGAAAAGTTGCGATTTTTACGAAAAGTTGCAATTTTTTACGAAAAGTTTTGACATTTATGAAAGGTTGTGACTATTCCAGAGGGTTATGACATTTTCGGTAAAACAAAATAAGCACCATCTCACACTACCCTTTGTTGTCTATAGAGAGTTTTCTCTCATTTTTCAACAAGAAAAGAATAAAAAAATTCTGGACTTCTTCTACAACTACTAAATCTAGTATTCTAAATGTACTTTACTGTCGTTGATATTGACACCCAATTTTGACCCTTCATAATATAAATTAATCATCTAACTTCTTCAATTTAAACGCTTTAAAATAATTAGTTTTATGAAAATTCCAATAAATAAATAAATAAATAAATATAGTTTCCAAGTTTCGTTACGTTATGATTTTTAAATAATATATATATTTTATATAATTATGTATATAATTAATGTATTTTATGAATATTCAAAAAATCGCCTCAAAAGTATTTTATATTTTAAATATTTTGTTAGTGATGGTTGTAATTTTGAATTAATAAGTTTTATGAAATTCAAAATATATTCAAGTTAGTTTCAAAGTTTGTGTCATTTAAATAATCAATATGTATATTCTTACCATCACGTTATTTTATAAATATTTGAAAATCAAAACAAAAGATTTAACATTTTAATTAAATATCTTATTAATTCACTTTAATTTAAGTCATAGTTATAATTTTGAATAAGTTAGTTTTTAATTAAGTACATTATTTTACAATCAAATTAATTATTTTATTTCGTTAAAATTAAGAAGCGTTAATTAATTTTATAAAAATTCGTCTTGTTGCAAAAAATTTAGCCAATTGCTTTTCTTATCATTATCCATTTCAGGAAAGGGCCTAAAATACCCTCAAAATATTGGAAATGGTACAAAATTACTCTCCATCCACCTATTGGCTCCAAAATGCCCTTCTCATTCACTTATTGGCTCTAAAATACCCTTCTCATTCACCTTTGGGTTCAAAATTGACACCTTATTTAACTGTTTTAAAATTAAATTGTTTCAATATTTTTTAAAATACTTGGCGCTCAACTATTGGTTATAATTTAATTTATTAATATAATTTATAAATCGACCCACTACCCACTCATTACTAACTAAACCCCACCCAATTAATAAACCAATTATAATATCAAAATCGCCATAAACACTACTAAAACACGACGAAACTAAAGATTCCTGAAAATGACATCCAAATAAATTCAAGTCCGAATCGAAGTCCCAATTAAATTTAGGTTGAACCGCTTATTTAGGAGGACACTTTCAATAGAATTCTCTTTCAAGTTTAAATCTGAAATTTATGATTAAAGGTAAAGAAGTAGTACATCGGAATTAATTCATGCATTTTTTTTAAATATAAGTTTATAAATATTTATGATTTGTTTTAAAATCTTTAATATATTATTTAAAAAAAAAGTTATCTATGAAGTAACATCACATAATTGAGACGAAAGAATAATTAAGATGAACATAGTCAAAATTTTAAGTTTATCGGTAATTTTTATTTAGACACTTAAATGTATGATAATTTACTTCCATAGATTTTCGCCTCAAATTTTTAAAAATACTCATTGGCAGTAGCTTTTCTGTTGTTGCATTAGTAATGTGACGGATTTATTAATTTGGTGGGTTTAATTAGTAATGGGTGGGTAGTGGATTGATTTATAAATTATACTAATAAGTTAAATTATAACAAATCGTTGAGCGTTACATATTTAAAAAATATTTAACTGTTAAATAAGTGCTCAATTTTGAACCCAAAGGTGGATGACAAGGGTATTTTGGAGCCAATAGGTGGGTGAGAAAGGTATTTTGGAGCCAATAGGTGGATGGGGGTAATTTTGTATCATTTCCAATACTTCGAGGGTATTTTAGGCCCTTTTCTTTATCCATTTTTAAGACAAAACTTTGGCCTTTTTACCTCTTTTCAGAAGCCTACCTAAGCCCCCAAAACCCACGCTCAATTCAAATACCAAAAGACCATTCAATTTCCATCCCACCCATTCTCTTAACCAAAAAATATCCAGCAATACATACAACAACAATACGACCCTAATACCAAAACCGACCCCACCCCCCTGCGTTTTCTTCTTCTTTCTTGCGTGTGAAACCCAAGAACCCTACACGACTAGATTCTGGAAAATCCCAGCAAACCTGGACCTCGAGCCTAACACTTTCCCCTCTTTTCTTATCTCCTCGTACAAAGGGTCGTTGAAGAATCCAGGTGTCTCAATCTGATACGTTCTTCGTCCTTTCTCCAAAATCTGACAACCATCCTTTCCAAGCCATTGAGGGCCCGTTTGGCCATATATTTTCCAAATAATATTTGGGGGGAAATTGGCAAATAGTGTTTGTCTATACACTTTGCCATTATTTAGCAAATATCATAAATACTAGTTTTTTCTAGTATTTGGGTCAAATCTCATTATTTGAGATCTTTTAAAAATTGAAATTTTACCCCAAAACTTTTATCTTTTACAAAAACACCCTCTAAAGTTGTTGTTTGCGTTGTATTATACAATTTTTTACGTTAACACCAAAGTAGTGATGAAATATTCAGTGAATGTTAAATGATGATTTGATTTTTAATGAAAATAATGAATAATCGGCTCAGGATAACAAAGTCGTGTGCAGGGGCGGATCTATATGGACGGGTAGGGGTGTCACGGTTGTATATATATGTATATATGTATAATAATTAAATATATATTACTTTTGTCACCTAGTGACTTAACTTCGGAATAGCCCAATTGGTGAAGGAGAGGGTATGCCGCCTAGTCAACGCGGGTTTGATCCTCAGCAACAACATCTATTTTTTCTGCTTGCTCATTTTTTTTCTTTTTCTTTTTTCTTTCGCCATTCATTCTTAGTTATTTACTATTCTTTATTAATTCAAATTGACCCCTTTTCATAATTAATTTTTAATTTTTTTTACTTTTTCTTGCACTAATTATTAATCTATTGATATGAGTGTAACGTATTAATTAATTTTAATCAATTAGTGAGTTATGAATTATGAGCGTCAAATAAATATTATTAAAAATATATTTAAATAGTAGTTTTTAGAAAAAACATAAGTTTCAAAAATGTTTTTTTTTAATTTAACGGATCTTTCGATCTCCATCGACGTTTTAGCTAAGTAAGAAGAATAGGCTGAAACTACATTTTTTATTCTTTCCCAACTATATATCTCCAACAATACATAAAGTCAATGGAAGATGAATATATTATGTTAATATTAATTATTAGATGGTTTATACAAACTCAAATTTTAATGTGAATTTTTTTTCCTCAAAATTTCAGCGAATTAGACATTTAATTCGAAAAAGAAAATAAAAATTGAATTGTCTAGTTCTCTCTGATCACATAATATCTAAAAGAAAATATTACTATATGCACATTTGATCGATTTGTTTATAAAATAATAATAATTAATAACCTGAATTGTAACCCAAAATTAAAGCAATCGGTCCTTTTATCTTACTTGAACGTTGTGGCACCCCCGACCTTCAAATCCTAAAACTGCCTCTGGTCGTGTGATTTGTCTAGTTCACGATGTATGGAATGATGCTTGTTGCACTCACTCCTAATTACGACATTGCTCTAGTGTCATGGACACTAATTGATTGACTTGTAATACAAACTTATGGTTAATTTTGATAGTTTTTAAAACTTATGGGTATAAATCATATTTTTCTAAAAAAGTGAAATATATTTTCGAATACTATGGCCAAACAGATGGCGAAATTTTACCCAAATAATATTTGTCAAAATATTTGGAAATCTATGGTCAAACGCTAGCTGAGATTGGTACAATTCTTGGCTTGCAACCTTATATCTTAAGAAGAATTTGAATTTCAAATTCAAATCCATTCAAAATTACACAAGATTTTCCCCCTAATCGATCCTAGTTCTTCTGATATAAATACTAGTTGTCTTCACGGTTAAGGGAATTAAGTAATTAAGGAGAAAAAAAGAAGATAGACAGAAAACAGGGAGAAAAGGGATGGTCTATTAAAAGGGACAAAGAAGTTAGGCATTTAGGTGAGAGTCCTTCAAGTTTTAAATATTAAGTAAAAGTGACAAATAAATAATTAATATTAATTAAATTAAAAAATATTTTCTAAATAGCCCCAAACTTTTAAGTTGTACACTTTGCCTCTATATTCTTTATTTCTTTACCTTTAAGTATTTAAAATTTTATCAAATAGACCAAAAAAAAAAAGGCATTCTTTCTCAACTTCATTTTCTTCCCACCGATCCTCTTCAACTATATTTGTCAATCCTTCTTTCTTTTTCTTCTTGTTCTTCATCTTCCTTTATTTGCAAAATTATGCTTTTAGAAGATCTATCAAGAAAAATTTATGAAAAAAGAATATCAAATATATATGTTTGAGTTTTTTTGCATTGTATTTATTTCGTTTAAGCTTTGAATAAACTAAAAAAAGTACTATTGATAAGTATGAAAATCACTTTGTGTTAATTCTTGAGCTGCATTTGGTGAACCCAAAAGGATTGTTTCAGTCAACAACTTTCGTAGTTGTCCGGACAAAAGTTGTTTATTGAAATAATTAGATATGTCTTTAATTTGTTGTTGTCCAACAACTGTCTTTAGTTGTTCGACAATTGTAGAAGTTGACCCAACAACTAGTGCAGTTGTTCGACAATTGTGTTTGTTGTTGGTCAATTGAAGAATTATAAAAATGAATTTTTTGTCGTATTTATAACATGTACTTAATGATACGATCATTAGATCAAACAACTTAATATTTGTATCTTAACAACTTTTAATTTTTATCAAAAGCTTCTAATTTTTATATTAACAATTTCTAATGTTGTTGGACAACTGTAACAGTTGAAGGGTCAAGTCCTTCAAACAACTGCATTAGTTGTCCAACGATATTGAAGAGTTGTCCAACAATATTGGAGAGTTGTCTAACAACTTTGCATAGTTGTCTAATAATAATTGAAGATCGATCTAGTAATTTTATAAATTATTAGGTATAAAGTAAGCCGTTTAATAATAATTGAAGATCAATTTAGTTGTTTTGTAAACTATTAATAAGTATAAAACAAGTCGTTTAATAATAATTGAATATCAATTTAGTCGTTTTGTAAACTATTAAGTATAAACTAAGTCGTTTAATAATAATTGAAGATCGATCTAGTCATTTTGTAAATTATTAAGTATAAACTAAGTCATTTAATAATAGTTGAAGATCGATTTAGTCATTTTGTAAAATATTAAGTATAAACTAAGTTGTTTAACAATATCTCAAGATCGATCTAGCCATTTTGTAAATTATTAGGTGTAAGCTAATCGTTTAATAATAATTGAAGATCGATTTAGTTGTTTTGTAAACTATTAAGTATAAAGTAAGTCGTTTAATAATTAATTGAAGATCGATTTAATCATTTTTTAAACTATTAAGTATAAACTAAGCCGTTTAATAATAACTGAAGATCGATCTAGTCATTTCGTAAATTATTAAGTTTAAATTAAGTCATTTAATAATAGTTGAAGATCGATTTAGTCTTTTTGTAAACTATTAAGTGTAAACTAAGTTATTTAATAATAACTGAAGATCGATTTAGCCATTTTGTAAATTAGTAGGTATAAACTAAGTGGTTCAATAATAGTTGAAGATCAATTTAGTCGTTTTGTAAACTATTAAGTATAAACTAAGTCGTTTAATATTAATTGAAGATCAATCTAGCCATTTTGTACATTATTAAGTATAAACTAAGTCGTTTAATCATAACTGAAGATCGATCTAGTTATTTTGTATTATTAAGTATAAAATAAGTCATTTAATTATAGTTGAAGATCGATTTAGTCGTTTTATAAACTATTAAGTATAAACTAAGTCATTTTATAAACTATTAGTTATTTTTTATAGATATATGATAATGATTTTCTTCTTTATGAAACCTTAATTTTGATATTTTGAAATAGAAAAGAGAAAGAAAATTTGTTAGGAAGAAAACACAATAGAAATTATTGAATAATGATTTTAAAATTGAAAAAAATTGAATTTTTTTTCCAACTTGTTGTTCCTTCGCCGTCCCAGCCATTTGGTTCTATTCTATTAATGAAGAACTCTTCAAAGTCCTTTTAAGTTGGGATTTTATCAAAATTTTAAAAATATTATTTTGAATCCTTAAGTTTTAAAATTAGTAGTTTGGTCCCTTAATAATTTTTATTAATGTTAAAAACAAGAAAATAGAGGAGATTAATTGAAAACTATCCTTAAGTTTTAAAATTAGTAGTTTGGTCCCTTTTTATTAATGTTAAAAACAAGAAATAGAGGAGAAAAAAAAGGGACCCACTTGTTCCTTTTTTTTAATTGAAAACTTAAAGAGGCATTCTTACCTCATTTTCTCGGGAGAAAAGAGAGAAAATCGGTGGAGTGAGAAAAAGAGAGTTGAGAAGAATAGGGGGAAATTGGAGATAAAGGAACACAACATTTACTCACTAAGTATTGAGGAATAGGTTTCTATTTTCATTTCATCTCGTTCGCCGCTTACTGGAATTTGTCGGAGTTCATCGGAATCTCACTTGTGGTGGTGGAAGTTTCTTCGTGGTCAAGCTCACCTCCTCTTACATTCTGTTTTTGGTATGGTGTGTCGTGGGTTCATACTAGATATGGAGTTTGTTATTAAGAACATATGGTTCCTTTGCTTTAATATTGGCTTCCTGGGCGTTTTATGGCAGTAGGCATGATTCAAGCATCAATAAAGTCACTTTAGTATTATATGTTGGTTATTACATTCGTTAGTTCCGTTTTGTATCTCCATAGTAAGCTGAGTCACTGCCTCGTTTCACTCGAAATGAGTTGATGTTCATCTAGTTTCAACTTAGGATTCGCTTGCTTTATGGTTCTGTTTTCTCCATGGTTTGCTTGTGCCATTGGTTGTCTTCTCTATTGTTGAATTGTCATATGTGCTAGCCTACACTCATAAAATCTTTCTCTTTTTTGCGTACCTTGAATTTCTCCTGTATTTCGGCTATTGATGTCGTGTTTGTACCTCACTGGAATCTTGTTTCAGCTTGGCTCATTGTAATGTCATGTGGAACTGTTTTAGCTTCAACAAAATGTGCATAGAACCTGATTATCTTCCTTTATTTTCCAAGTGTAGCTTGAGTTGTTTCGGCGTTTTTTGTTAGTCAAAAATCTGAAAGCTTCAAACTGATAGTGTATATCCTTCTATTTTCTTTGTATCAAATTTCAGTTTGGTATATATTTTACAATATTTGGCAATCTCTTCTTATAATATCCTTTCGTGTGTCTCTTAATTTAGTCATCATGTACATTCATATGATGTTCTTGAATGTTGTTGTTGTTGTGAGTCTCCAAGTTTCATTGATTAATTTTGATCAAGTTAGCTTGTTTAGCCACCATATTGATGTGTTTGGTATTAAATGTTTGTTGCCTCTTTTAGTCGTTTCGTTGGAATGTAGTGATTTCTAGTATCTCTTTTCGACCCCTCCTAATTGGCTTATTCTTAATCTTCTTGAATTATCACGTATATTCTTACAATTTGGCATACTCTCTTTTGCTATTTATTTTTAGGGTAAATGACATAAATAACATATTTTTAGGGCTAAATGACCATTTGTCCCTTATAAGTTTCTAATGACCAAAATCCCTCAAAAATATATAAAAACACGATTACATAATAGGGCTGATAAAATAAAAAGGTGGCAGATACATTATATATTTTTTGTCATATTTTTGTATCCGCCTCATTTTTTATCACATTCTTGTATCCGTCTCATTTTTTGTCACATTTTTGTATCCGCCTCATTTTTTTTATCCCCTATTAGTTTTAATAAGGGATACGGGTAATAAGTGAACTTAAGGGAGGGATTTTTGTCATTTTTACTTATTTATTGAATCATATTATCTCTTTGTTTCTTTCTTTTAATACATGTGACGTCAACTCGAGTACAACTTGGACTCCATCCTTCTTTCATTCGCATTTTGGGAGAGCCATAGAGCCCCAAAATTGTTTTATTGAGTCATCCAACCTTGAGAAGTTGAAGAAAAAGTCTTTGGAGTTGACGTACATGTCCTGGAAAGCATAAAAATGAGTTGTATACATCCTATAATACACCGATATACAGCTGATGTCAGGGGCGGCTCAACGTACTTGAAGGCCTGAAGCGAAATTTAAATTAAAGGCTTAAAATCTTTTAGCTGAGGCAACTATTATATAAATTGTTAACATTATTCTGTAAGAAATAAGTTGACCAATCTGCTTATAAACTTCTTCTTTTTTTGATAAAAGCACATAAAATAAGTCAACATAGACATGCTTGTAATTCACTTTATCCAACTCATGATTTTTACTATTGATTCATGTTTTTGACAGAGCTCTAACTTACATAGAGTATAAAAGGGGTCTAGAAAATTACAACGCGAGAGTTAGTGAAGAGAGTAAGAAGACAAAATAACATTTCTCTTGATTTCTTCTATTTGATTGAGGTTAAGGAGAATAATAACTTATATATATATATATATATATATATATATATATATATATATATATATATATATATATATATATATATTAAATAATTAATTTTTTCTATATAAAAAATTAACACATAATTTATTGTTGGTAAAAAATTGAGCCCCCCTAAAATTAGGGGTCTGAGGCATATGCCTAAATTTTATAAGCATTGAGCCGGCACTGGCTGATGTATACAAAAAGGGAAATTGGGTTAAACCCAAAATGTAGAAGCGGATTAGGCCTAAGAAAGGCCCAAACTCAACTTCTCTCCCTTACTCTTAAATTATTTGATTTTTAATGTTTCATCTTTATTGTTTATTAACTCTAATCTTTATTTTATTTTGATTTAACTTAATTAAATTCTCCAAAATATGAACTAATTTCTTTTATGTCGGTTTGTTTGATTAAATAAAATTTTCATTTTTATCAACTCTTGAATATATTTAGCCAAAAATATTTATTTATTTTTTAATTAATTCAAAATAATTTTTATGTCTTAATTAATCAAAATGGTTCAATTGTTATAAAATGATTTTAAAAATGAATATTAATCAATCCAGTTTTGCCAAAATTTTAATTACTTGCAATTTGATTCAAATATTTCAATTAATATCTCATTTTCTTAAAAATAAAAATTGTTCTATGTTTAACAATTGCTTCAAGTTAGTATTGTAAACTATTGTTTCTTTTATGGTAAATCGTTTTCCTATAAAATAGTCAAAATAATATTAAACATTAAGTCGTAGGACAATCGCGTGTTAGCGGATGCTTCAAAAGCATTAAAATCTTTTTGAAGCGTAAATGAGAATCTCTTACCCATATTTTCTAAATTTATAAAGATTTAATCTGTTAGAGTCTTTTTAAATTAAGTTTTCTTAATTTCTTTAAAAAATTAAGTGGCGATTCTTTCTAAGTATTTTTAAAAATTATTTTATACTTAGAAACATTTCAAAAAGTTATTTTTCTAAAGATAGATAAAATTACGACATAACAGTTGAGTGCTTCACTGACACCGTGATTTTAGCTTTTAGCTATCGATACACCGGTGAGTAAGATTTTTTATTCTGGAGGACATATTTCATTAACCTCGGGTACTCTAGGAGAATAATTTCCTTAAGGGGACACTTTTCATTAAGTGCCCTCGATTTTTTTCTTTGAGAAAAATATTATATTGTTTCTAATTTGTTTCTAATTATAACTTCTCTACTAGTTTTAATATTTTAGTTTTTGAAATACTCTTTAAACTTTATTGTTTCTTACCAACTTTTTTAAAATTTTGTCCAAAATATCTTAGTCATACAAGATGAACAACAATTAAATCACATATTGATGAGCTTTGCTGGACCAACGGGATAAATCCATATTGATAACTCAAAAATTTGTGAGAGAGAATATAGGAGCAAAATCAAACAAAATATGATATGATTAAATTAAGTAAAATGTAATTTGTTGAGAGAGTTAACTAATAAATATATAGAATATATTTTAAAGCATGAAAGGGGGAATAAAGGAAAGTGGCTGAATTTTTTATGAAATACTTATGGCTTCAGTTGGAAATTTCTACTATATTAGAAGAGTAAGTAGGATATCAGGTATCAACTAAATTTGCGCAACAAAACTACCAGATTTTTTCTTATTACGCGGTTAATCTAATTTATACCATTTAATTATTTATCATAGTTATAGTTTGCTATAATTATCATTCACGACTAATATATAAATTTATTATGTGGGTTGGCATCGAGTTTATATAATTAGCCACATTTATATATGTATAATTCGCAAGAATATACAAATACATTTGTATAATATATAATTATCTAATCAATATACATATACATATACAATTCATCTCTCTCTCACTCTCTTCCCTCTCGCTCACCTCTCTCCTTCCTCTCCCAATCTCGCTCGCCTGTCTCCTCTCTCTCTCTCTCTCTCTCCCCTCTCGCTTGTCATTTTTACAAATGCATATGTATAATATACGATTATCTAATCAATATACATATACAATTCACCTCTCTCCCACTCTCTGTCCTCTCTCGTTCACCTCTCTCTTAATCTCACTCGCTTCTCTCCTCCTTTTTCCCAATATTGCTCGCCTCTCTTTTCCCTCTCCCAATCTCGCTAGCCTTTCTCCTCTCTCTCAATCTTGCTTGTTTTTTATACAAATACATATGTATAATAAAACAATTATCTAACCAATATACATATACAATTTACCTCTCTCCCACTTTTTGCCCCCCCCCCTCCTCCCTCTCTCTCGCCTCTCTCCTCCCTATAACATGTAGCTACGAATTGAATTATTAAACTATAGTTATGGAGAGTAATTATGCTATTTTTTAGTGGCTATATGTAAAAATTCTCCTTTTGCAATTACTTTTTTTATTTTGTTTTTGTTTTTTTGGGCGGGTAATACTTAATTTCTTTTTCTTGTTTTTTTGTTTTACAAATATGACTACTAATTATTAAGGCAGTAAAGAGAGGAGCTTGTCCTCATCGTCCTGTGTGCTTCGACAAAACTAAAATAAAGCTTCTACAGATGCACTAATTTTTTGTTTTTGTAGTAGTAAGAAGAAGGGCCAACTTGAATTACTTTTTTCACATATTTCTTCTGCTTTTAATTTGTTTATTGTACTCTCTTTTTTTGGTATGTTATTTGTTTAAATAATATGAAAATGTATTATTATGAATCAAAATAATTAACTATATACGTATTATTTTTAGCTCAAGCCAACTCAAAATCTCCTGTAATTTCAATCTTAACAACATATAAAAAAATTCTACATAGATTGGGAAAATAATTTACATATATTGCTGAAACTTACATTAAAATAATACTATAAATTATAATAATAAACAACTTTCAATATCTAAAAATCAAATTAAAAATTGATTAACTCTTCAAATTAAAAATTGATTAACTCTTCAAATTACTGAAACTTTAGAGTGGCGAGCGAGACTGGGAGAGGGAGGATAGAGGCGAGCGAGAGATGTCAAAGTATTGAAAAAGGCAAATTGTATATGCATATATGTCAAAATAATTGTATATATGTAACTGATATACATATGTATTGGTACATCTGGCGAGCACGATCTAAAGAGGGAGGAGAGTGGCAAGCGAGAAAAGGCAATAATATGTTAGTTGCAAATTATACAAATGTGGATATTTATACAAAATCGAAGTCAGCCCACCTAATTAACTATTAATATTAGTCGTGAATAATAATTATAGCAAATTATAACTATGATAACTAATTAAGTAGTATAAATTTATTTAACCACCTAATTTTCCTCTTATAAATATAATAGCTATGTTATATTTAAGTATGTAAATTTTCCTTCTTAAAATTTATGTTATAGAGTTAAAATAATATTATAATACACATAATATTAAAGAAATCTATCAAATATATGCATTAGAGTTATTTAATCGTTAGTACACATTACTGCATATTGACATAGAGGAGACATAAAATTATGAAAAGAATAAATTGAACTAGTATAAACAATGCAAAAAATGGAAAAAAATAAATATGAGTTACTTAATTTATAAATCTAAAAAAGTTATAAAAATTTAACAAAAGATAGCCAATTTTTAAACGGGGGTAACTTTGGAAAAAATTAGAAGATGTCACTTGAATGGAAAAATGTAACTCCGATATCGTCAAAATTAGAATTAAAATTTAATTTAAGGATTGTAAATCTCTTAAAACACTTTCATGAAAAATGCATTTCACGTATCGTCAAAATTGGAGTCAACATATATTTTAAGAATTGTAAATTTCTTTGAAACGCTTGAATAGAAGAAATGTAACTCATGTACCATCAAAAATAAGAGTCAAAATGTATTTAAAATATTTTAAATCTCTTGAAACACCTGAATGGAAAAAATTTAACTCATGTACCGTCAAAGCTGGAGTCAAAATGTTTTTTAACGATTGTAAATCTCTTGAAACACTTGAATGGAAAAAATGTAACTCGTGTACCGTTAAATTGGAGTCAAAATCTATTTTAAGGATTGTAAATCTCTTAAAACACTTTAATGGGGGGGGGGGAATGCAACTCGTGTACCGATAAAATTGATGTCAAAATGTATTTTGAGGATTGCAAATCTCTTGAAACACTTGAATGAAAATAATGTAACTCATCTACCGTCAAAACTGGAGTCAAAATGTATTCTAAGGATTGTAAATCTCTTAAAACACTTTAATAGAAAAAATGTGACTCGTGTACCGACAAAAGTGGAGTCAAAATGTATCTTAATTAAAGATTGTAAATGTCTTGAAACACTTGAATAGAAAATGTAACCCATGTACCTAAAAAATTGGAGTCAAAATGTACTTTAAGGATTCTAAGGGCCCATTTGGCCATGCGATATGGTATCATGATATGGAATCATGATATGGTATCATGATATGGAATCATGAGATGAAATTTAAGCTTTGTTTGAACATGCGATATGGAATTTTGGTGTTGTTTATTTTCTTATAAACATAAAACTCCCATAAGTTCTAAAACTATTAAAATAGCCCAATTGTTTATTCAATATTATCAAATCAACAAAAAATCATAAAATCGTATAATAAATTATGACAAAGTTATTTGTTGTCCACTTAAGTAATTGTTTCATCAATATATTTGAGTAAAAATGAAATACCTTTCGCGGGCTCTTCAAGATTTTATTACTCAACAATCGGGAAGTGTGTTAAAGTGACTATATGTTAGTGAGAATAATAATTTTTATGTCGATGAGAATAATAATTTAAAAATGTAATGATGTGATCATAAATTTTATTTACATATGAAATAAATGGTTAGTAGTTATAAATGTGGGATTGTTTTAACAAAATATAAACTCATGGATCAATTTTTGTATTAAAACATCTCAAATCATGATATGGTATCACCATGTGATTCCATATCATGGTTTTTGGAGAATATGGTATCACACTCATGATACGGAATCATGAGATGGAATCAGCGTAAATTGACATGTCCAAACATTGATATGGTATAGCATGATCAAACGCCTACTAAATATCTTGAAACACTTGAATGGAAAAAATTTGAGTCATTTACTGTCAAAACTAGAGTCAAAATTTATTTTAAGGATTGTAAATCTTTTGAAACACTTAAAAGGAAAAAATGTAACTTATGTATTGTCAAAATTTGAGTAAAAATGTATTTTAAGGACTGTAAATCTCAAAGAAAATACATTATAAGCAATTCATTTATATACTTGATTTAATCAAGAAATTAAAAATAAATATCACCACCTATAAATTGCGTAACTTTCTTCCCAAAGTTTATCAAGCCTATTCTGTCAAACCATTTTTCTTTCCCAAAAAACTATTGTAATGGCACAAACTAAGATTGTACGCCGACAGAAGATTCAACTGAAGATGATAACATGCGAAGTGAAACGCATTGTAGCTTTCAAAAAGCTATGGACAAGTCTGGTCAAGGAAGCACATGAACAACATCTTAAAACGGGTGATCATATTGCTGTTGTCGCTTATTCCCCGATTGGAAAACCATATGCTTATGATTCCTCTGGCAGTTTTGATACAATAGATAGGTTCCTGAATGATGCAAAAGCTTCTGCGGTCGAAGGGGGTCATTAATTTGATTGTATTTTATAGAAGAATTTATCTGTTTTCTTTTCTTTAGTTTTTATCTTCAGTGAAGTCAGTTATTTCAGTATGTGAGTCTTTATTTAAATCGTTGTTGTCCTTTGATTTTTATTTGCTTATCATTTACTGTTGCGTCTTTAGTCCTCCATTATCTTATACTATACAGCATAAGATCTTATGATATATTTTCTATTCTCTCGAATATTTTAATAAAATAAATTCTTCTCTATTAAAGAATGTGATGTCAACTTGTGAAGTATATGTTTATGCATTAGTCGATTATATCAAGATTCTAAGTAATTGATGTACAAAATTGTGTGCAAACTCTACGAAGCAGCCGATTCACTATAGATTAAAAGAAATAAAAAAAAGAACTTATTTAAAAAGAATTTAAAATATAAAATCTCTCTTTTAAATAGTATAGCTATAAAGTAGCTAGTCCGTGTTAGATTTTATTTACCCACTTCTAAGAGTGTTCACGAGGAATTGTAAAATCGCTCAATCTAAATTCACATAAAAATAAAATAAAAATATTATGTTAGTTTGATTTAGTTTTAGATTTTGAAAATCGATAATATTTTATTTAATTGTGATCAAAGTAAAAAGTAATATGAGAATTGAACCAAAGAAGTTGTACTATTATATAATTAAGAATTATAATTACATATTTATATTTATGTATATGAATTTTTTTTCTTATCTATTTACAAAATATTTGCAATGGATGTTACCTTTTTTTTTTGAAATTTTGGCCATTTTTTTAGTGTTATAATTATCTAATCTTTAGAGTTTAAATTATATTGGTTGTTCAGACATCATCTTTGGCCATATTATGCATATGTCGATGCAACTATCTGCTTTTATAAATATATAAAAAAATTACCTATATACGTATACATTTTTTTTTTCATAACTAGAATTATTTTCTACCAATTCTAAAATTTTCCAAATTTCATTATTTTGAGCGTCAACAGCCAAAATTTTGGATACACAATTCAACTCCCCAAACCTACGCTTAAAACTTTCTAACTTCACTCCATAAATCTCTCCCATTTTTAATTCTCATAAATTCAAGTCCAACTCACCGATTATCATGGGCAAATTATGCGCCTGAAGTTGGGTCAAATAAGAATTGTGGTGATATCTTTTTCAGGCATAGTCAATCAAGTGCTCCTAAAGCAAGTCAAAGTCTTCTCTATCAGATCCAAAATGTGGTCCAAATAGAAAACTTTGACATATTCTTTGTTTCTTGACTTTCCGCTTCAATATAAATGTTGTTAATACATAAACACTACCTAATATATCATTTAAATTTATCAAGTTCATTAATGTATCAACAATCTTATTCAAATTTAATAGCTTCTATATACAGCAACAAATTAGTGAAATATTTTAATAAAATAAATTCTTCTTTATTAAAGAATGTGATGTCAACTCGTGAAATATATGATTATGCATCCGTTCATTATATCACTCTTATAAGTAATTGGACTACAAAATTGTGTGAAAATTCTACGAAGCAGCCGATTCACTATTGATTAAGAAAACAAACAAAAGAAATCAAATTATTTTTGTATAGTTTTAAAATATCTAAAAAAAAAATTATAATATCAAATTAATGTAATCTAACTTAGCTTCGAAAGTTAATCAAATTAACTTTTTAAAGGCACTACACGGCAACTAAAAAGAAACATAGGAAATATTATCTGTCTACTGACTTTCAAAAGTACAATATAACAATTGACAACTAAAATAGAAGTAGAAAAAATAATATATGTATATTGACTTTCGAAAAGCATATCATGTCAACTAACAAAAAATAAAAGAAATATTATTTGTGCATTAACTTTTAAAATGCATAATATGATAACTAAAAAAAAGGAAAAAATATTATTTATTCACCTTCTCCTTTACACGTTCTTAAAAAACAATCATAAAATAATTAAAAAAAAAATCACTTTGTAACTATTTTTGTGCTAAATTAAAAATGGAGTAACACTTTTTGAAACTTTACCATATTCATACTTTCAAAAAGAATCAAAAGGACAAAATGGACTTAACTCTATCTTAATTTTGTAAATTAGCCAATAATTGGAGGCATTTTTCAATTATATTGTTCCAACTTCCAAGTACTCCCTCCGTTCGGAATTATTTGTTATGTTATACTTATCGAAAATCAATTTAACTAATTTTTAAAGGTAAATTAGGTTACATAACTTGATATTTTAAACAAAAAATTAGATATTCTAAAATTATATGAAAAGTATTATAAATTACAATTTTTTGCATATTAATATAATAAAAAAATACATCTTAAAATGTTAGTCAAATTTTTTATAATTTAACTATAAAAATAGAAATCATGATAAATAATACTGGACGGAGAAAGTAATAATTTAGGTACTCCACTAATTAATCCAATGTTATGATGGGAAAGAGAAACAAAACATGTCCTATATTTCCGTCATCCCAAATTAAAAGTTGATGTTGTGTAGGTAGAGTACGTTCGTTCGGTATTTGATTTGAAATTATCAAACTTTAAGTTTGATAATTTAATAATTAATAGTTAAAAGTAGATATTATATATTAAAATTTTAAATTTGGTTACGTAAATCAAATCTTTAATTAAATTTTAATTTTGTATTTCCTCCATTTCATATTAAGTTAATTTTTGAGGCATTTTTATTTTTCAAATTAACTTTATTGTTCAGTTTTTAAAATTATTTTTAGAATATTCTTCTAATTTACCCTTCATTAGTTAGTACTGGAGTGAGTGAGTGATTAATAGTTAGTTATTTTAATCATAAATTTGATAATAATTAATAAAGTAAAAATGGAAAAATAGGTTCAATTTATGCCTTAATCTACTTTTCTTAAAGAGTGTAAAACACTTCAAAAAATAACTTAATATGGAATGAGGGGGTATGATATTTGTTAATATCGTATTGAACTTGTAGTCAATTGTATTACAAAGCTAGTACTACTTTTCTAATCATTTCTATTTTTTTTATATGGAAGAACAATATAATATATAAAGTCCGGAGCCTAAAGGGTAAAAAATGTTAACCAATATTTTAAAACGGTATATGAATTTTTTTTTTAACCAAAACGGCAAAATTGCTCACGGAGTAGCAATTTTGTCAGCCGAAAAAAGTCAAATCGCTGCTATATAGCAGCGATTTGTTAAATTTGATTTGATTTTATTTTTAAAATTTTTTTTTAAACAAAATCGCTCCCAAAGGAGCGATATTCAAAATAAAAACCTTTTTTTATAAAAAAAATTTCATATGTCGCTGCTGAGGCAGCGACTTTGTTTAATTTTTTTTTTATTATTTATTTTTTGCTTCTTTTTTTTCTAAAAAACGATTAAATTTGATTTTTAAAAAAAATTAAATTAAAATCGCTCCTTTGAGAGCGATTTTCAAAATAAAAACTCTTTTGATCGACATGTGTAAATTTTTTTATTTTTTTTATTTTTTGCTTCTTTTTTTTAAACAAAAAGTTTAAATAAAAAAATAATTATTTTTTTAAATCAAATCTTTGCCAAGGCAGCGATTTTTTAATTTTTTTATTTATTTTTAAAATCAAATCAGAAAAAAAATTGATTTTAAATCGTTGTCTTAGCAGTGATTTGATTTTTTATAAAAAAAATTAATTAATTAAAGACAGCTATTTTATTTAAAAAAGAAAAAAAATTGTTTTAAACTTTTTTTAAAAAAAAAGAAGCAAAAAAAAAAAGACATATTTAAACAAGTCGTTGCCTCAGCAGCGACATTTAAAACTTTTTTTATAATTTTTTTTAAATGTCGCTGCTGAGGCAGCGACTTGTAAGTTTTTTTTTTTTTTTTGCTTCTTTTTTTTAAAAAAAGTTCAAAAAACAATTTTCTTTTTCTTTTTTTAAATAAAATAGCTGCCTTTAATTAATTAATTTTTTTTAAAAAAAATCAAATCACTGTCAAGGCAACGATTTAAAATCAATTTTTTTTTCCGATTTGATTTTAAAAATAAATAAAAAAATAAAAAATCGCTGCCTTGGCAAAGATTTGATTTTAAAAAATAATTATTTTTTTATTTAAACTTTTTGTTTAAAAAAAAGAAGCAAAAAATAAAAAACTTTAAACATGTCGCTGCCTCAGCAGCGACATATGAAATTGTTTTTATAAAAAAGAGTTTTTATTTTGAAAATCACTCCCAAATGAGCGATTTTAATTTAATTTTTTTAAAAAAATCAAATTTAAACGTTTTTTTTTTTAAAAAAGAAGCAAAAAAAATAAAAAATAAAATCAAATTTAACAAATCGCTGCTATAGCAGCGATTTTACTTTTTTCGGCTGACAAAATCGCTACTCCGTGAGCGATTTTGCCGTTTTGGTTAAAAAGAAATTTCATATATCGTTTGAAAATATTTGTTAACATTTTTTACCCTTTAGGCTCCGGACTCATAATATATAGAAGATCAATAAGTAAAAGATATTAAGAAAAATAAATTGATATAACTAAAAGACGTGTATTTGAGCTATTTATATTTATGCTTTAACTTTCTTTTTTGAACTTGTTCTTCATTGAATAAATGACTCGATATTCGTGAAATACCAAACACCAAATGATACCAATGTCTTGTACTAAACCCAAACTTGATTACCATAATTTTAAAAATTTTCTCTAAAAAATTCTGGCTCAATTCGATTTTCGATATTTTATTTGTTGTGCGGGATAATTTGTTTAAGAATATAAACCACTGCTATCTATTTGTCCAAGAGAAACAGTCTTAACATAAATAATTAATTATATATTGTTGATCATGAGCTAGACAACAAGTTTTTTGCTCTCTCTGTTTCACACACTGAGGAAAGGAAATAAAGAAAATATATTCACTCTGATTAGTTTTGAATCATTAGCGTCCCGAGATAATTGCATAGTAAGAATCCAACAACATGTTTGTTTGTTTAGAGAGAGAAGAAACTATAATAATAGTAAAAAAAAAAAAAATACTCCGTCCAATTTTACTATTTTCTTCGTTTAAAAAAAAATGTCTCTATTTCTTTTTTAGTCTGTTTCAAAAAGGATGATCCCTTTCCTTTTTTGGCAATAACGTGACATATTTAAGACCACGAGATTAAAAAGCATTTTGGTACATTTGACATAACTTTAATTTAGAATCACAAAATTAAATAGTTTTCTTTTCTTAAACTCTGTTCCAAGTCAAACTAGATTATCCTTTTTGAAACAGAGGAAGTACTAGATAACATTAGTTAGTATAATTTTACTATAATGTGTTATTCTTCTAATATAAGAAATTTAATACTTAAGAATAAAATAATACTAGAAAATAACTACAGCTAGTAATAATAATATATTAGAAATTAAATAATAAATTATCTTTTAATATCTCAAACTGAAATAAATAAAAATAAATATCTTGTAAGATGGATAAAAGTAAAAGTGAACAAAGAAATTAACTAGAATTATAATTAAGTAATAAGTATTTTTTCATCTTTAATTAAAATTCTCTAATTTAAATTATAATAGAGTGATAAGCTCTCTAAAGCGTTTTACCTCATCACAAGAGTGAACCAAAAAGAACATTGGATTTGGTCAATAGTAGTAGTAAAATTATGATAATTGATGGGTTGAATGAGCGCACACCCTTCCCGGTTCCCAAGAAAATGTGTCTTGCACGAACACTAATAAAACCCAAAGTGCGTTCAAACTAGAAATACTTTCACTTTTTTATTTGTTTCATCATCATTTTACGAGAAATAATTATCTTATATTAATTACTGATTTTATTAAATTAAAAGATAATGATTAAATATTTTCTATATTGTCTTTATCATAAGGTGTAATACTTTAGAATGTTTACATTTGTTTATAGAAATTTTAAAGGACTAATTAATAGGATTATCTTTCTATTTTAAAAGGAAATATCCAAAGTAACATAACTACTTAAATCATTGTATTTTTAAGAGTCCGAATCTTAAAGGGTATAAAATATTAATAAAAATTCTAAAATTATATATAAAATTTTATATTAATCAAAACGGCAAAATCGCTGGAACAACAGCGATTTCCTCCTCCGGAAAAAACAAAATTGTTGCTACTGCCGCGATTTTGCAAAATGTGATTATTTTAAAATAAAAAAAAAATCAACAAAATCGCTGCCTAGGCAGCGATTTTCATGAAAAAAAATATTATTATTTTTTTAAAAATAAAATCGTTGCCTAGGCAACGATTTTCATAATTTTTTTTTAAAATGAAATCGCTACATAGGCAGCGATTTCCATAAAAAAAATTCTTAAATTTTTTTAATAAAACGCTCCGAAATTTAAGAAAATCTTTTTTTTTTATGAAAATCGCTACCTTGGCAGCGATTTCATTTTTAAAAAAAAAATTATGCAAATTCAAGAAAATCGTTGCCTAGGCAGCGATTTTGTTGAAATTTATTTTTTTAAAAATAATAAATCACATTTTGCAAAATCGTTGCAGTAGCAGCGATTTTGCTTTTTTCGGCGGAGGAAATCGCTGTTGTTATAGCGATTTTGCCGTTTTGGTTAATATAAAATTTTATATACCGTTTTGAAATTTTTATTAAAATTTTATACTCTTTAGGCTCCGGACTCTTCTTTTTAATGAGTATAACATGTTTAAATATTACAAATAAAAATGAAAAGAAAAAAAAGAGGGTAAAATACTCATTTAAATTAAGAATACAAGTAAATATGAAGGGGTGAATCCATAATAATATAGAAGATAAAACCTAAAGAAACAAACCGCATGGACAACGTGCCCCTTCCTCTCCCTATATATATATGTATTGTCTATTCCATTCTCCAAAACGTCCCAACCTCTTTTACTACCCAACGAAAAGGATTTTACATAATACAATTGCCTTATAAATTGTAATTATATCTTTCTTCTTTTTTATCTGATATTCACATTACAGTTTGATTACTTCAAATTAATTCGTGCTACGCAAGATCAAGGAAGCGCCTTAAGATGTTAATTAATTTGAAGGCATGTTCACACAAGGAGATGTGCAGCCGATAGAAATGAAGTTTCATTATAGGAAATGTTATCTCCTATAATGAAGCTTGGAAAGAGGCATACAAAAGGGAGCCAGGCATAAAATATTAATCTTTTTTTTAAAAAAATTACATTACTTTAGTACTCTTATATTTTTGCTTGTTAATTAAACACTGATATTACTCACTAATCCAGTGGGCTATGAGTTGTTTAATTATTCTTAGTGCAAATGTACGAGATTCTTATTGTGCTTAATCAATTGCTTTAATTTACTTATTGAATCATTCTTAATTCACTTATGATCTGCGTCTTCTCATGGATTCATCAACGAAGCATTAAATAATTTCGATAAGATTTATATATATAGCAATTCTTAGTATTTTCCTTGTTTTAATTTAGGCCTAACCCATCTGGGGCCCCCTAAAGTTAGCACGAACTTTCAGTTAGACATTTTAACTAAGCTTTGTTCATTTTAGACACCTCATATCGTGTCTCGTTATGTCATTTTGACACTTTTTGCTGACTAAGCATGGTACGTGTGCTACACGAATTTTAAGCGCGTCAAAATCTCGTTGTGTCTTCTCCTTCTTCTTCCTTGTTTTCTCCCTTCCATCTTCTTCACCTTCTACCATCCTCCATCAACACACAACTTTTTAAAAAATTCTACAATACTTTACTAGGTTACACTCTTTGATTCTTCCATTTTCTTTGAAAATCAAATTTGCTTGATTCATATTCAAAAACAAAATCGATTTCAAGGAAACAAAAAAATAAATCAACTTCTTTCAAATGGAAAAACTGATTTACATTCTTACTTTCTCCATTGAAATTACGAAATTAAATTGATTTCAAGGGGAAAAAATAAATAAAGAACAACCTCCAATGAAAAAAAAATTATTTTACATATCCTTCATTGTGAATCTCAATCATAGTAGCACAAGAAATAATTTTCTAAATGTCATACAAAAACTTTTCGATTTGATATGATTTCCTTATTCTCCAACATATTTTATTTTGTGAACTAACCTATGTTCTTGCCTTTTTAATGAGGAAGAACAAATGAAAAGGGGAAGGACGCACAAGAAGAAAGAAGAAAGAAGAAAAGAGGTGGGGGCATGGGTTTGAGATCTAGAAAAAAGAAACTAAAACTGACAGAAATCCACGTGTCAGATACTAATTTGTTTATTTTTCACATAAGAGGCGTCTGAATGTACGCTCTTAAAATGCGATTTTGAAAATATAAAAAGTGTCAAAATGACACAATGTGGTTTGACATGAGATGCTTAAAATGAATCGAGTCTTGTTAGAGTGTCCAAGTGAAAGTTGATGCCAACTTTAAGGGCCACCGATGGGTTACCCCTTTAATTTATGTGAACTTTATTAATCTGAGTATAAAATGTCATGGCTTAATTACTTGTCTAATTTCGGTCAAAGTGCATGAAATTTCATCCTTATCAATATTTTTAAAATTATAATTTATTTTGTATTATCTCACTATAATAAAGGTATTTGTAATTTTTAAAAATAATTATTATTGAAAATAACATAGATTTATTTTGTTTTGATTTTTTTTTAAAAAAACAATTTAAAACGAAAAGAATTATTTACACAAAGTAGGTAGTGTAGTCACTATCAGTATTTGTTTTTTGTGGTTATAGGTGACTTAAAAGTAGGGGATTTGTTTATCAAGTCGGTTAATCCTCATGGACTTCATATGAGTTGTTCAAGGTAACATTCATTGCTTTCCTTTATCGAGTTATATACATTTATAAAAATAATTTTAAATAAAATGTATACGTGTAAAAAGTTGATATAAAATGTGTTTTGTTAAATTTTATAGGGAAAAGGGTAAAAAATACCCTTTAACTTTAATTTATTGTTTAAATTTATCCTCGCCGTTAAAATAAAATTAATTTTATCCCTCGCTGTTAAAAAAAAATTAATTTTATCCCTCGCCGTTAAAATAAAGTTAATTCTACCCCTCCTGTTACTAATTTTACCAAATTTACCCCTAATTAGATGGATTGACTTAAATTGACCCGAATTTTAAAAATAAAACCTATTCCTTATTTTAATCCATCAACCCGATCATTTAAAATAACCCGACTCCATTCTCTCAAATCTCCATTAAATATGTCAAAGAGGTAAATTCGGGTCAATTTAAGTCAATCCGTCAAATGAGGGGTAAATTTGATGAAATTAATAACATGAGGGGTAAAATTAACTTTATTTTAACGGCGAGGGATAAAATTAACTTTATTTTAACGACGAGGGTAAATTTAAACAATAAATCAAAATTGAGGGTATCTTTTACCCTTTTCCCAATTTTATATTATGTTACAACATGAAATATTTGTATAAAGTGACTAAAATAATAAATTCTTATTGATATAGCCTAAGCCCTAAAGTGCATAAAATGAAAATCGTCATTTCATTTGAAATTCAGAGGTAATGCCAAGAACGTGGCTGGTAGGGAAGGGGGATACAACGGTGACTAGTTTTCTGATTAAATCTCTCATTTTATATTTATTTCAAATGCAAATTGTTAAATTGAATGATTAGTAATAACTAATGAGACATTTCTCTAAGGAATTTGATTTTCTAAAAATGAATATTTTTAGAAATATTTCATCGAATACCAAAAAAATTAATAAACCGCTCAAAATAATACTTGATTTGTGGGTTTTTTTCTTTTTGTCATCAACAAATTTGATAAAAAACTTCGACAGCTTTTATCTCCAGCAATATAATAATTCAAAGAAATTTAATTTGGAGAATCTTTTTTTTTTCCTCATTTCTCTTCCATTCTACTAATGTTTCTTCTCTCAATATTTTCCTTCTAGATCCAGCAAAATTCTAATTCTTCTTAAAATTCTCTTAGCCGACACACCTTTTAACACCTGAAAAATTTGTAAGTCTTATTTATTGTGAAGAAATGAGACTTCGCTCGTAATGAATCATATCGATCGATGAAATTTGATTTGTGTAAAGTTAACATTAGAAATTTGAAAATCGTTATGATAATAATTCTTGGAAGTTACGAAACAATTAGTAAAATTAAACCTCACTAAATTATATTTCTTTTGCAGTAAATATTTTGTAAAAAGTATTTTGTTATGTACCAAATGCGTCCTGAATTTCTATCCTCTAATTATACTTGCACGTGAAAACAAAGAGAAAATAACAATCTCTTATATTTGAGGATGAGTTAAAAATAGTCCTTCTAAGTTTTTCATTAAATAAGTTTAATAATTTAACTTTGTCAAAAGTTAACATTTTCAGTATATGATTAAATATTTATTTATGTTTGACAGAAAGCATGAAAAAAGATTTCATAGCAAAAATATAAAATTATTTGGCTAATATTTGTGTAAAATTTCTATAACTATTTTCAAGAAAAACTTAGCAGTTAATCTATTTCATAGCAGAAATATAAAATTATTTATTCAATATCACTTAAAATTTATCAATATAAATATTTATCAATTATTTATTTTACACTTAAAGAGATAATTTAATATCATTTAATTTATACCAATTAAAAATAAATTTCAAATAGATATTGAACCATGCACAATGCGATTTTTTTTTTTAACCTAATATTATATAGGGTAAATTTCATTAATTTTCAGAAAATAAAAAGTTTACAAAACCAAAAAAGTATTCAATGCAATTTTTTTCATATGTAAATGTGAGTTGATATTTTATAGATAGTTATGTAATGTACAGGTATTAAATAAATGATGTATATGTGTTAGGGCGTATTAATCGAATTAAATTGTAAATTGAGTCAAATTAAAAAAAGAATTTGACTAGTGATTTGGTTTAACTTGATTTGGTGTTTGGAAAAAAAAAATTGATTATATTTTGGTTGATTTGTTTTCAACTAAAATAAACCAATCCAGACCAAACTAACCCGGCATTATATATAATTTTAAAGTTCTATTTTATACGTAAAAATAATTATTTTGATATAATTTTTAAATATCTCTTATAATTTTTCATAGTTTTTATCTTTTAATATATTTATTTCATGTTTAGAAGTTAGAATTCTTAAAGATCTAAAGATTATAGTCCATTCATGATGGTAATTATAATAAAGTTTAAATAAAAATCAAATTAATACTAATGCAAAAAGAAAATCAATTCAACATTAAGAATGACAAATGAATATTTATTTTTTAGTTTTACATAAATTTAGACAATTAAAATACATGATCTAATTTACTGTCTTTTAATATTTAGTCATGTAACTAATACTTACTAAACTTTTTAGCATGATTTAGTACTTTATATTTTGATCAATTTCATTATGACTTATTAATTTATAATATTCTTACATGATTTTTTTTGTTGGATATTTTAGTGTCATTAATCATATCATATTTTTTCTTATCTTCTTGAGAAATAATTTAGATAGTTGCATTTTGGTAGGACTAAAGAAATATTTGAAGTACACGTAAATTATATGTTTTGTATGAAAACTTTATCGAAAAAATCCGAAAATCCAAAAAAAAACAAAGTTGTACCCGAGTTTAATTGGTTTATTTTGGTTTATAAATTCAAAAATCCGACACAAATGACTTGATTTGATATTTGAAAAAACCCGAACCAACCTGGTCATATACACCCCTAATATGTGTATCAATATTATATAAATTGTATGTAAATGTGTATTCATATTATATAAAATATAAATAGATATGTAATGTATTGATATTGTATAAATGGTGTATAATCATATATCGACATTATATGAACAATTATATAATGTATCGATATCAATATTAATTTGAGTATCATAATTTTCACCGTAAAAACAAAAAGAAAAACAAACAAAAAAAGGACATAAATATAGTAATTTTTTCCAAAAGAAAAAAAAGTGAAAAAAATTAGAAAAAGAAAAAAGTTTTGGCCTCCATCTGTTTCCTTTCAAGGTGTTTTACTTTTTTTTTTTAAAAAATGAATAGGGTTATCTATATTTTATCTTATTTTACTTGAAATTTTATATCTATCATTGCTACTTAGAAACAATTATAATTAAAGAAGGAAAATCAGTTCTTGCCTTCTTGAAGGTTACAGTAGCAATGGCTAAAAAAAATTGCACAAAAATGGCCGCTAGTGAAAAGACTTCTCAATGAGGGCCATAGTAAATCAGGGAACATTTCCTTTTTTTAATTCTGGAGGATGGAAATTGCCATTTATTTAAATTGAGAAGTCCCTTAACATGTGCTAGCAGCCCGAATGTGTCAGTAAGAACTATAGCGATGTTAGTTAGATGACTATAATAAGCAAGTTTATCTGTCACTCTGTGGCTTTCCTATATCAATGGTTGATCTGAATGATGAATGTTGTGTCTGAGAATCAACTCTCTGATTTCATCCACCGTTTCTCTCATCCTCCAAGGAATAGACCATAACTTGAGTATACTATTTAGAAGGGGGAGGGAATAAGTTTCAACTGTAGTAAAAATGTGTCCATTGGCAATACACCACTTCAAGACAAATAGGAAGGTTTTTGCTTTAGCAGTATTGCTGATCATTTTTTAAAACAAACTAAATTTTTTGGGGGCATTGGGGTGGGTGTGGGGGTAGGGGGGATCGAGGGTAGGAGTTAAAAAAAGAAATTTTAAAGTTGCAAATATTTTTTTAAAAATAAATTTAAATATGTTTTTTGAAGTTGAAATATTTTTTAAAAATAAACTTTAAATTATTTATTTTATTTTATTTTTTTGGGGGAGGGGGGAGGGGGAGGAAGAGAGTTTTGGAAAATATTCCACTTAAGTTTTGAAGAAAAGTTTTTCTTAATTTAAGGAAAATAAGTTGATTTGGAAAATATTTTCCAAACCATTTAACTAGAGTCGTCAATATGGACTAGGTTCGTTGGGCCGGCCTGACCTAACTCGATTTAAATAGGGTTGGACTAAGATTTATGGAGCCCATTTAAGAAAATTATTCTTAGCCCGCCTGAGTAAGCCTGCTGATTTGTGGGCTTGAGGTATATCGGTAGGGTCAGCCCGTGAGCCAATAAAAAATATATAAAAATATAATATAATATTAAAATTTAAAATTAAAGAGTGTCCAAACTCAGAATAATTAGCTTAATATTTCTACTTTTACTTGGAATTTGTTTTTGATAAATATTATAAAGATAATTTATTTGTGGATTTGATTAACAAATAGTAACACTAACATCATTGTAATATTGTTTTGTCTATATTTATGATAATATTTTTAAATTATAATTTATAATTTAAAAATTATTAAAAAATATATTTTTTTAAAAAGTAGGTTGACCCGGCAAGCCTGTAGCCCACATACTTGTGGATTGGGCCGACTATTTTCTGATCCACACCAAAAATGGGCTAGCCCACCCTGACCCATAAAATGTCAAAGCATGTATGAGTTAGCTCGAATGGGTGGATTTAGCCCATATTGACAGCTCTACATTTAACATAACCAAACATGAATAATTGAAAAATATTTTCCGTCATACCAAACACACCCTTGATATTGAAAGAGAAAATATAAAAGAGACCGATAAATAGTAAGCCGTAAAAAATTGAAAAACATTTATTCGTATTCATAAAAGACAATTAAAATATACTACAGCTATATACCTTAATTATATATTGCAGTTAATTATATCAATCTTAAAATTGATATGAACTTCTTGTTAATTTTATCTTATAAATTTAGTAGTAGATTCACACGCTATATATAAGCTGGCATACTCAAACTGTCGGTGTTCGTGGCCTTAGCGTGCATGGTTTTCGGTAATGAAAGAAATATAAACAAACAACTAATTATTTTAATAAACTAATGTCAATGCATGCTCTATATATGTTTTTTAGAAAGGAATATTCATGACGCGTTTGGGCAATTTAATTTTGTGAATAATAATTTATGTATAAATATTATTATGAGATGGTTATCTATCAAAAGATGCCTTTAAATTAAATAAAATTGAATATAAATGTCTTCTGTTAATAGTATAGTATATAGTTTAGTTTTAAAATCCATATTATTACTTAACGGATTAAAAATGATCTATTCCCATAAATATATTACAGAAAAGGATTTAAAATATATATGAACTTTGAAGGAAATAACGGTTACGATATCAAGTTTTGGAATTTTTTTTTTTATCCTCTGCACTATTTAATAGTATATATATATATATATATATATATATATATATATGTGTGTGTCATAAAAAATATTGCATATTATAAATAATAATTTGTCCATCTTTAAAATACACTATTAAATAGTTAAGGTGTAAAACATACACGAGTAAAAAGTCCTCCATAAAATTTTAGGAAAAATGACAAAAATCCCCTCCTTAAGTTCACTTGTTATCCTTATTCCTTATTAGTTTTAAAAATACCTAAAATTTCTCATTTTTAAGTCAAATGAGGCGGATACAAAAATGTGACAAAAATGAGGCGGATATTTTAATTATTATTTTGAAAATTGTAACAACACAAAAAATATCATAGCCTCGATATTTTTAAAATTAAAATCATCATACATCTTCATATTTAATTTGTTAGTCCATCATACCCTCAACTAATATTTGCATGATTAGTCTATATATCTAAACAAAGAAAGGCTAAAAAGAGTAAGAATAATCACTAAAAATGAATAAAGTTGTCTAATGAATACAGTGCTAAGAAATCTTTGTCCTATTAATTTGAAGTACAATTAGCTTAAAATTACTTGTGATTATGTCATTTTCTATGAGAGTTGCTACATATATATTTTAGAAAAAAATCACTTGAACCTGAATAGTGTATATATATATATATATATATATATATATATATATATATAATTTAAAGCAAAAACACTTTAAATCAATAAAAATCTAAATTAACGCATATATTCGGAACTTATATTTAGGATTTACCCCAAATTATAAGAGATACATCCTATAAATGTATACTCCATAGCTTTTCTAATACGTCCCACCGTATAATACCTTTAAAAGATATTATTTTATAGTAAATCTTTCTTCGTAAGATATTTATTTATGGGATATTCAAAACTTATTAATACTATAATTTCTCTTTCCTTTTCCTTTTAATTTTAGAATGTTAAAATTGCCAAGTCTTATATTTTTCGTCTTTTTGTTTTTATTTTTTTTGGTTGGGTAGATTGTTGCCGTCTTCAAGTTCTTTGGGGTTTGAAAATATTGAAAAAGACAAAATAGTTGAAAATGAGATGATATCACGACAAGTGAAAATTTTGACACCATCAAAAAATGTGATGAAAATTGAGATATATATGGAATCATCTGTTCTACTTTTTTTTTTTTTCCTTTTAAGAAAAATAAAAGCATAATAATTTTGAGATACCATTGTTCTAGATTCATGATAAGATTTGCGCGAAAATGAGATCACAATTTTCTACCAATTCCCCTAATCTGTCCACATTTTTAGGATTCGATTCCTCAAATTTGTGTTTTCTACTGATTTTTTTAATTCGATATTTAGTATTTATATTAAATCTTGATCAAATATGAATTCATATTTGAGATTTTTTCATATTTTATATGATTTACTTTTGGGCAAAGTGCAAAAATCTCATACATTTCAATTTTATTCTATCACAGAAATTTTTTCAATTACAAATATCACTTATTTCCTATCGCTCACGCATACATTCTTTTGCTTTTACGATACATTACAATTTACAAACGATACATACGTAAGATTTATTGTATCTATACATTCCTTTGTTGTCGAATATATTGGTCTCTACTTTTTTATCGAATATATTGGTCTACATGTATATAGTCTTTCATATTAATAATTGTGGGTATATGTATCAAGTATTAAAATATAATGAAATTTATCATATTTATATATCAATACGTTATGAACATGGTTCATAATTAGACAAAATATAATCGAGATTAGCAGAGAGAAGGAAAAAGAGAGTTTTATAATTTTTAAAAATGATAAAATTAAAATTAAAATTATGATATCGTAATTATATATCTATGTAAATTTTTTCTTGAAATATCAATCCACATCGCTAACTTCATCTTAGTCAATGTTAATGTACAAGATTTTCAAGTAACAACCTCAATTGTCACGGACCATTTTTTCTTCACCAATTTTTTGTACATCACTCACACATCAACGACTTCTTCTTCCCTACTAACCAAAAAATACGATCAATTTTTTTTTAAAAAATCGAGATTATTAATATTTTTTAATTGTATTTTAAATGATATGAATACAAACCTTTTCAGTGAATAAGAGGAAATAAAAAAAAAAAGGAAATTACAAAAATGGTGAAACTTGGATTTATTATTTGAAAAAAAATTGATAAAGTAATTAAATATTTATTAAATAAAAATATATTCAATTTTTTTAAACGAATTAAAAAAATTCACCCCATAAATTAAAATAAATGAAAGATATTATTATTATTATATAAACGAATCTATCAAAAATAAGTTTTTTGACTCCACGAGATAAGAATAAGACGAGATATACATATTTTTCCATAAACTTATGGAGTGTTGTTATTATTGTTTGACCAAAATGGTGAATCAATTTATTTTTTAGGATTAGAGAAATCATCTCCATCCCACCAAATTCTCCATTATTTACTCTAACTTCTTCCTACTATAATCACTCACTTTGTTTATTTCATTAGAAATCAAATCCTTTATAAATTCATATATCCAAAGAACAATTTTCTATTAGTTCATGCTCTGTTTTGGCTCATTAGCCATGGCAGCAACACTTGCAGAAACATTGAGCCCCATCAAAATCTGCAATCCAAAACCAACAAAAGTTTGCTTTTCGTATGCAGCCTACGCTAAAAAAGTCATTCAACACCTCAAATCATCCAATCTAATCGTTGAAAAAGGACTTTCCGATGTTGAATTCTCCACCATTGAATCTAATTTCAGCTTTACTTTCCCACCTGATCTTCGTTCTATTCTTCAAGAAGGTCTACCCATTGGCCCTGGATTTCCCAATTGGCGATGCTCATCTCAACAGCAATTGGAGATCATAAAGAATTTGCCCATTTTGAGTTTGTGTAAACAAGTGAAGAAACGGAATTTTTGGGTTGGGTTTTGGGGGAATAGACCAATTGATAATGATCAAGCTGTGGATACGGCAAATGGGTTGTTGAAAAATGCCCCTGTTCTCGTTCCGATTTATCAGCATTTTTATATTCCGTGTACGCCCTGTTTGGCTGGGAATCCTGTGTTTTACGTTCACGATGGAGAGGTCAAATTATGGTGTTTTGATATCTCTGGGTTTTTTCAACAAGTAGAATTTCAGAGAAACGAGATGATTCTGAGAAGACCCAGTTTGTTTAACTTGCTGAATGCACCGTCATGGGCGGCGACGGAAGCGAGGAAGATTGACTTCTGGACGGAAATGGCGGAGATGGGTCAAATGGCAGCGGCGGTTGGCGATGGAAAGCACCGGCGGTGGTGGAGTGAGGATCTAGAAGAATATTTAGAGGATGTATTTTTGAGGTTGACGGAAGCAGGATGGAAAGAAGAGGATGTTAGAGAAATGATGATGATGGATGATTCCGGTGACCGGAGAAGACGCAGCGACGCCGGCGTATCTGTCAACAAGAAGGAGGTGGAATCGCACGTGAGTTTGTTATCGGAGAGATTATTACGTGCGGGGTGGAGTACGGAAGATGTGGTGGACACTCTAGGGTCTTCTGAGGACTCTTTCATTGATTTTTATTAAATGAATTTGCGTTAATCAAATATTAGTAGAGAAATAGTAGTATACTTTTCAATTTTATTTAGTGTATACAATTTAGTTGAATTAAATACAAAATGATAGAAAAGTCCTCTTCAGATCAAGTTCTGGTGATATTTCTTTTTTAATGGTTTGATATTTGAAATTTGTTTGTCCAAGCTTAGATTCAATTGAAGGGAAATTTTCAAGTAATTTTATAAATGGAATTAATATATAATGATTTGATTCTATATTAAATGAAATTAATTTGAGGAAAGTAGATAAATTATTTTTACGAAACCTTCAAAAATCTTTTAACATTAATAAAATTCATTATAGGATTTTCCAAGAGGAGATGACTTGTAATTCTACCATGAAATTTGGTGAAAATAGATAGATAGTCTCCAATAAACTCATGGAAAATGATCAAAATAAAAAAAAATAAAAAATCATAAAAGTAAAATCTTATAAAGGTAGATAGATTAAAAAAGGCTTTAATTTTAGGGAAAATTTTCAAAATGTCAATATTTTAACATTTAATAGGATTTATTGTCAATACTTTCAATATTTAGTAAAAATGTCAAAAAAAAAAACAATTGTAAAAAACAGAAAGGAGAAATTAAGGGGATAGAAAAATATTAAAAAAAACAATTGCTTAAAAGTCTATCACCATTGTTCTAAAAATTCAATATTCAATTTTCTTAAAAAATTTTTGTTTCTAAACACGTTTATTTATCACACATTATCATATTTGAAGCAGTTTATTCTACTAAAACACCATTTTGATATTATGAAATTATAATTTATCTTTAAAAATGTCTGAAATTTTATGAAGTTATTTGGCTATCATGTTAAGGTTATGAAGTTTATTTATCTCCTTTTAAGAAATTTTCCAGTATTCAGAATACAATACTCATGTATTCATAATATAGGTATTCATCCATCTTACATATGTATTTTATTTTGCTTATTTCCAATATCTCTTTGTATACCAAATAGTTTGTATTTAGATTTGATTTCGTATTCGTCCTAATGTATACCATAAAGTTTGTATTTTGATTTGATTTTGTATTCGTCTGAATGTATATCATAAAGTTTTGTATTTATATTTTGATTTCGTATTCATTCTCAACTATAAATAGCCAAAACACAATTTATTTATGTATTCATCCTAATTGCATCAGTCAAATAGTTTTGTATTTTATTTTGCTCATTATATGTTTATACCAACTAGTTTATCTTTGATTTCGTATTCATTCACAATTTTAAATAATCAAAATACAGGTTTGTATTTAGATTATCATTTTATAAAAATAAATTTGACTACAAACTACAGAACATTCGAAATACTTTCAAATACTTTTGCGAAGCAACTCAATACCTAAATGCTAATGTGGATTCTACTAAATTTGAAATATAAAAACAAATCATAAAAAAAGATCGACAAAAATTATTTTAAATACTAAAAATCTGAAATACATAAATATTTGATGAGTATGTTAACAAACTCACATAAAAATTAAAGAAAATGACGGAAAATCCTCAATACATACAATTCGAAAATTTAACATAATGTGTGATTTTGAAAATAAAATCTCGCAAAATAAATGATGAATTCAAAAATACCTTTATCAATTGAGAGATTTCTTGATTAATTGATAGATCTGAACAAATTGTTATGAACTTGAATAATTAGTTCTTTTTCGACAATGAGAGAGAATAATCGTGAAATTTTGATGAAAGAAAAAAAAGTGAATGATGGGGATGATGAAAACTGAAAAATTGGTGAAAGAGAAAAATGAAAGATGAAAAATAAATTTAATGATACTAAAGCATAGAAAGAAGTGTAAATGGGTAAGGGATGTAGAATTTGATTCAAAGTTGGACTTTTTTGAAAAATAATATTTGAATACAAATTACTTTCTAAAATATTGACATTTTGACATTTTCAATAATTATTTTAAAGTGTAGATATTTTTACTAATTAAGTTAGGAATTGTGACTAATTTGTTAATTTCTCCTTAATTTTAATATGATCAATTGTGCTTGAAACTTACACAAATATATTTATCATTTATAAATTATAGTAATAACATTTTTTTTTGTCATTTGATCAGTTTTAATATATTTATACAATTTTCATACATATCAGAAAGAATAATTTATTCTTCACATATAATACAAGTTTTATTGATGAATACACATTTATTATATATTTTAATACACTTATAATATAATGTGTGAACAATTATGATATATATATATTACATACATAATTTACTTTTAATTAATACATGTTACGACTTTAACATAATATTGTTAAAAATAATAAAAATACTCAGCCAGTGTAATATTTCCAATACAAAATCTCCAATGTGCCTCACCCTACTCTTTTCACAAATATATGGACAGACTTTATGGGTAAAAATATTGAAAACCAAATAAATTTATAACAAGATAAGTAGAATGCTTGTTAATTTATTATTACTCCTGCATCATATCCTTACGTGATAATGATAGGAATGAAATGCGTATGTATGGGAGGACTTATCCACATGCAATCCATTTTAATTGATTTAATCTTTATTTCGTTGACTTTCTTCTATTTATATCCTAATTCTTCGTTCCACTTGAATGAAAAAAGTGATAAAACTTATTGCACTCATAGCCCCTAGCCAACTTTTTTCTTCTAAAAAATATAAAAATTTTTTACCAAAAGATAAAATCGAGAGAGCGATGTATCTTAATTTACGTCGGGCATGCAGGTAAAGCCTTGATTCAAAATCGCTGCTCCAGCGTATATAAAATGTATCCGTACGTATATAAATCTAATTTTAATTAAAATCGTGTGAATTAATATCTAATCGTATATGTATGTGTTTATCAAGCAAAAGCTAGATGAATATATCTATATGTGGCTAATTCAATGTGTAGTTGGGCAGTGGGTATATGTTTTCAAATTGTACACGCACAATTGGCCAACTATATGTGCAAAGTATTATATACGAGGTGTATGCTGGTAACGAATCCAACACTTAATATGTATATTATATGTACAAGTATTTGATCATAAACATGCATAAAACATTACAATTTTCATAGATATGACATGCAACTATACATAGAGAATAGAAATTGAAGAAGTCCAACATAGAAAGAAAGCTATATATAGCTTTGTGAACAATTGACTACCCATATATATTTTCTAAAAGCTTTGTGAATTTTGGAAAAGTTTTTTTGTGGAAATCTTGAAAATTTGTGATCTACGACAATATAATGTTAATTTTTTAGTAGCTAACTGAAACATCACATATTCCGACGATGAGAAATGAGGTGAAGCAAAAACAATTGAGATTTGTACATACACAAAACATATATATATATATATATACACACACCACACTGTACTAGACAATGACAAATAACAAAGTCTAATTAAAGCCAAATTTTCCATTTGTAGGGTCATTAATAATTGTCCCATGAAATATTCTTTATTAATTTTTTGATGAATAGAAAACGGAAGAAAAGGGACTTTTTTCGATTTTCCTTAGGAACAAAGTGCATTAGGTAAATTGTACTCTCTCTGTTCACTTTTATTTGTTATGTTACACTTTTCAAAAGTTAATTTGACTAATTTTTAAAGTTAAATTAGATTACATTAATTCGATATTTTAAACAAAAATTTAGATATTCAAAAATTATATAAAAAGTACTATAAATTGCAATTTTTTGCATATCAATATGATAAAAAAATACATCTTAAAATGTTAGTCAAAGTTTTTATAGTTTGACTCTAAAAATAAAAATTATGACAATTAAATATGGACAGATGGAGTAGTAAGATTTCAGAAATAGCTTATATTAAGATGAAATTAGATTTATTTATTTTTTGCTACATTTTGGCTAATTAAATTTTGTAGCTATATTATTGTTTGTTATCAGTATATTCAAACAAGTACAATATTTAATGCATATACATGAATTGTGCTATATGTATTATTTTTTATAAAAAAAACTTGTTTAGCATAAATTACACTCACTGATATTTCAATCTTTCATATTCAATGAGACTTCGAAATTTTAAACAATTTTTTTCATAATCATAATAAAAGTATTGTGCTACAAGATCTTTCTCATTCATTGATTTCTCTATATCACTAGTTCTTACTGGTACGATATTGAGATATGAATTTTTTCTATTGTTAACAAAAAGAAAATTCATTAAAGTACATTGATATAAATACTTTCCGGTGACGAATACACTATAGAAACAATCAAAATATTTAATGTAAATATATGATATCTAGCGAAATACATACTCAAATACAAGATATCAACGTATAACAATGAACTAATACACTTGAATACACTGATATCAATTTTTAAAAGGTTACAAAATACAGTCAAATGCATTGATACAAAATGAATAACAAGGAACACGTACAATTGATACATTGATATACATATATAATCAGTAGCAACTGCAGAAAAATAAATTGAGATAAGTGTCAAAAACACACCTAAACTATTCACTTTTTTTTAGTTTCATACCTAAACTATCACTTTTTACTTTGAGAAACACACTTTTCTCTTTTATACGACTCTTATCATGGTATGTGTAATAAACTCTCTCTCTCTTTTATTTTAAAGAATTTCCACATCACACTCCATATGGACAAAATATTCAACCTTGCTAAAAAATAAATAAATTATTAGTATTAGTTAAAATTAAAAATTAAAAAAATTATTATAAAAATGTTATAAAAGGAGAGCAAAATGCAATAATACCAAATAAGAAATGGAAGACAAATATTAATGAAAACTATAGAGTATACAATATTCTTTTATCTCTTTTTTTTTGTGTATTTTCTAAGGGTGAAGATCATCCTTTTATAGGATGTTTAAATCATCCTTTCACAATATTTGATAATACGTTACTATACTAATTAATAAATATAATAAATGTATACATTACGTTAGGATAGGCTAAAGAAACATCCACACCAATTAAGTGGATTTGTAACACTCCCCCTTGGATGTTTCTAGATTATGTGCCTCGTTAAAACCTTACTAGGAAACATCCTGTGGGAAAAAGCCTAGTGAAGGAAAAAGAGTACACACATCTTGTAATACGCCTTGAGTGTTGCCTCATTAAAAACCTTACCAGGAAAACCCAATGGGACAAAACCTTGCTAAGGAAAAAAGAGTACAACGCTATTTACTCCCCCTGATGAAGAACTTATTTGATATCTTGGAAACGATGCATTCCAATCTTATATCTTAGCTTCTCAAATGTTGATGTTGGCAATGCCTTAGTGAATAAATCTGCAAGATTATCACTCGAACGAATTTGTTGAACATTTATCTCACCATTTTGTTGAAGATTATGTGTGAAAAAGAACTTAGGTGAAATATGCTTTGTTCGGTCTCCTTTAATATATCCTCCTTTTAATTGAGTTATGCAAGCAGCATTATCTTCATACAATATTGTTGGAGTCTTTGTTTGCACAGAAAGACCGCATAATTGCAGAATGTGTTGAGTCATTGATTTCAACCATACACACTATCGACTGGCTTCATGAATGGATATTATCTCTGCATGATTTGAAGAAGTAGCAACTATTGTTTGCTTCATCGAACGCCATGATACAGTTGTACCTCCATAGGTGAATAAATAGCCTGTCTGAGATCGGGCTTTATGCGGATCAGACAAATACCCTGCATTTGCATAACCGATCAATTCTGACTTGGATGCATTAAAATACAACAATCCCATATCAATTGTTCCTTGAAGATATCTGAATATATGCTTAACACATTTCCAATGTCTTCTTGTTGGACATGAGCTGAATCTTGCCAATAAACTTACTGCGAAACAAATATCTGATAGGGTATTGTTTGCAAGGTACATTAGTGCCCCAATATCACTAAGATATGGTATTTCATCACCAAGAACCTCTTCATCACTTTCTTGAGGTCAGAATGGATCTTTATTTATATCAAGATATCTCACAACTATCGGGGTACTCAATGGGTGTGATTTATCCATTAAAATCTTTTCAAAACCTTTTCAGTATATGTTGATTGATAGATAAATATTTCATTTGTCAAATGTTCAATCTGAAGGTCAAGACAAAATTTCGTCTTACCAAGATCTTTCATTTCAAATTCTTTCTTCAAACACTCAACGGCTTTTGAAAGCTCTTTAGGAGTTCCAATAATGTTCAAGTCATCAACATAAACAGATATTATTACAAATTCAGATTTTGACCTTCGTATAAAAATACAAGGAAAAATAGGGTCATTCTTGTACCCTTCTTTTAGCAAATATTCGCTAAGACGATTATACCACATTCGATCTGATTGTTTTAATCCATATAAGGATTTCTGAAGCTTTATTGAACAACTTTCTTTTGAATTTTTATATGCTTCAGGCACTTTAAATGCTTCAGGGATTTTCATAAAAATATTGTGGTCTAGTGAGCCATATAAATAAGCTGTGACAATGTCCATTAGATGCATTTCAAGTTTTTCATGAACTTCCATATTTATCAGATACCTGAAGGTAATTGTATCTACCGCATGAGAATATGTCTCCTCATAATCAATGCTAGCCCTTTGTGAAAATTCTTGTGCCACAAGTCGTGCTTTATATCTTACGATTTTATCACTTTCATTGTGTTTTCGCACAAAAACCCATTTATGCCCCACTGGCTTGATACCTTCAGGTGTTCGGACTATTGGTCCAAAACTTTCACGTTTTTCAAGTGAAGCCAATTCTGTTTGAATTGCTTCCTTCCATTTTGGCCAATCATTTCTCTGTCTACACTCGTTGACAGATCTTGGTTCCAAATTCTCATCTTGTTGCATTATTTCAACTGCAACATTATAGGCAAAAATATTATCCACCACAATATTATTTCGATTTCACCTTTTTCTCGTCGAGATATAATTTATAGAGATTTCCTCATTCTCATTATTTTCAGGTACGTGGACCTCTTTTGTGGTGTCATCTTTTATTATGTCTCGAAGCTCTTCATGAGCAATTGCCTCTATATTATGATCATCATCTTGATCATTTATTCCTTTTCTTTTCCGAGAATTTTTATCCTTGGAACCAATTGGTCTACCACGTTTTAAGCATGGTCCAGACTCATTTGACTTAACATTTTGTTCTATAGGGACATCAACTCGAACTTGAGCATTAGCAGCTGGAATATATGATTTAGTAATCCGTGGAAGGTTAGTAAATGCATTCGGCAGTTGATTTGCAATATTCTGCAAATAAATTATCTTTTGAACTTCTTGCTCACATTGATTTGTTCGAGGATCTAAATGAGACAGTGAAAGTGAATTCCAATCTATTTCATTTTCCAACTGCTTTTGTTCTCCCCCTAATGTTGGGTAAACTGATTCATCAAAATGACAATCAGCAAACCTTACCGTAAATAAATCTCCAGTTCTAGGTTCCAAATATTCTATAATAGAACAAGATTCATACCCAACATATATCCCCAACATTCTTTTAGGACCCATCTTTGTGCGTTGTGGTGGAGCAATTGGAACATATACCGCACAACCAAAGATTCTAAGATGGGAAATGTTTGGCTCCTGAACAAAAACCAATTATAATGGGGAGATGTCATGATAATTTAATGGCCTTATGCGCACAAGTGCTGCTGCATGCAAAATAGCATGCCCCCAAATCGAAACAGGTAACTTTGTTCTCATCAACAAGGGACTAGCTATTAATTGAAAACGTTTAATCAATGACTCTGATAAATTATTTTGAGTATGAACATGTGCAACAGGATGTTCAACAGTTATTCCAGTGAACAAACAATAATCATTAAATGCCTGAGATGTAAACTCACCAGCATTATCAAGACGAATTATTTTTGGAAATTGTGCTATTAATCTTATTATTTGAGCCAACAACCTCGCAAAAGCCATATTGCGAGTTGATAATAAGCACACATGAGACCATCTTGTTGATGCATCTATCAAGATCATATAATATTTAAATGGTCCACATGCAGGGTGAATAGGTCCACATATATCACCCTGTATCCGTTCTAGAAATGCAGAGGATTCCACCCCAACCTTAGCCACTGATGGTTTGATAACCAACTTTCCTTGTGAACAAGCAGCACAAGAGAATTCCTTTGATTGAAGAACATTTTGGTTCTTCAAAGTATGCCCATGTGAATTCTCAATTACTTTGCGTATCATATTATAACCGGGATGGCCCAACCGATTGTGTCAAATGATAAAATCATTAGAATCAGTAAACCTTTTATTTACTAGGGCATGTGATTCAACTGTACCAATATTTGTATGGTACAACCCTGAAGAAAGTGCTGACAATTTTTTATGCACAGTTTTCTTATCTGCATTTATTGTAGTAATATAAAGGTATTTCACCTTTCTTTCATTCGCAGTCTCAACATGATAGCCATTTTGGCGAATAACCTTGAAACTTAACAAGTTTCTATGAGACTTACTACAATACAATGCATTATCAATTATCAATAATGTTCCTCCGGGTAGTAATAAGGCCGCTCTTCCAGAGCCCTCAATCAATTTTGTACTACCGGATATTGTATTAACATATGCCTTTTTCATTATCAAACGAGAGAAATATTTCTTTTCTCTTAGTATCGTATGAGTTGTGGCACTGTCCAGAAGACACATATCTCCACTACTCATCTTGAATCCAACTGATAGACTAAAATATTTTATTTATCTTCACAAGAATAAAAAATACATAATAAGAAGTACGAGTTTTAGCAAAAGAAATCTTAAGTACATAAACTTTAATTAAGACATAAAAATAAATAAAAACATTATTCATTTCCTAATTCAATTATCAATCTCAGTTGTGATTCCCAAAGAATTTCTCAGCTTCCAGATGAGTAATATCATCGAGCCCATCAAAAGCATCATCTTTTAATGCTAAGTTTGCCTCAACATTCTCATTATATTTTTGAGAAGATCCTGCCTGAATATCATCTTTGAGAGTCAAATGTGATTCTACTCGGGCTTTAGAAGAGGAGGCGCCACCTTTATTTCCTTTTCTTTTAAAAGAATTTTGATACAACCTGACAAAATGCTCAGGTGCCCGATATTTATTTTTCCAATGACCTTTAAGGCCACAACGATGACATTGATCGCCCTTTCCTTTAGAAGGATTATTTTGAGAACCTATATTGTTCTCCCTTTTGTTATGACCACCACCTCGACGATTACTATATCGTCTTTTGCCTTTGTCACGCCCGCGCACATTGTCATGGCCCCGATTATTTTGTCTTATTTCAGACTGGCCGTGTGCATCAACCGCGTGTGCCTCTGGTAATGGAGCACTTCCAGCAAGACGGGCTTCATGATTTTTCATCAAAAGATCATTATGTTGCTCAGCCACTGGAAGGCATGAGATCAATTCAGAGTATTTCTGAAAACCTTTTTCACGATTTTGCTGTTGTAATATCATATTAGAGGCATGAAAAGTAGTTAGTGTCTTTTCTAATATGTCCTCATCTTTTATTGTTTTCCCACATAATTTTAATTGGGAAGTTTTTCTAAATACAGCAGAATTATACTCAATTACAGTTTTATAATCTTGAAACCGTAAGTGCATCCACTCATAACAAGCCCTTGCCAATACCATTGTCTTGAGGTGGTCATACCTCCCTTTCAAACCTATCCACAATTCAAGTGGATCTTTAACTGTTAGGTATTCAACCTTCAGGCTTTCATCAAGATGATGGCGAAGGAAAATCATAGCTTTCGCTTTATCCTGACTTGATGCCGATTATACTATCACCAAGACCCTTAGCGGTAAGGTGAATTTCAGAATCAAGTACCCATGACAAATAATTCTTTCCAGAAATATCAAGTGCCACAAATTCAAGTTTTGATAAATTCGACATGATGAAAACTATCATAAAATAATTTTGAGTTAATATTATAATGTTGATTTCTTTACAATAAATTGTAAAATTAATATTTCAAATGATTAAAAATTAGTATAGAATATAATATATGCATGAACATGGGATGTTACAAAAGCATGTAACTCAAAAGTATGAAACGGTAATTATTTTACAAAAGTTATTACTAGTTCAATAGTTATCAACGCTAAAGTTCCGTAAGTTTTTTTTTAAGTCATATTTAATATGATACTATTATTCTTTATGACACACACCAATATTTATCATAAATTAATGACACAAAAAAACATACGATTATTCTAACTAGCATGTTATTGTATGCCCTAATATTTAATTTAGAGTTACAAGTTACTAACATATAAACAACATAAAAATATAAACGTGAAACGTATTAATTATTATGCCTAGTAAAGTATTATAATAATACCTAAAGCAAGTTATATATGCAGTAATAAAAATATTAATCAAAGATTTATGCAAGTTTTATTAGAGATGTTATAAACACAGAAATATATACCTTACTCTGAAAGAAAGTTGATTAAATTTTAGGAATTAATTTCGAATTAAATATGTCTCAGTTGGTTAGAGGCTCGTGCTGATAATGTGTTATAAAAGGAGAGCAAAATGCAATAATACCAAATAAGAAATGGAAGACAAATATTAATGAAAACTATAGAGTAGACAATATTCTTTTATCTCTTTTTTTTTGTGTGTGTATATTTTCTAAGGTGAAATCATCTTTTTATAGGATGTTTAAATCATCCTTTCACAATATTTGATAATACGTTACTATACTAATTAATAAATATAATAAATGTATACATTACGTTAGGATAGGTTAAAGAAACATCCACACCAATTAAGTGGATTTGTAACAAAAAAAATAAATATTTTCTTTATAAAATAAAATGTAAAATATTTTTCTTACCCCACACCATTTTTTAAAATTTTTTATTTTATTTAAATTTCTTTTATAAAAGTATTTTATTTTTTATTTCATCTCATCTCCCTCATCAAATACTAATTTAGATATTATTTTATTTTCTTAAAAATATAATTTTAACCCTCCGCTTTCAATTTCTTCCCCAAGTGTTTAGATATACATATCGAAAATATCTTTTACTTGCCGCCACAAGATTTTTTATATTTTTTACTTGTTTATGTTATATTCGATACACTAGTAGAATTTTTTTCCTAAAAATATATGTACGTGCTTATCTAACACAAAATAAGAAAAACGAAAAAAAATAAAAATTAGGAGCGGAAAATTAAATAGGATGGGGTAGATTTTTTTAAATAAAATAATATCAATTTCTATCGGGGGGAGGGGGATGAAATATGAAAATTTTAAAAATATTTTATAAATGATTTTCTTTTTTAAAAAAGAGGATGGGGTTGTCGCGGGGGAGAGGGGGTACGTGGAGGAGGTGGTGAAGTGAGATAAAAAAATTAATTTAATTTTTTATATGGATAGTAATCTTTAATTTTAATTAATATTAATTTTTTATTATTTATTTTTTATCTAGATAAAATATTTTATCTATGTGAAATGTCATGTGTCCGTTTTTTTTATATAAAAGAGAGAGTGCACTACACACATCACTGGGGGTGTTTCTCAAACTAAAAAGTGATAATTTAGATATGAAACTCACACTTTCAATAGTTTAGATATGATACTAAAAAAGTGAATAGTTTAGGTGTGTTTTTACACTTATCTCAAATAAATTTGATACAAAATATAACAAAAATAATTAGTACACAAATGAATTGATATCCAATTGCATGCAAATACACTTAAATATATTGATACATCATGAAAAACAAGAAACATATACACATCAATTGCTTCTCCAATTACATTCTAGCGATTAATATACATCGTAGAAACACTCAAACAATACAAATATATAACAATGAACAGATAAACATGAATACAATACATATGTGTATTGATACATTAATCCAATGCATATACAAGTATGTTTGATTCCTTGAAAAAATTGTCAAAGTTGCCTCAAATTTGCATCGAAATTCCTCAAATGCAAGATATAATCTCTTTGTGATATATCCAATTTATCTTCCAAAACAACAATTACTTAATCCACAATTTAAACTTAAGCTTCAAAACTTTCTCTCATATCGTAAATCATTACGAGTACGATTCTTTATCATAAGCAAAGGAGAGGAGTCACGACATCATTGAGTTTGAATTTGTAGAGAATTTGAAGAATCTTCCCTGAAAGAAAAGGAGAAGGAAGAAAATCATTCATAAAAAAGAGAAGAAATACCACAAAGGTGCTAATTAGCCAGTGCTACGGTGGTGGGAGAGCGATAAAGATTCATCCCCAAAATATGTATAATATGTGTATAACAAGTATAGTTATAGTGATAAAAGTATATACCATATTGATACATTTTTCTATACATGTATATTAACGATACATATTTTAAAGGGAAAATTATATGAAATAACAAACTATTAATTCAAATTAAATATTATAATCATAGTTTATTTTAATTGTAATTCGCAGCAAACATCCCATTTTTTGCAATCTGATTCGATATACAATTAGCCATTTTATACATTTTGGTATAAAATGTATAAATTGTGTTTGTGTTTGTATGAAGCGAGAGAAAAGTGTATATACAAATACAAATACATATATTTTTGTTCTATACACTTATAATTATACAAATACAGATCTTATTATACAAATTACAATGTATAAATGAATTTATACAAAACTGAACAGTTTGTATACAATTGGATGTTTCTAGTTAATTATACAAATCAAATGCTCCATAGCAAACATAAAATTTGCTATGAAGAGCAATTATGCAAACTATAACTATAACATACAAATATAATTTTTATATTTGCTATATGTGAAAGTTGCTCTATTTTAAATTACAATGATAGATTTTTATACACGTGTTTTCCTATAACAATGATCATTTTTGCTATACATACATTTTATACCAAAGTGATACATTTCCTATACATTTACAAATAGGAGCTTCTTTGATTGAAATCTGAGAAAGAACACAATCCTTATAAGTGAATCTTTGTGGTGAGTGTTAAGTATTTTGGGAATCGGAGTTCATATCCATTTTAGTTGACTTGGGTTTAATAGATCATTTGGTTTGAATATTGTCTTCTTTTTTCTGAATATCGCAGCTGGGTTGAAGAGATATTGGCATTAACAATAAAAAAAAAATTCAAAGGTCGAATTCACGTCGATTGAAATTGGATCAAGACTATTGTTTTATACATGAAAGAGTTTGTATTTGTTTTCTGAAAGCTTGAAAATTAATGAGCAAAACTTGAAACTCCATGAGCAACCATATAAGCTTGGATCTTCAATTTTAAGAAAAACTGGTTGTGGTAAATGAGTTTTGCTTTGAGTGAGTAATATTTTAAAGAGAAAACTACATAAATTGGATCCATTAGGTAAAGTATCTATCCAGATTGGACTCAATTCAAAATATTTATCTTGTTCGGACCCATAATCCAAAGTCCAAACTAATTTACGCGAGTACACCTTGTTCAATTCACTACAACAATTGTTTCTTCATCCTTGATACCAATAGAGTGTGTATATGTGTATATATATACTTTGATAGTATCAAATAGTAAACACGAATTAGTAGTCAAAATCAGATGTATGAAATTAAAGTAATAGCCACTTATAAATAGTTTCTCTTTTTGGGATATAAATGTTCTTTTCCCTATTTTAAAAAAATTGAAATGTAGTGACAAGTTCATATCTAAAAAAATTTGTGACAATTTAGAAACAAGTGGTTTTACATCAAATTACAACAACAGTAGTGCTTTTAATGTGAGTTAGAAGTTGAAGTTCGTTTTAGAAGGCTACCAAATTTTTGTGGCCATTCAATTGTCCATTGTTTCATCTTGATAAAAAACCAACACTTATTTTTCAAACACATCAAAATTTCTAAAATACCCTTAAAGTTGTTAACATGATAAAAAGTTAATTAATTTAATGTTTTTATCTTTAAAAAAAAATAAAACAAAACTAATTTATATTTTTTACATTCATAAGTAATAATATTTCCTATCATTCACATATTTCTTTACCATAACACATTATTATTATTATTTATAATAACAATAATAATAATAATAATAATAATAATAATAATAATAATAATAATAATAATAAAAGAATTAAGGACAAGAAGGTATTATACTTGGTCAACATAAAATGACTTTTAAATTGAATAAGTCAAAAATTGACTTTTAAGTCAGTTTGACCAGCTTTTAAGCCATCCAAACAGGCTCTTCATCATGTAATTGTTCCATTTTTTATCTCCACCACTAGTTGTGGATATTTGGGCTCAGTACTGTGATAATTGGGCCAAAAGAATGTGCAACCTTATAACTTGTAGCCTTTCATGCAACCCAGAGTCTTAAGTAATGAGTTATCTTTCTGCTAATGAAAAATTATCTAATTACACATGATTTATATCAGAAATACTAATTCATTTTTATAGTCTGACATCGTTACATATTTTACTAATTAATAATTTTATCAAAATTTCAAGTCAGAACGATATACTATTCTTTCAGATTTCAAGTCAAATACATATATCATAGATGTTAGATATAGAGAGAAAGGTAAGCGAGAGACTCAACATGTATCTTCCCATACTAAATATTCATGAATCTTTGATACTACATATATAGAAAGAGAGACAAGCGAGAAAGTCAATATATTGCAGATACATGCAAATCAAAATTATATATAACGCATTTGGAACAATTTGTACCTTATTTGACATGTATATATATAAAATACAAGAATATCTTAAATACATATATCTGACAAAATAATATGATATGAAAGATAATTCAAAAACTAAAAATTGAAAACACACAATTAGGCCTTAAACTAATAAAAATTTATATAGGTTTACTCATTATTTAAAAAGACATCAATTTTACATCAATCTCTCCTTTTCATCATATGAATAATTTTCACACACTATATTTATTGTTATCCACGTAGCACAAAGGTATTGGCAATTTGGCATCATGTAAATTAATGTATATGTATGGCTGTATATAACACCAAACTTAGAGAACGTTTTATGTAGAATTCACCTTTTTCGTGTCGCTCAATTGCATAATTTGAGTGTCCATATCATAAATTATATTTTTTTCCAAATAATTCTATTTTTGCCATTGTATTTTCAACATTTGTCACCTTGAGTTTGATGTCAATTATGGCGACAAAGACCAAATATATCCTACTGTTCATACAAAATACAATTTTGGATTTTTTTTCTGAGAAGAAAAAACGCGGTCGCTATCCTTTTGGGTGCGCACAGGATAAAATCCCCGCTCTTATATAGGAGAGATAACCCGCATTAGGACGAGCTCGATCCAGAAGGCAAATTCCTCGCTTTTGCTAGCAAGGAATTTCGAACTTAAAACCTTCAATATTAAAGTTCTAAGCTTAAATTACTGGGCCATCCCGAAGGGTCATGAAATTGCTTTCAAATAGTTACAGTTATTGTACACATTATAGGATGATTGATTTGTATTATGATGTACACTGACCAAATAAATGATGGTGTATCAGCACTTACAAACACCACATAGATTTTTCTATTTACTTAATAATTGAAAAACTTGTTACAAGTAAAATAGTCAATACGTACCACACAAAAATAGAAAAATAATTCCAAATTACGTACTTCTGTTGATTGTCAATTCAACGTGTTGAATGAGAAATGTATCATGTTGGAAAATAAAGGGGGGAAATGTCATCAGTTACGTCGACAAAAATCGATTGTTGCGGAAGTCTTTTAATGTCATTTACCTACTTTGTCTAGTCCAATATAAATGAATTGTTGATTTTTTTATAATTCAAAATGAAAAAAAAATTCCATCATTTCTTACAAATATATTTCTAATAACTTAATCTTTTAGATAAATGATTACATATTTTGATATAATATTAATTAAAATAGATATAAAACAATTATATTCAAGTTTTACCGCCACATATTGTAATAAAATAATTTTCAATACTTGACTTGAAAATCAAAAAAAATAATCAAATAAGAGGATGCACTAATCATTTTCTCTAACTACTTAAACTATTAATTCAAGTGACCACACAATTAAACTAAAATTAATCAATTTAAGTGTACAAAGGATCATCTTTCAACTGTGCACTTTTAAAGAGAACAAATCCCATAATAATTCTGAGAATCTTATCTAAAAATTTAATATTTTACATATAATATTTTTTTATTTAATTAATTATATTCTTAACACATTTCATCATGTGTAGGTCTGATTTTTTTCATTGTTCAAGCACATAATATATTATTTATTTATAATACGTGGTCATGAGATTCGATCCTAGAATCATTGTCCGCTCTAATGCCATGAGTCTATCTTCTCTTCTACAATAAAAATATCTCATCTAAAATTTTAAATTATTAAAAAAGACATATTTTTTATTTAGTTAATTATATTTTCAGTGACATGAAAGTACGTTTGAATTTATAATAATTAATTAAAAATTTACTTGATACGAAAAAAAATTGTGCAAGATACTTATCTAATCACATTATTCTGTACTAGGTTATGATGCTACACCCCGAGATTTTTTGAACTTTTTCCTTATAATTATTATAACAAGAAGTTGAAGTTCATCCAGAAGATAGCTACTGTTAGACTATATCTTTTTAATCATTTTAATAACAGAAATGCAAAGATGCCCAAATAAATTCTATTACTATAGCACTACTAAAAACACTACGAAAAGGAATGATTCAGATTTAATAAATCGTGGAAAATTTGATATTTTCCTTCGGTTTTACTAATTTATAATTTCCATGTGAAACCACAGAGACTATTAGTATGCACATCGAATTTTTTGCGAAAAAAAATAATAAAATCGATGGACATTGTCGGATTTAATAATAGTAATGAAATTTAAAAGGTGGGGGGAAGAACACTAGAATTTTTAATTAGAACAAAGAGACATGACGTTTTTCTTATCTAATTATATTTCATCAATAGAATAAAGTGCTAAAAGTAACAAGTAGGATCAACTTATATTAAGGAAACAGTGTGCATCACACCTTTCTGATTAATGCATGATTGGTGTTAGCGGGACCTTCTCATCCCTTATTGGGGAATTATCCCAAAAAAAAAAATCAATATCATTAAATCACCTAAAAATAACTATTTACAAGATGTAACTCGTAAATAAAATATATTATTTGTCACATAAGATTAAAGTATATTGATGTTGTAGAAGTTGTATAATATATATATAAAAATAACTTGAAATTTATTATATTTATGAATATGTTAATATATAGTATTAAATAAATTCATCTATCGATCGTAAATACATTGAGAGGTTATCAGGGAAGATATTACATCAACTTTCTAGTCGAGCAAAGATTTGGATACTTGTTGATAAATCATATTCTTGCAAGCATTATCACTTTCTCAAAATATATTCTCTTAATATAGTTTCTTGTTGGAAATTAAACAAAATGAAATGGACTTAAATTAGTTCGTGATTTTGTTATAAATAAAAGTACATAATTTTTATGATTTTGTTATAATATCATTTTCTCATTTCTCTTCCATTGCTCGGCCCTCGTGATCCTTCTAGAATCCATTTTTCTTCAATATATATATACACACATTGACTGTACATGTGGAAAAAGATAATAATATTACACTATTAATATAGTTTAACACGTTAAAGCATCAAATAACTAATTAATTTCATTTACAATAGACCACTATTTCTAATTAATTTTTACATGACCTCATATTGTAAAAAATAAGTTACAATTTGATGTATAAAAATAAGACTATTCAAAATTGGAGAGAAGAGTGATAATTAAGTGTAAATTATTTTATATTTAAGAATTAATAATCATCTAATATCCAAAATAGAAAGAGTTTTTCACTTGTTGACACATGTATACTGGGATTACACATTGGTTTGGTTGGGGTCAAATGTCAACCTATGACAAGCGAGAAACAGACATTTCATTATTCGTTACCAATATTATTTTATTTTCTACCTATTCATCCGTTTGATTATTGCTATTTTCTCCTTCTCAACTTTACCTGATATAATTAAAAGTTTAATAATTAATTAAAAAATAAATTTAATATATAGCTTTTAAATATTTTAAATTGTTAATCAGTATACATTAAATTGGAATTCACCGTGTAAAATTAAAAGTTTGAATCTAAATATTTCAATAGTAGGGAAAGCAATAGTACTAGTACTATATAGTATAAACTATAACGCTCCATTTTAACCCACCAGACAAGAAGAACGTCTTTTTTCAATTTCATTTTCTTTATTTCCCTGTTTCCCTAATTCAACCAGAATATCAAGCATAATTTCTTCTTCTTTTTTTTTCTAAATTTTGCAGATTTCAACAAAACTCAGAATTACTACTAATTATATACGATTTCTCGCTGATCATGGAAAGTACTTGTGATGATATTTACGGCAGTACCGGTCTTGATTTAGGATTAGGCTTTTCATCAACGGTGAATCAGACATCAAGAAAAGACGGACAAGTAGCTGCAGTTAAATTCGATCTCGGTTTTGAGCCCTCTCTGAATTTAAGCCTTTCTTCCGGTGATCATCAGATGGTAGATCTGAAGACGGAAAATAAGGATCAATTATCTGTTGCTTCGTCGTATTCAAATGGCAGTGTGAAAAGGGAAAGAGATATTGGTAGTGAGGTAACAGAAGTAGAAAGAGTAATTTCTTGTAGAGTAAGTCATGATGAAGATTATTATGAAGATGATGATGCTTCAAATGGAAAGAAGAAACTTAGGCTCACCAAAGTACAATCTGCTCTGTTAGAAGAAAGCTTCAAGCAACAGAGCACTCTTAATCCTGTAAGCTATCAATCTTTTCTCACGCGATCATTTCATTTAAAGTTTTAATTATTTTTTCATCAGTCAAGATCGTGAAAATAAAAGAGTGATTGTCAAAATGAAATTTAAAAAATTTCTATTGACTCTGATACCATATAAAAGTTGTGAGTTGTGCACTATATCTTTTATTTTTTCTGTCTTAATTTATGTTATCCTACCTAAATTTGATTTGTATAGATATATGATTTTCTAAATGACCAAAACTGATGATTCACATTTCGAATAATTCAGAAGCAAAAACAGAACTTGGCAAGGAAGCTTAACGTAAGGCCTCGTCAAGTTGAAGTTTGGTTCCAGAATAGAAGAGCAAGGTTTGATATCTTTCTTATATATTTAATAGATTTTTCAATATAAATACGTAAAATCACTATCAAAATAAATTAGATATCGAATTTAATTAGATATTTATGTTTTTTACAGAACGAAGTTGAAGCAAACAGAGGTGGATTGCGAGTTTTTAAAGAAATATTGTGAGACACTAACAGATGAAAACAAAAAGCTTTACAAAGAATTGCAAGAACTGAAAGCTTTAAAAGTTGGGCAGCCGTTGTACATGAAGCTGCCGGCTGCAGCCACCCTCACTGTGTGTCCTTCCTGCGAAAGAGTCGGCGCCGGCGCCGCCCAAAACTCAGCCAAGCCTCCTCACCTCTACGGCTCCTTTACTAATCCCTCAGCTGCTTGTTAATTAATTAGTACAGTATTCAAATTGTCTTGTTGAATTTATTTTTAATTAATGTCTTGTTGATTAACTAGATTCTTAGGAAATCTCCCAAAACTTATTAAGATTTTTATTTTTTTTAATTTGTACTATAATGAAATGACTTGTATAGTTCATTTGTTAATTAGAGGTTTGCTAATCATTAATCAATATTCTATTTACTCATTTGTTTCTTTAATTTGTCGCAGTGCAGCTATGTAAATTGTTAAGAAATATATTTATTTTTGGTTATCTGTGTTTCTTCATCTCCTGATCATTTTCAAATTACATCGAAAATTCTTTTAATTACATCACTATATAAAGCCGGGAACCATTAACAACCGGAAGGATAACCACACTTGTATATTCTAAAATACCTTTATCAGAACCGTAAAATCAAAATTCTAAAGATAATAAAAAAACAGATTATCGAGTATATATGTTTAAAATTATGTAGGTGTTGCCTGTTGTGTTGGTCCATTTAAATCTAATAATACTAAAAAGTTGGTAGATATACTATTAAATCTCAATGTATACATGAAATACAGTTTCCACGTTTTGTTGCATCATTGGATGTAAATTTATTTTCTTCTAATTTATGTGGTTTTTTTTTTGTTTAAAAAAAATGATGTCTTTTTTTATTAATCATGTGATCAATAGAAACAAATGTCTATGATTTTATTTTGATTCATAAATTATAAGAGTTTCTCTAATTTTTTAAATTATAAATAGATTAAACAATATTATATAAATTAAAATAGAAAAAATAATACAAACAATATGCATGATCTAGTTGTTCTCTCTCTATTATATATTCACTTCGACTTGGCATGGAGTTTAAGAATAAAAAAGAAAATTTTTAAATCTTGTGGTCCTAAATTAAAGTTAGGTCAAATATACAAAATTGTCCTGTGATCGGCCTTAAACATATCACGTGGAAAATTGAAATTAAAATGTCACCCAAAAAGAAAGATGTCATTTTTCTTTAACCAAATTAAAAAGAAAATGTGATTATTCTTTTTTATACGGAAGAAGTATATAAAAAAAGAGATTATAAAGTAGTGTTGTCTAATTAGGTAGACTTTATACCTTAATTAACGAAACAAAAAGATAATGATTTGGATGGTTGAATAAGGAGAGGTTAGTCATGATAGAGATGATGTGTATGTGGAAAGCCAAAGGTAGGAGTCAGCTCACGTGTATTTGTCTCTAGTTTTTTTCTTTCTTTTTTTTTTTAATTGAGAAAGTATCAATATGAAAAAGTGAAGGAGACATGGCCTCCCATGTATTGGGTGTATGGAGATTAATTTGATGTCGTTATAGAAATATATAAATTTTAAATCTAAATTCTTTTTACGTGCGTATATATACGATCTCGTTGATAATAAATAGTTCAAATAAAGAATGAATCATCTAAATATATTTTGTATCATAATAAAATAAAAAGTATTTTTTTCTACGATAGGATAGGGACGGAGAGAGAAGAGCACATACGAGCATCTAGTAAGAAGAAATAGCTTCGTCAACAGCACATGCAAGCCGCTAAGGATATAGATGGTTTACATAGTAAGTAAATTAACTTGAGAAAAGTCATGGGAGTGAATGTGAAGAGAGATTTTGAGGAAATGTATGTGGGACGCACATATCATGTGATAGTGAAAAGATCACACGTACCCCATGCGTAGCAAAGTTTCATTATGAACATGGAGACTAATTGTATCACAACCTACTACTACCTCTTTGATGTATCATTTGCAACCACTGCTTATTGAGATGTTACAAATTGCTTGTTATTTTCCCATCATCAACATGGTCCACATCTTATCTTGTTTTCTCTTTTAACCCCACTTTTTTTTATTATTAGTAGTAGATTTTTTTTTATGATCATTTAATTAATATTGATCTCTTCGTTTCAATTTATGTGTTAATATATATTTTTTAGTTCCTTTTATTTAAATATATTATCTCCATCCCATTTTATATGTCCCTTTTCGAAATTCAAAAGTCAAACAAGTTTATCTTTGACAGTAAATTTTTAAATTTTTAATAGATCTTATAAATATTTTGAATTATCAATTATTGTGACTCATATTACTTTTTACGTAGTTTACAAAATATATAAATTTTATTTCAAAAAATTGAAGATTCCATGCAAAAATTTCTGGTCAAACTTAAACTGTTTGATTCTCAAAACATAAAATGTGTCATATACATTCGGACAGAGGGAGTATTATTATTTTTGCAATTCTTTAAGATTATAGAATTGATACATATTTGTAGATAAGATTATAGAATTGAATTTTTTTTATTTTCTTAAATTTCATGTCAAATTAAAATAGCACAAATAAATTAAAACAAAAAAAAGTAGTTATTATCTCATAAAAATTACTTTTTTTTGAAGAAAATTAGACACAAGAAGATTTTTTTTTTTTGAGATAATAACAATTTATTTTTTTCTGAGATGAAATTTAGTAGTACTTTATTATCTCTTTTTGGTTATTAATTCTGATAAATGGGTTTATACTAAAATTGATAATTAATATCATTATAAGTTATTCCAGTCAAAACGTAGAATAAATAGTATCATGATTAATTATTCTAAAATAAAAATAGGGAAAAGGCTCAAATATGCCATCGAACTTTCAGAAAAGGCTCATTTATGCCATCAGTTAAAAGTTTGGCTCATTTATGCCATTACCGTTAAAGAAAAGGCTCATTCATGCCATTATTTTTTAACGGTGGTTTTGCAAAACCATTTTTGACACGTGACCAATTATAACTCGGCCACGTCATCAATTTTTTTAATCAAAAAAATTAAAAAAATAATAATTCAATTTTTATTCAGAATTTAAATTTTTTTAATTAAAAAAACTGATGATGTGGCCAATTATTCAGAATTTTAATTTTTTTTATTAAAAAAATTGATGACGTGGCCAATTATAATTCGGCCATGTCATCAATTTTATTTAATAAATAAAATAAAAAATAAAATAATTCATTTTTTTTTTCAGAATTATGATTTTTTTATTAAAAAAATTGATGACGGGGCCAAATTATAATTGGACACATGTCAAAAATAGTTTTGCAAAATCACCGTTAAAAAATAATGGCATGAATGAGCCTTTTCTTTAACGGTAATGGCATAAATGAGCCAAACTTTTAACTGATGGCATAAATGAGCCTTTTCTGAAAGTTCGATGGCATATTTGAGCCTTTTTCCATAAAAATAACAAAAATACCTCTAACATGGTAGGACTCAAGTCTACCCCTACTCCCTCCTCACACACCAATTACTTACAACCATGCCATTTGGTGATGACTTAACTAAAAAATAATCATTTTTCTACTAAATTAGGTAAAAAGTGTTTTATGTAAATAAATAACTTCTTACAAATTATGTGAGGTGTGTTATTTTTAACTCAATAAATAAAACATTCAATAAAAAAACAATAACAAGATAATTAATTTTATTATAATTAATGTCAGCATAATTGAATTTTCACTACTAAATAATTTTTAAACAATATCTTAAGAGACACGTTATCATGATTGGTCAGAGGCAAGAGTCCTAAGTTGAATCATTGGAGGATCTTTGGTCTAACTTTATGGTCCACTTTATAATTCATTAATTATGAATATGCCTAGGATTATATTGTCCTTGTTATTTGGTGTCCACTTTTAAAAGAAACAAAAAAATTAAATATTTAAAAATAGTGAGTATAATTAGGAAGAAAATGGAATGATGAGTGACTTTCCTGGAAGCTTCAACTTTGTCTGATAGTCTTATCATTCATCATCATGAATTTCATCACCTTCCCTATCATTTACTACTTTTCTTCCCTTTTACTCACCGCAATAAAAACAAAGTTTTAACGATAACAAAAGTATTAAAGATTTTTATTTGTATTCATTAATTATTATTAAGTTTAACACTGCTATAAGCTTTTAGTTATATTTATAAAAAGTATTGATTGCTTCTAAAAAAACAATTTAGGTTAATTAATTATCGTTATAATTTATGATCATTTTTTCAATTAACTCCATTTTTACCTGAAATAATAATAACAATAATTTTTATAAATATATTTCATTAGTTTTAGGATATATGACAGAAATCACACCTTTAAGTTCTCTTATTACCATTATCCCCTATTAGTTTTACAAATTCTCAAAATTCCTCATTTTTACTTATCAGATTAATGTATCAGCGCATTAAATTAATGTATCTCGCGCATCAGATTAGTGTATCATGTATAAAATGTAATGTATCTTACTTAACGATTAATGTATCTCGCGCATTAGATTAATGTATCAGCCGTTTATATTATTGTATTAGTTTGAGGGATTTTTGTAATTATAAACTTATAAGAACAAATGATAATTCTACCCTAAAAATATGTGATTTCTTTCATTTGCCCATAATTTTAATTACTTCAAAGTTATTGGTTTGATACTTAAGAAAAAAACTTTTTATTAATTTAAAAAATGCAATGTATAAGTCAGGATTGAATCTATTAATTTTTTATTGACATCAAATAACCAATCCACAAAGCAAATGATTTAAAGGGTATTTTAGAATACCTATATAATTATTGATTTTCTTCGATTTACCTATCTTGAATTCTTGACAAAGTAATCGGAGAAAACTCCTCAACCAGTAATCACTGTGAGTCTGTGATCAAGAAGATCGATATGAAAATAATTTAAAATTTTATAGTCTTAAATTAAGATATATCAAATATATTAAAATATTTTTTATAATTATTATAATTTTAAACATATCATATAAACTAAAAAAAAAAAATAGAACAAACATTTAATAAGAAATACAAGAATATTCATCCCTCGAGACCGGGCGTTAGGAATACAAGAATATTCCTCCTTGAAACCGGGCGTTGGGAAAGAAATTACCTGACTAATCACTAAAATTTAGAAATAACAAAAATATTCATTCTTAAAAAAGGGACGTAACTTTTTTTTAATTAGTTAGCGATTTAGTACCAACTAATTAAATTGTTTTTGCCAAAAAAAATTGAGAAAAATACATGTTTAAGCAAACATATATACTAGTTAATTAGTCATTATAGCTATAATTTTAGTTAATTACACTTGCTATCAACATTTAGTGATAATTACGTGGGATGAGGTTTCGAGTTTATATAATTAGCAATTTGTATAATATAATTTGTACAACTTTTTTATAATGTAATTTTGTATAATATAATTTGTATAACTTTTGTATAATGTATTTTTGTATAATATAGTTTCTATAATTGTGTAAAATTCAAATGTTTGTTTATGTATAATTCGTTATTTTATGTTTTATACAAAAATAACTCAATTATACAAATATATCTGTAAATTACACAAACACACCCACAAATTATATAAACTCACGAATTATACAAACTCATCCATAAATTAAAAAACACGCAAATTATATAAATAAGACAGCTTAAACTATAATTACAATTCATAAACATATAAATTGTAACTATGAAATATAATTGAATTTATTCTAGTGGCTATTTGCTAAAAACTTTTCCTATTTTAAGCTATTGGGCTGCCAATATGACTCATGTTGAAGTGCATAGCCCAAAACTCGAAATGCCAATAACTGGGCTCAGGCTGTCAGGCAGACAAGGGTTTGGATGGATTGAGGCATTTATATAAAGGAAAAATTAGCAAATTAATCACAATCAATAACTTAATTAGTAAAAAATTTACTATTTTAAAAATATTAGTTAAAATATCAAAAATGTCATTATTTTGAAGGAAAAAAAATATATCCTACTTAACCTCCTATTTTATCTGACTACACGTTTGCAATTAATTTTAGATTAAAAAAAATTAATTTATTTATCTTTCCAATGTATATCCCGTCTTTTACGTTTCCCAAATAGTTATATTTAAAAAAAATTAAAATCTACAAATCCATTCTTCACGTTTCCTCATATATATCTATTCCATATTTATCTAATAAATAAAAAGCAAATAAAATTTCTCTCTCTCCATTTTGACCTTTTCACTTCTCTAAATTCATTTTTTTCTTTTCACTTTTCTCTCTAAGTTTTTTCCTTTTCACTTCTCTTATTCAACTTTCAAAATACTTCTTCTGTTTCACTGTGATTTTCTTCTGATTCACACGAATTCCATTAATTAAGGTATTTCATCGTTAACTTTTTTTATTAGATAAGATTTTCTAATTTAATTATTGTCTAAATCATTCATATTTGGTGAAAGAAGGATAACTGTCTTTTAGACCTATAAAAACACTATTCAATGGATTCAATGGATGATTCTAAGAGACTTACTAGAGAGAAATAACGGATATTGTAGGATCCGCTTCTAAAATGAGAGAAGAGCGACGATCAGAACAATATATTCATCAAATCCAATCTGAAAACGTAACTCGTAGGGTACAAGAGAAGGACGGAGAAGACAAAGTTGTTGATGAAGAGGTATTCAAATATTTTTGCATGTTTATATTTTTGCATGTTGAGTTGGAATTAAAGAACAATTTGTTCAACAATATGTATTGAATATATTTATAAATTTCTTATTATGTACACCGTGTAATATTTGTTAGTTTTTATTTTGAATTCCCGTTGATATTTTATTATTTTATTTTGTAGTCGGTTATTGTTAATTTTGATAATGTATCAATTTTCATTCATTACTTTTATATTTTTCACATTTTTAGATATTTAATAAATTATGAATACATTTTACATGAATATGATTTTTCAGATTTATGAATACATTTATGAATAATGAATTTTTTTTTTGTAGATATTCAATAATTTGTTGTATTTGTGTTGTACGTTTATAAATATATTTATTAATGAATGTTTGTGGATTTGTGTTGTATCTATGTAGTTTTTATGTATTTAATGTACTTATTTGTGTTGTTTGATTATTGTTAATGAATTTTTTTTGGGTGGTTTTGGATTCAGATATTTTATACTAATTGCATTTTGTGTGATCTTTATTTGTATCCGTAAAGTAGTTATGTAAAGTAGTTATACACACTGTAATGACTTTTTAATGTTGTCCAAACTAAATACATATTGGTTGTATTCACAAAGTCAGGATTAAGTAACAAATATATGTATTCACAATTGTACTTGCATATTGTTATGCACAAAACAGTATCCAAATAACAAATTTATGTATTCACAGTTTTACTTGCATCATGTTGCGAACACACTTTTGATATTTCATAATTCGATTAACTCTACCAACTTATATGTATTCTAAACAAATATTGAATATGTATTCAAACCAATTACTTAACAATCATCATATTAACTTCGATAAGAATTCACAGTTGTTTTGTAACCATATATAATCACTTGCTGAATACATAAATAACTCATCATGTTATGAACAAAACTTCATCATAGTTCTAAATATCCTTTAAATAGTCATTATTCATAGTTCAAAGAAGTTCCTTCACTTATACGTAGACTAAACAAATATTGAAACTATATTCATTTCATATCAAACACTTGCAAATACGAAACATTGATCATGTGTTTGTCTAAGGGATACAACTTATTCAAATAGCTATACGTTATTCGAATTTCATAATATTTACGTACAAATACAGAAAACGAACGAAAACAGACTACTTGTTTTTCTATTATATCAATTTTAATTATACGAAACTTGAATACTACGATTTACAATTATTTTCAATTAAACTTTCAATTTTTTTCGTATTATATCAAATTCAATTATACAAAAACAGAAAACGATTAACAATAATATCAATTATAAACAATTAGAAAATGAGTAAGGAATAACAATTATCTCGTCAAGATTCTCATAATCAAAAGTTGAGAGAATTCATCCGAGATGGGAGTGTTGCTTTATTTTTTGAAATTTTTCAAAGTTTGTAACTGATGAGAGTTTTAAGCAATATTTTCATCTTTAGTTTTTTCTCTCCCCTTAATTTCTCCTTTCTATTTTTAAATATTTGTATTCTTTCAATTAAATCAAATAGAAAATATATAAAAAAGATACATAATAAATTAAAATTATGACATTTTAACTAAATAATAAAAGTATTGACAATGGCTCCTCTTAAATAACAAAATAATGACACTTTTAAAAATTTCCCTTATATAAATGGCAAGTTTCAGAAATAGCTTACTTTAAGGGTGTATTTGGTAGGTTGGAAAATGTTTTTCATAAAAAATATTTTTCTAGAAAATGTTTTTCTAGAAAACAAGTAGATTTATTACTTATTTTTTTATGTTTGGTTGGTGAGTAGAAAATATTTTTAGAAAATAATTTTTATTGTTTGATTTATGAATGAAAAATATTCTTAAGAAATATCTTTTATTTTTATTTAAGTAGAAAATATTTTTTGAAATTGAAAATATTTTTTTCAAAAAATATTTTTTTTGGGGGGGGGGGGGAGGTAGGGGGTGAAAAATAACAAATTTGAAGTTGAAAAATATTTTTTTAAAACAATTTTTTTTTTGGGGGTGGGGGGTGGGGAGGGGGAGGGGGAGGGGGTGGTAGAGGGATGGAGGCTAGGAGTGAAAAAAAAATTTGAAATTAAAAATATTTTTTAAAAACAAACTGAAAAATTATTTTTGGGAGGTGGAGGTGGGGTGGGGGTGGAGGTCGAGGGTAGGAGCGAAAAGATTAAAATTTGAAGTCAAAGTATTTTGTAAAAACAAACTTAATTTTTTAGAATTGATGATTTTTTTTTAAAAATGTACTTTAAAGTTGGATGAGAGTTTTGGAAGATGTTTTCCTTAACTTTTGAAGGAAAGTTATTTTTCTTGAATTTGAGAAAAATGAATTGATTTGGAAAACATTTTCAAAACTTTTGTCCCAACCAAACATGAGAAAATTGAAGAATATTTTCCAAAAAATATTTTCCTTCATACCAAACACACCCTAAGTCAAAAGTAGGTCTTTTAAACTATACTTGGCAGTTTGGCTAATTATAATTAGTAGTTATATCAATTTTCCTTAATTAATGGGACTGAAAAATCTCAAGATCTTTCTATATAATTAAGGAACTGAAAAATCTCACAAGATCTTTCTATAATAAATAAAACGGAAAAGGTTCAAAAATACCCTTAAACTATCTGAAATAGCTCACATATACCCTTAAACTATATTTTGGCTCAAAACTACCCTTTCCGTCAAACTATTGGGTCAAAAGTGCCCTTCTAATTAACGGAAATTGTTAAATGCCATGTGGATGCCACGTGAATGCCACATGGCACACCAATAGATTTTTACTGCCACATAGACTAAAAGAAAAAGGGTCAAAAGTACCCCTAAACTATCCCAAATTGCTCATTTTTACCCTTAAACTATATTTCGGCTCAAAACTATCCTTCCCGTCAAACTATTGGGTCAAAAGTGACCTTCTTATTAGTGGAAGTTGTTAAATTCCACATGTGCCACATTGACTAAATTCCTAAATCTTAAGTACTCATTTCCCCCCATTTCATTATTTTTCCGAAACGATTTCACCCCTTCTCCCTCATTTCGAGGCTAAGGTTTCACAGTTTTTTTCGTCGCTGGATTTCAAAGTGGATATTCGTGGTTGTAGGTTAGTAAACTTTTTTCTTATTTTATTGTGTTTACAACCACAAAATTCCACTTTGAAACTCAGCTCCGAAGAAAGTTATGAAACCTTGGCCGCAAAATGACGGGAAAGTTGTGAAATTCTAACTATCATACTTTGAAATCGTAAACATAATAAAATAAGAAAAAATATTTACTAACCTACAACCATGAATATCCACTTTGAAACTCAGCAAGAAGAAAGCTACGAAGCCTTAGCTGCAAAATTAGAGAAAAATTGTGAAATCCTAACTATCATGCTTTGAAATAGTAAATATAATAAAATAAGAAAAAATATTTACTAACCTACAGGCATGAATATCCACTTTGAAACCTAACCACGAAGAAAAGTATGAAATTCTAGTCGCGAAATGAGGGAGACGGGTGAATATATCATTTTTGAAAATAATGAAATGAGGGGGAAAGTAATTAGAATTTAGGACTTAGTCTATGTGGCAGTGGAACCTTATTGGCATGCAATGTGGCATCCACATGGAATTTAACAACTTCCACTAATAAGAAGGTCACTTTTGACCCAATAGTTTGACGGGAAGGGTAGTTTTGAGCCGAAATATAGTTAAGGGTAAATGAGCATTTGATAGTTTAAGGGTATTTTTGACCTTTTCTTTTAGTCTACGTGGCAGTAATCTATTGGTGTGCATGTGGCATCATGGCATCCACGTGGCATTTAACAACTTCCGTTAATAAGAAGGGCATTTTTGACCAATAGTTGACGGAAGGGTAATTTTGAGCCAAAATAAAGTTTAAGGGTATATGTGAGCTATTTCAAATAATTTAGGGTATTTTTGAGCCTTTTCCGTAAATAAAAAAAAGAATTGCACTACAGGATTTTTGTTCTTCTTCATTTCGCTATAGCATTGGCTATTGCTTGTACGATATTAATAAATAAAATTTTGTGTTGCTATTAGCTTTTTTTTACTTGAATACATTGATGCAAACATATTTGTTTAAATAACGGAAATTCCACCTTTTAGTTTTATTATTATCATTATTCGCCATTAGTTTTACAAATTTTCAAAATTCCTCATTTTCACGCATCAGATTAATGTATCTCGCACATCAAACTAATGTATCTCGCACATCAGATTAATGTATCTCGCGCATCAGATTAGTTTATCATGTATAAAATGTAATGTATCTTACTTAACAAGTAATGTATCTCGTGCATCAGATTAATGTGGTATTATTGTATCAGTTTGTGGAATTTTTATAATTATAAACTTATAAGGGAGAAATGGTAATTTTGCCTTAAAAATATATGATCTGTCCTTTGCCCATTATATTTAGAAGATGAATACACTATAGAAATACTTAAATACATTGATACAAATGTATAATAGTGAACAGATACACTCTAATACACGATACAAATGTGTAATAAGAAACTAATCCTCTGGAATACATTGATATAAACTTATAACAAGTTACAAATACATTTGAATAAGTTAATACAAAATGAATTATAAAAAATATACACTTGATACATTGATTCAAATATATAATCAATAACAGAAACAAGAAGAATAACAAGGATACACTAAAGTAAAATGATACAAATTGAATCGAGTTAAACTGATTAACGTTATATCATATAAGCTTTATGTTATATGCATGATGTAGTGTTTAACCAATTGTAGTCGATAACAAATCTTATTTCTTAAGTTTTTAAATAAATAGTAAAATTTCACTAAATTAATATAGGTGAAATCATGAAATATTATTTCTGTATATTATAAAGATATTATTAATCGATAAATCAATTTTTATTAATTTAAAGAGTATTTTGACATTCAATAAAGGTCAATGATTAAATCAAAAATAATTGTATCTTACTAATTTGTGTATTATATTTATCAAAATTCACATTTTAAAAGTAAATTTATTATACATAAAGTAAAATGAATACATCAAAATTATTGTAATTTACTAAATTATGTATCATATTTATTGAATTTATATACAAAATAAAATCATTTACATTATGATTCATTGTAATATATATATTTTTTTAAATGTTTCATTGTAAAATAAACTCAAGAATTCAATGATTCATTATGAATGATGTTCATTATTTCGTATAATAGTCAGACATTATTCATTGTACCTTTACTAAAATATTTAACGTATTAAGGTGAGAGAATAAACTATATAAGCAACATAAGAAATTTCTTGAAATCATATCCAAAATGGCTTTTTCATTTAAAAGGCATAACAAAATTAACAGTGACAGATAAAAAACGTAAAAAATATTTGTGTGAGTACAAAAGAAATCATTCCACATGTAACACCGGAACTTTTGGATGCAATAAGAAAAATTAGAGATGAACTTCAACAAGAGTTAAATTTTAATGAAAAAAATAAAACATAATAGAATCATATTACACTGAATTGTCTTAGATACATCTGTATTTTAAAGCATTATTAATTTATAGTAATATTAATGGGATTTATATAGAGGTCTTTTGAAAATATATTATCTTATTTTCTTATCAAAATGACTAAATTTTTTTCATTATTTTCTATTAGTTTTACAAATTCTCAAAATCCCTCATTTTCACGCATCAGATTAAGTATCAGCGCATCAAATTAATGTATCTCGCGCATCAAACTAATGTATCTCGCGCATCATATTAATGTATCTCGCGCATCAAATTAGTTTATCATGTATAAAATGTAATGTATCTTACTTAACAAGTAATGTATTCGCGCATCATATTAATGTATCAGCTTGTATTATTGTATCAGTTTGTGGGATTTTTGTAATTATAAACTTATAAGGGAGAAATGGTAATTTTGCTTAAAAGTATATGATCTGTCCTTTGCCCATTATATTTAGAAGATGAATACACTATTGAAATACTTAAATACATTGATACAAATGTATAATAGTGAACAGATACACTCTAATACACGATACAAATGTGTAATAAGAAACTAATCCTCTTGAATACAGTGATATAAACTTATAACAAGTTACAAATACATTTGAATAAGTTAATACAAAATGAATTATAAGAAATATACACTTGATACATTGATTCAAATATATAATCAATGACAGATACAAGAAGAATAACAAGGATACACTTAAGTAAATTGATACAAATTGAATTGAGTTAAACTGATCGACGTTATATCATATAAGCTTTATGTTATATGCATGATGTAGTGTTTAACCAATTGTAGTCGATAACAAATCTTATTTTCTTAAGTTTTTAAATAAATAGTTAAATCTCACTAAATTAATATAGTTGAAATCATGAAATATTATTACTGTATATTATAAAGGTATTATTTAATCGATAAATCAATTTTTATTAATTTAAAGAGTATTTTGACATTGAATAAAGGTCAATGATTAAATCAAAATAATTGTATCTTACTAATTTGTGTATTATATTTATCAAAATCATATTTTAAAATAAATTTATTACACATAAAGTACAATTAATACATCAAAATCATTGTAATTTACTAAATTATGTTCATATTTATTGAATTTATATGCAAAATAAAATCATTTACATTATGATTCATTGTAATATTTGTTTTTGTTAAATGTTTCATTGTAAAATAAATTCAAGAATTCAATGATTCATTATAAATGATATTCATTATTTCGTATAATAGTCAAACATTATTCATTGTTACCTTTACTAAAAAAATATTCAATGTATTATGGTGAGAGAATAAACTATATAAGCAACTTAAGAAATTTCTTGAAATCATATTCAAAATGACTTTTTCATTTAAAAGGTATAACAAATTCAACAGTGACATATAAAAAACGTAAAAACATTTGTGTGAGTACAAAAGAAATCATTCCACATGTAACATCGAAACTTTTGGATGCAATAAGAAAAATTAGATATGAACTTCAACTAAAGTTAAATTTTAATGAAAAAATAAAACACAATAGAATCATATTACACTGAATTGTCGTAGATACATCTGTACTTTAAAGCATTATTAATTTTTAGTAATATTAATGGGATATATATAGGGGTATTTTGAAAATATATTATCTTATTATCTTATCGAAATGACTATTTTTTTTCATTATCCCAAGTTGAAATCGAAAAAATATTATTTAATTTTTTTTATTAATTTACCGAATTTAAATTTAATGTGATTTTACTATAACTATGGACATCACTATTTCAAAATAGGCTACTTTTATCAAGAAGATCTCTGAAGCAAGAGATCAAGCAGGCAGTTGCAAGTTGGTGATCACTCTATGTATAGTCTAATTACATAACTATCAATGATACCTAAATATACTACTAATTTTATCATTTTTTTAAAATTTCTTATCATTTAAAAAAATATAAAAATTTCCGTTTTCTCCTATTTCAGAATACATCACTTTACGCGATGTATCAATCGGATACACGATGTATCAGGATGTAATACATCACTTTGCGTGATATATCGGGATGTAATGCATCACTTTACAGATGTATCGATTGAATATATCAGTATACACGATGTATCAATCGGATACATCACTATACACGATATATCGAGATATGATACATCACTATACATGATGAATAGAGATGTGATACATCACTATACACGATGTATCGAGATTATATATCAATAGGTGATATATCAGCCGAATACATTAATGTACATGATGTATCGATCGATATATCATGATGTATGGACATTTTAAATGTATCTGAATTTCACTAAATAAAACGATTTTTGTAATTTAAAAAAGAGTGAAAATAAAATTAATTAATTTTATCACAACAAAATTATGTATAATTTCCATTTATTAAATCTAATATATTTTGAACGAAATTTTAATTTTGCCATTTTCATCAAATGCATGAGTCAATTTTCTATTGATTATTGCTACAAGCTGAGAATAATTTTTTTGGAGGTGGGGCCAGTCAGACAGACAAATTTTCATTAATCTGAATTGGACTACATGCATGAAAATGGAATAGGAGCTAAGGAAGAACAGAAATAGCCAACTTGCTAATAAATGGATTGTGCAGGTGTTTCTCTGTTCCTCTCTATGGATTTGTTCATGTGAAACCCCATACCACTTGTTATTTCTTGCCTTCTCCAAAACTCATGATATCATCTATATACAATGTATTTTAAAAAAAATATATATTACTAATACTGCAATTTATTATAATTTGTAATTATAAAAGGTTATTTCTATGCCGATAGCATTGTATAGAATGTTTTTCACTTAACTAGTTTTATCAATTTTTATTTTCTACAAATTATCATACTAGACTTTTATATATGTGAATAATTGATTAACTTAACTAGATAGGTGCAAACTTTGTATATTATTCGTGCACAAAATTTAACCCCATACTTAATAATAAATATTATTTGTACAAAATTATCCATAGTTTTGGCTGGAAAGAGGAGCTTCATTTATATTAAGGATGATTTTGTCCATATATACGGCTACCTAGCTTTTTTTTTTTTGTCATGTGTGTTGACCCCTTTAATTTAATTGTTTTTACCTAACTTTTTGTCAGGCTAAAGTGTTAACAGTCCAAATTCTTATGTTAGACAAAAACAACTCCATATTAAAATTTGAATGAGTAACAGTCAACATCCGGTTTCTAATAGTTGGGATTTTGCATTAGTGGATGGTTAATTAAAACCTTAAAAAAGATAAGATGGATAAGTTTAATTTGGTTTGCACATAATAAGCATTCACATTGCTTAATTTACCCAAATCACATTTAGACACAATTAGGATTTTATTGCTTTCAGCTGGTCGGCGTAGTAATCCCTCCTTATAGTGTTATTATTAAGTGAGATTGCAATACTTTATCCGTTCAACAATAGATATTTATTATAGTAAAAAATAATTATTTAACAATATTTATTCAATTTAGAAAAATCAGAGATAGAATACTATTTACCATCTAACACATTTCTCAGAACACTAAATTAATAAAGTCAATAATATAATAATATTACCTCTATACTTTATTATTATTTCTCAAAAGAATATAACAAATCAATAGTGGAGAATTATTGATGAAATTCTCTTTATAAGGTCGGATCATATTGCCCCAAGGTTACGACAGGCTCAATTTTCAATGCACTGCTTCACTTTTATTACTCTCTTTCCTTTTATATTAATTGAATTATTAAAGTGTTTCATATCTTTTAAGAAAAAAAATTAAGATATAAATTAGACATAATTTTCACTTTTACCCTATTAATTATTGTCAAATTCATAATTTAGAATAACCAAACATTAATTAATAACTATTCAATACTACAATAATAAAGGATAAAAATGGAAAACCATTCTAAAAAAATAATTTAAAATCAAACAATTAAAATTAATTTAAAAATAAAAAAATATCTCAAACAATTCAATTCATCTGAAATAAAGAGAGTAATGTTCTTTAATTAATGGTCATTCAACTATACTTGCATTCTTTATTGTTTCATCTCAAGGTCAATATAATCCGCAAACTCTTAAATCCACACTCAAGCTCATTTGGCTATACGATTTGTAATCATGATATTAAATAATGAGAAGTAGAAATTTTATTTGCAATGGTAATTTAGACTTTTTATGTTATATGTTTTTTTATGAACATAAAAAGACATAAGTTATAAAATTATTAAATTGTTTCAATTTTTATACAATCTTACCAAATATACAAAAGTTTATAAATCATATAATACTATCACAAAGTTACGTTACTCTAGAAAAATACAACATTTATTAAAACTTTAATTCAATAAAAAAAAATTGAACTTAAGTTGTAGAGTGTTTAATAAATCTTCCCACATAGTACGGACTACGATCAATCTTCTCATGTTGAACTTGTATTCTCGAACATATGACTGAGAAGATGAACCAACATTATCACTTTGAGCCATTTGTTGGTGAATTTAGCTGCTAAATAAATTTGATCAAAATAAAGAAATTGGTGAATATAAAGGGTAAAGTAGGAAATGATTTAAAATAATACAAATAAATTTTATATATTGGTGAAAATATTCGTTGTATGAGTAGAAATGGCTTAAAAAGTAATGATATAAATTATAACGTTTATTTATATATGAAATAAATGGTTAGTAGATATAAATATGATATTGTTTATATAAATATAAAACTTGTGATTCAATTTCTATATTTTAAAAATTTTCAAATCATGACTCTTGGAGAATTTAGAAAATTCATCTCGTGATATGAGATCATGAGATGAAATCAACGTAAAATCACATGTTGATTTCGTCTCATGATTTCATATTACGCATGGACAAATGAAATCAACATAAAATCACATGTCCAAATATTTAATTTCGTCTCATGATTTCATATTAAGCATGCGTAAATGCCTACTTATAATTTATTTGTACTATTTTACTAGTAAACAAAAAAGTCAAAAACAATACCACAATTGCCCTAGCTAGGCCCACAATTGCTGAATATAGGATTCATGAGTTGATTGATCTAGAGAAGGCAAGAAATAGCAAGTGGTATGGGTATCACATGAAGAAATCTATAGAAGAGGAACAGAGAAACACCTGCACAAAACAATTTGTAAACAAGTTGGGTACTTGTGTTTTCCCCTCCTACTTCATACAAGGAGCAACTTGGTATGATGCTATCTACACACAATAATGTTAGTCCAATTCAGAATATCAAATTTTTGTCAATTATATCTATGTCTTAACCCACTTCTTTACCTTCAATAGA
>CM040619.1:58000330-58027508 GCA_022817965.1 Solanum lycopersicoides
AAAAAATTCTTGTCTCGTGTCATTTCAGGCACTGAGGTAAATAAACTAGTACTAGTCTGTTGAAGTTTTAAAGTAAAATAACGGGCACAAGTGCTACCCTTTGAAATGTTGTTTTACCATATATAGCAAAATGTTGATGGGTGTCACATTAATGCCACCCTTTTGTTACACTCTTAGACAAGCTAGTACTAAATTGATCCCAAAATGTCCCTACATCACATGAAATAAAAACATTTCAATTATAATATACTACGCAAAAAAAAAGGAGATATTTTGGGCTTATCGGATGCACTTCACTAGCAAGAGGATCGACTGAACACCAAACTGATCTGATTCAGTTTTCTTCCAGAGTTCCCAAACTGAAAAAATAGTAAGCATAGACGTGACGTAGCCAACTTGGGATTTCCTGCGATATCTGTTAAACCGCCGGGACTGAATGGAATCCGTTTGGAAGGATCTTATATTGAAAAGGCGTTCTCCTCTTTGAATTGCCCTATTGAGTCAGGGTCGGTGCTTGCAAAAATGTCGAGCCGACGAGTAAGTTAAGCCATTCCACTAAAATACTCTTTATTGATTGAGCTTTCTCAGTCTTGGTTTTGAAAGGTCCCCCTTATATTCTCCACCCATCTGCGGAGGGTTTCCATATCCGTCTCCGCGGAGATCTGTCGTCCTCCTCATTATAGTCCTCCTAGAATCCAGAGCATTTCGTCGAAATACATCCTGTCTTTTCACCTTAGCTCCGAGAATAGAAGTAGTTCGTTTTCTTTCTATACGCAATTCAAGATTTCGTTTGTGTTCATGTTGGCGATTTCTGATGTGAATTCGGCGGGTCGTCCCCTAGGGTACGCTCACTTCTGCATTTTTGTTTAGGTTCTCGAGATTCTCAATCGCTCTTTTTAGTGGGGAGGAATAGTACGTGAATGGCGGTTCTCAGACGAGGGACACCTTCCCACCTTCCTTCACTCTCCAATAGCCCGACGACCCCAAGAAAACAACAAGAGCACGTCTTCCCAAACAAAGCAGCCTTCAGCAGGAGCTGCACTACAATGCCTCAGCTCTGGGAACAGGAAGGAACTTAGATAGGGCTTTCGGCTAGTTTGTGTAAGCGTCTTTGTAAGCAATACCCCGAAAACTCCGACAAAAGAGTTTGTTGAATCATCCAATTCGCGCTCGCTCTAAAAAATAGACTATCCACAGTATAAATAGAGAATCAACAAGAACTGCCATTTGCCAGAAAACTCTTCTTTCGATAACAGCTTGTAAACTCCGACCATCGTCTCAGTGAAGTAGCCCATAGGTATGGGATACGAACGATTAAGAGTTCTTGCTTTAAAAAAAAAGGTACGTACTAACTGAGAGTGGAATCCTCTATTCTGAGGACTTTGCTCATGGATTTTCCTCTGGCATTAGTCAATGGGGCACCCCTGCCGGACTTAAATCTTCCAGCCGAACCCCCAGAGGAAAGATGCTGTATATGTCGTAGCCTTCTTAAACAAAATGAACGAAGGCCCAAGGGCTTAAAAAAGACTTGCTTTTGACGCCCCGCTGTGCCGACCAGCAGCGGGATGCTACTTACGAGCTGGTCAGGGACAGGTTCCGGTCACTCAAAAGCGCGTCAACTTAGTGTATACTTCCCAAACACACTTATTTTAATTAGGGAAAAGGCTCAAAAATACCCCTGAACTATCAGAAATAGCTCAAATATGCCCTTAAACTATATTCTGGCTCAAAAATACCCTTTCGTTAAAGTATTGGGTCACTTTTACCCTTATTTTTAACAGAGGTGTGTTAAGTGCCACGTGGACGCCACGTGGACGCCACATAAGCACCAAACAACATCACCTCCACATACACTCATAAAATCTTAATTACTAGTTTTACCCTCATTTTTCTAATACATACAATTTCACCCATTCTTATTTCTCTAAAACATAATACATTCCCATTTCTTTCTCTTAACATTTTCCCTTTCCCTTTCCCTACACCTCCTCATATTGAAAGTTACAGTGATGTTTGTGCACTATATATACATGAGTCCGGAGATTAAAGGGTATAAAATGTTAATAAAAATTTCAAAACGGTATATAAATTTTTATTTTAAAAAAAATGGCAAAATCGCTGGTAGAGCAGCGATTTTGCTCGCCGGAAAAAGCAAAATCGCTGCAATAGCAGCAATTTGCTAATTTTAAATATTTTTTTTTTAGAAAAAAAATTATTAAAGAAATCGCTGCTACGACAGCGACTTCCAATATAATTTTTTTTAAAATCTTTTTTTAATAGGCAGCGATTTAACTTAAATTATTTATTTGAAATTTAAAAAAAAAATTTAAGCAAATCGGTGCCTAGGCAGCGATTTGTATCAATTTTTTTTTTTTGTAAATTAAATCGCTGCCAAAGCAGCGATTTAAATATTAAAAAAATTTAAACTTTTTTAGGAAATTGCTACCAAAGCATCAATTTTACATTTTTAAATTTTTTTTTTAGTAAATCGCTGCTACTGCAGCGATTTTACATTTTTATTTTTTAAAAAAAAAATTAATTAAATCGCTGACGATGCAGCGATTTGTACCCTTTTTAAAAAAAAATTAGTTAATCGCTGCTCTTGCAGCGATGTCCTAAACTTTTTTGTTCTTCATAATTTGTACCTTTTTTTGTAATATTAAAATGAAATAAATGAAGTAAAAAAAATTTTTTAAAAAAAATTAAAATTAAAATCGCTGCTCTGGGCAGTGATTTATTAAGAAATTTATTTTTTTTTAAATTTAAATTTACAAAAAAAAAATTAAAAAAAAATTGATACAAATCGCTGACTAGGCAGCGATTTCTTAAAAAACAATTATATTGGAAGTCGCTGTCATAGCAGCGATTTCTTTAATAATTTTTTTTCTAAAAAAAAAATATTTAAAATTAGCAAATTGCTGCTATTGCAGCGATTTTGCTTTTTCCGGCGAGCAAAATCGCTGCTCTACCAGCGATTTTGCCATTTTTTTAAAAATAAAAATTTATATACCGTTTTGAAATTTTTATTAACATTTTATACCCTTTAATCTCCGGACTCATGTATATATAGTGCACAAACATCACTGTAACTTTCAATATGAGGAGGTGTAGGGAAAGGGAAAGGGAAAATGTTAAGAGAAAGAAATGGGAATGTATTATGTTTTAGAGAAATAAGAATGGGTGAAATTGTATGTATTAGAAAAATGAGGGTAAAACTAGTAATTAAGATTTTATGAGTGTATGTGGAGGTGAGGTTGTTTGGTGCTTATGTGGCGTCCACGTGGCGTCCACGTGGCACTTAACACACCTCTGTTAAAAATAAGGGTAAAAGTGACCCAATACTTTAACGGAAGGTTATTTTTGAGCCAGAATATAATTTAAGGGTATATTTGAGTTATTTCTGATAGTTTAGAGATATTTTTAAGCCTTTTCCCTTTTAATTATTTGTTTGGAGACAAAAAAGTAGAAAAAAACAAAATTGTATAGTCAAAGTTTGAAAACATATGGTGATATGTTTTTTTCTTCATTGCTAAACTCTTATACATATATATATACCTCACCATGATATAACACATAGCAACAATCTTCTTTAAATATTTTCTGCCTCTCAAATTAAACAAACATAAAATTCAAGTGCAAATGAAGCTCTTATCGAAGAAAGCTATGTTTAACTCACATGGACAAGATTCTTCCTACTTTCTAGGATGGGAAGAGTATGAGAAAAACCCATACGATGAAATTCGTAATCCTAAAGGAATCATTCAGATGGGTCTCGCAGAGAATCAGCTCTCTTTCGATTTATTAGAGTCGTGGCTTACTCAAAATCCAGATGCAGCTGCATTTAAAACAAATGGTGACTCAATATTTAGAGAGCTTGCCTTATTTCAAGATTACCATGGTCTTCCAGCTTTCAAAGATGTAAGTCCTTCGTTACAACGGAATTTAACTTATATACACTGACTCATTGACTGATATATTTATTATTAACTTCACAATAATCTCACATAATCCTAATGTATGTTTTTGTGCAGGCATTGGTTCAATTCATGTCTGAAATCAGAGGAAACAAAGTAAGCTTTGATTCAAACAAGCTTGTACTTACAGCTGGTGCTACTTCTACAAATGAGACACTCATGTTTTGCCTCGCCGATCCTGACGATGCTTTTCTCCTTCCCACTCCATACTACCCTGGGTACGTTTTGTTTAACTTATATATAATAACACTATAAAGAATTTAATGTAACATTATTAGGCAAACTATGTTCTTTACTAATTATGATATTGTATAATAATGCAGATTTGATAGAGACTTGAAATGGAGAACTGGAGCTGAAATTGTTCCAATACAATGTACAAGTTCAAACGGCTTTAGAATCACAGAATCATCTCTTGAAGAAGCATACAAAGAAGCCGAAAGGCGGAACCTTAGAGTGAAAGGGGTTTTAGTCACTAACCCTTCGAATCCATTAGGCACAACATTAACCAAAACAGAACTCCAAATTCTTCTTACCTTCGTATCTACAAAACAAATCCATCTCATCAGTGATGAGATATATTCTGGCACTGTTTTTAACTCGCCTAAATTCGTTAGTGTCATGGAAGTACTAATCGAAAATAACTACATGTACACTGATGTATGGGATAGAGTTCACATTGTCTATAGTCTTTCTAAAGATTTGGGTCTTCCGGGATTTCGAGTGGGTGCCATTTATTCCAACGATGATATGGTCGTCTCTGCAGCCACAAAAATGTCTAGTTTTGGATTAATTTCATCTCAAACTCAGTACCTTCTTTCTGCTTTGCTATCAGATAAAAAATTCACGAAAAATTACGTGTCTGAAAATCAAAAGAGGCTTAAGAAACGTCCCGAAATGCTAGTTGGTGGTCTTAAACAAACTGGAATCAGATGCCTTGAGAGCAATGCTGGATTGTTTTGTTGGGTGGATATGAGACATCTCCTAAATTCAAATACATTCGATGGAGAAATGGAATTATGGAAGAAAATAGTGTACGAAGTAGGGCTAAATATTTCACCTGGATCGTCATGTCATTGTACTGAACCGGGTTGGTTTCGTGCTTGTTTTGCTAACATGTCAGAAGATACGTTAAATATCGCCATACGACGTTTGAAGGCTTTTGTTGATTCAAGGGTTAAAAACAAGGATGATATTCAAAATCAGCAGCAGTCTAATAAGAAGTCGTCATTTTCCAAGTGGGTTTTTCGACTATCGTTTAATGAACGTCAAAGAGAACGATAGTCTCTAGACATATGAAAGTTCCTAATGAGTAATTATTTAAACAGATGATATATTCTCTTTTTTTTTTTAATCTCAACATTTAGTTAGATCAATGTTGAGTTTTCTAAAAATTTTGTATCATAATGCATATATTTTGTAGAGGGGCACTCCGTCCATGTGATAGGACGATAAGTGCTTTATCATACATATTGTAATGAATCCACATTATCAGTTCTTCATAAAATATTTAATTTATTCTATTACTCCATTTCAATTGCCTATTTTAATGAAGTATAAGAACTCAAATCTTATCAAGTTAATTGGTCTATAGCCTATAAATTTCCATATCTAATTTAATATGTAATCTATACATATATAGAGTGCTAATATATTATTACGGTTAAATTGTATTAATAATATAAGGAGTATTTGTTTTCACTGAAAAATATATTTAACTTCTGAAAATGCTATTCTTGAGGAGAAAAATATACGATATGTAGGTGGGTCTAGCACAAAAAGTGTCAACAGACAAATGTGTCCTGTGTTGCCCATAGCCAGCTAGTCAAGAATGTGATTATTTTATTCAAAAAAAAATTATTATTAAAAATATAGCTTTATTCATTTAATTATGTTTTTAACATTTGCAGCTTTTTTCCGATAACAATTACATTATATTATATAACTTAATATGCATCAGCAGATGACAATAAAAGCTCGGCATGACCACTATAAATATTCAGAGGGGACATTGCTAATTGTTTGATTGATGGAATACTGGTCAGTACAAGGTGTTCATGAATCTAGTTTATGAACCCTTTTAGTTAGCAATTGTAAGTACTATTTCATAATGACTACAAGAATCCATTTGCTATTCAAGCATAGCTTCTGGCGGAAACATATTTGATTTCGCTTATGAGTTCCAATGATCAAAGACGTTCTTAGAAGAAAAATTAAAATATCAATTTATCTCATTAATTAAATATTATTTTAAAAAAATACTGAATATCTAAATCATAAAAATAAATAAATTTATTTTATCAATTAAAGAAAACGTGAACAGAAATTGAATTGATGAGAAAATAAAATGTTCAAACATTTTTGGGACACGAAAAGATTTGATTAATATGGAGTTGTTTTTGTCTAACATAAGAATTTGGACTGTTAACACTTTAGCCTGACAAAAAGTTAGGTAAAAACAATTAAATTAAAGGGGTCAACACACATGACAAAAAAAAAAAAAACTAGGTAGCCGTATATATGGACAAAATCATCCTTAATATAAATGAAGCTCCTCTTTCCAGCCAAAACTATGGATAATTTTGTACAAATAATATTTATTATTAAGTATGGGGTTAAATTTTGTGCACGAATAATATACAAAGTTTGCACCTATCTAGTTAAGTTAATCAATTATTCACATATATAAAAGTCTAGTATGATAATTTGTAGAAAATAAAAATTGATAAAACTAGTTAAGTGAAAAACATTCTATACAATGCTATCGGCATAGAAATAACCTTTTATAATTACAAATTATAATAAATTGCAGTATTAGTAATATATATTTTTTTTAAAATACATTGTATATAGATGATATCATGAGTTTTGGAGAAGGCAAGAAATAACAAGTGGTATGGGGTTTCACATGAACAAATCCATAGAGAGGAACAGAGAAACACCTGCACAATCCATTTATTAGCAAGTTGGCTATTTCTGTTCTTCCTTGGCTCCTATTCCAATTTTCATGCATGTAGTCCAATTCAGATTAATGAAAATTTGTCTGTCTGACTGGCCCCACCTCCAAAAAAAATATTATTCTCAGCTTGTAGCAATAATCAATAGAAAATTGACTCATGCATTTGATGAAAATGGTAAAATTAAAAATTTCGTTCAAAATATATTAGATTTAATAAATGGAAATTATACATAATTTTTTGTGATAAAATTAATTAATTTTACTTCACTCTTTTTTCAAATTACAAAAATCGTTTATATTTAGTGAAATTCAGATACATTTCAAAATGTCCATACATCATGATATATCCGATCGATACATCATGTACATTGATGTATTCAGCCGATATATCACACATATTGATATATAATCTCGATACATCGTGTATAGTGATGTATCACGTCTCTATTCATCGTGTATAGTGATGTATCATATCTCGATATATCGTGTATAGTGATGTATCCGATTGATACATCGTGTATACTGATATATTCAACCGATACATCATGTAAAGTGATGCATTACATCCCGATACATCACGCAAAGTGATGTATTACATCCTGATACATCGTGTATCCGATTAATACATCGCGTAAAATGATGTATTCTGAAATAGGAGAAAACGGAAATTTTTATATTTTTTTAAATGATAAGAAATTTTAAAAAAATGATAAAATTAGTAGTATATTTAGGTATCATTGATAGTTATGTAATTAGACTATACATAGAGTGATCACCAACTTGCAACTGCCTGCTTGATCTCTTGCTTCAGAGATCTTCTTGATAAAAGTAGCCTATTTTGAAATAGGGATGTCCATAGTTATAGTAAAATCACATTAAATTTAAATTCGGTAAATTAATAAAAAAAATTAAATAATATTTTTTCGATTTCAACTTGGGATAATGAAAAAAAATAGTCATTTCGATAAGATAATAAGATAATATATTTTCAAAATACCCCTATATATATCCCATTAATATTACTAAAAATTAATAATGCTTTAAAGTACAGATGTATCTACGACAATTCAGTGTAATATGATTCTATTGTGTTTTATTTTTTCATTAAAATTTAACTTTAGTTGAAGTTCATATCTAATTTTTCTTATTGCATCCAAAAGTTTCGATGTTACATGTGGAATGATTTCTTTTGTACTCACACAAATGTTTTTACGTTTTTTATATGTCACTGTTGAATTTGTTATACCTTTTAAATGAAAAAGTCATTTTGAATATGATTTCAAGAAATTTCTTAAGTTGCTTATATAGTTTATTCTCTCACCATAATACATTGAATATTTTTTTAGTAAAGGTAACAATGAATAATGTTTGACTATTATACGAAATAATGAATATCATTTATAATGAATCATTGAATTCTTGAATTTATTTTACAATGAAACATTTAACAAAAACAAATATTACAATGAATCATAATGTAAATGATTTTATTTTGCATATAAATTCAATAAATATGAACATAATTTAGTAAATTACAATGATTTTGATGTATTAATTGTACTTTATGTGTAATAAATTTATTTTTAAAATATGAATTTTGATAAATATAATACACAAATTAGTAAGATACAATTATTTTGATTTAATCATTGACCTTTATTCAATGTCAAAATACTCTTTAAATTAATAAAAATTGATTTATCGATTAAATAATACCTTTATAATATACAGTAATAATATTTCATGATTTCAACTATATTAATTTAGTGAGATTTAACTATTTATTTAAAAACTTAAGAAAATAAGATTTGTTATCGACTACAATTGGTTAAACACTACATCATGCATATAACATAAAGCTTATATGATATAACGTCGATCAGTTTAACTCAATTCAATTTGTATCAATTTACTTAAGTGTATCCTTGTTATTCTTCTTGTATCTGTCATTGATTATATATTTGAATCAATGTATCAAGTGTATATTTCTTATAATTCATTTTGTATTAACTTATTCAAATGTATTTGTAACTTGTTATAAGTTTATATCACTGTATTCAAGAGGATTAGTTTCTTATTACACATTTGTATCGTGTATTAGAGTGTATCTGTTCACTATTATACATTTGTATCAATGTATTTAAGTATTTCAATAGTGTATTCATCTTCTAAATATAATGGGCAAAGGACAGATCATATACTTTTAAGACAAAATTACCATTTCTCCCTTATAAGTTTATAATTACAAAAATCCCACAAACTGATACAATAATACAAGCTGATACATTAATATGATGCGCGAAATACATTACTTGTTAAGTAAGATACATTACATTTTATACATGATAAACTAATTTGATGCGCGAGATACATTAATCTGATGCGCGAGATACATTAGTTTGATGCGCGAGATACATTAATTTGATGCGCTGATACTTAATCTGATGCGTGAAAATGAGGGATTTTGAGAATTTGTAAAACTAATAGAAAATAATGGGAAAAAAATAGTCATTTTGATAAGAAAATAAGATAATATATTTTCAAAAGACCTCTATATAAATGTCCCATTAATATTACTATAAATTAATAATGCTTTAAAAGTACAGATGTATCTAAGACAATTAAGTGTAATATGATTCTATTATGTTTTATTTTTTTCATTAAAATTTAACTCTTGTTGAAGTTCATCTCTAATTTTTCTTATTGCATCCAAAAGTTCCGGTGTTACATGTGGAATGATTTCTTTTGTACTCACACAAATATTTTTTACGTTTTTTATCTGTCACTGTTAATTTTGTTATGCCTTTTAAATGAAAAAGCCATTTTGGATATGATTTCAAGAAATTTCTTATGTTGCTTATATAGTTTATTCTCTCACCATAATACGTTAAATATTTTAGTAAAGGTACAATGAATAATGTCTGACTATTATACGAAATAATGAACATCATTCATAATGAATCATTGAATTCTTGAGTTTATTTTACAATGAAACATTTAAAAAATATATATATATTACAATGAATCATAATGTAAATGATTTTATTTTGTATATAAATTCAATAAATATGATACATAATTTAGTAAATTACAATAATTTTGATGTATTCATTTTACTTTATGTATAATAAATTTACTTTTAAAATGTGAATTTTGATAAATATAATACACAAATTAGTAAGATACAATTATTTTTGATTTAATCATTGACCTTTATTGAATGTCAAAATACTCTTTAAATTAATAAAAATTGATTTATCGATTAATAATATCTTTATAATATACAGTAATAATATTTCATGATTTCACCTATATTAATTTAGTGAAATTTTACTAATTATTTGAAAACTTAAGAAATAAGATTTGTTATCGACTACAATTGGTTAAACACTACATCATGCATATAACATAAAGCTTATATGATATAACGTTGATCAGTTTAACTCAATTCAATTTGTATCATTTTACTTTAGTGTATCCTTGTTATTCTTCTTGTTTCTGTTATTGATTATATATTTGAATCAATGTATCAAGTGTATATTTTTTATAATTCATTTTGTATTAACTTATTCAAATGTATTTGTAACTTGTTATAAGTTTATATCAATGTATTCCAGAGGATTAGTTTCTTATTACACATTTGTATCGTGTATTAGAGTGTATCTGTTCACTATTATACATTTGTATCAATGTATTTAAGTATTTCTATAGTGTATTCATCTTCTAAATATAATGGGCAAAGGACAGATCATATACTTTTAAGGCAAAATTACTATTTCTCCCTTATAAGTTTATAATTATAAAAATTCCACAAACTGATACAATAATACCACATTAATCTGATGCACGAGATACATTACTTGTTAATTAAGATACATTACATTTTATACATGATAAACTAATCTGATGCGCGAGATACATTAATCTGATGCGCGAGATACATTAGTTTGATGTGCGAGATACATTAATCTGATGCGTGAAAATGAGGAATTTTGAAAATTTGTAAAACTAATGGGGAATAATGATAATAATAAAACTAAAAGGTGGAATTTTCGTTATTTAAACAAATATGTTTGCATCAATGTATTCAAGTGAAAAAAAGCTTATAGCAACACAAAATTTTATTTATTAATATCGTACAAGCAATAGCCAATGCTATAGCGAAATGAAGAAGAACAAAAATCCTGTTAGTGCAATTCTTTTTTTTATTTACGGAAAAGGCTCAAAAATACCCCTAAATTATTTGAAATAGCTCACATATACCCTTAAACTTTATTTTGGCTCAAAATTACCCTTCCCGTCATACTATTGGTGTCAAAAATACCCTTCTTATTAACGGAAGTTGTTAAATGCCACGTGGATGCCATATGGATGCCACATTGCATGCCAATAGGATTCCACTGCCACGTACACTAAATAGAAAGGTCAAAAATACCCTTAAACTATCTGAAATAGCTCATATATACCCTTGAACTATATTTCGGCTCAAAACTACCCTTCCCGTCAAACTATTGGATCAAAAGTACCCTTCTTATTAACAGAAGTTGTTAAATGTCATGTGGATGCCACATTGCATGCCAATAAGGTTCCACTGCCACATAGACTAAGTTCCTAAATTCTAATTACTTTCCCCTCATTTCATTATTTTCAGAAATGATATATTCACCCGTCTCCCTCATTTCGCGACTAGAATTTCATACTTTTCTTCGTGGTTAGGTTTCAAAGTGGATATTCATGCCTGTAGGTTAGTAAATATTTTTTCTTATTTTATTATATTTACTATTTCAAAGCATGATAGTTAGGATTTCACAATTTTCCTCTAATTTTGCAGCTAAGGCTTCGTAGCTTTCTTCAGGCTGAGTTTCAAAGTGGATATTCATGGTTGTAGGTTAGTAAATATTTTTTCTTATTTTATTATGTTTACGATTTCAAAGTATGATAGTTAGAATTTCACAACTTTCCCGTCATTTTGCGGCCAAGGTTTCATAACTTTCTTCGGAGCTGAGTTTCAAAGTGGAATTTTGTGGTTGTAAACACAATAAAATAAGAAAAAAGTTTACTAAGCTACAACCACGAATATCCACTTTGAAATCCAGCGACAAAGAAAACTGTGAAACCTTAGCCTCGAAATGAGGGAGAAGGGGTGAAATCGTTTCGGAAAAATAATGAAATGGGGGGAAATGAGTACTTAAGATTTAGGAATTTAGTCAATGTGGCACATGTGGAATTTAACAACTTCCACTAATAAGAAGGTCACTTTTGACCCAATAGTTTGACGGGAAGGGTAGTTTTGAGCCAAAATATAGTTTAAGGGTAAAAATGAGCAATTTGGGATAGTTTAAAGGTACTTTTGACCCTTTTTCTTTTAGTCTATGTGGCAGTGAAAATCTATTGGCGTGCCATGTGGCATTCACGTGGCATCCACATGGTATTTAACAATTTTCGTTAATTAGAAGGGCACTTTTGACCCAATAGTTTGACGGAAAGGGTAGTTTTGAGCCAAAATATAGTTTTAGGGTATATGTGAGCTATTTCAGATAGTTTAAGGGTATTTTTGAACCTTTTCCGTTTTATTTATTATAGAAAGATCTTGTGAGATTTTTCAGTTCCTTAATTATATAGAAAGATCTTGAGATTTTTCAGTCCCATTAATTAAGGAAAATTGATATAACTACTAATTATAATTAGCCAAACTGCCAAGTATAGTTTAAAAGACCTACTTTTGACTTAGGGTGTGTTTGGTATGAAGGAAAATATTTTTTGGAAAATATTCTTCAATTTTCTCATGTTTGGTTGGGACAAAAGTTTTGAAAATGTTTTCCAAATCAATTAATTTTTCTCAAATTCAAGAAAAATAACTTTCCTTCAAAAGTTAAGGAAAACATCTTCCAAAACTCTCATCCAACTTTAAAGTACATTTTTTTAAAAAAAACATCAATTCTAAAAAATTAAGTTTGTTTTTACAAAATACTTTGACTTCAAATTTTAATCTTTTCGCTCCTACCCTCGACCTCCACCCCCACCCCACCCCCACCTCCCAAAAATAATTTTTCAGTTTGTTTTTAAAAAATATTTTTAATTTCAATTTTTTATTTTTTTCACTCCTAGCCTCCATCCCTCTACCACCCCCCACCCCCAAAAAAAAAATTGTTTTAAAAAAATATTTTTCAACTTCAAATTTGTTATTTTTCACCCCCTACCTCCCCCCCCCCCAAAAAAAAAATTTTAAAAAAAATATTTTCAATTTCAAAAAATATTTTCTACTTTAATAAAAATAAAAGATATTTCTTAAGAATATTTTTTATTCATAAATCAAATAATAAAAATTATTTTCTAAAAATATTTTCTACTCACCAACCAAACATAAAAAATAAGTCATAAATCTACTTATTTTCTAGAAAAACATTTTCTAGAAAAATATTTTTTATGAAAAACATTTTCCAACCTACCAAATACACCCTTAAAGTAAGCTATTTCTGAAACTTGCCATTTATATAAATGCCTCAATCCATCCAAACCCTTGTCTGCCTGAGCCCAGTTATTGGCATTTCGAGTTTTGGGCTATGCACTTCAACATGAGTCATATTGGCAGCCCAATAGCTTAAAATAGGAAAAGTTTTTAGCAAATAGCCACTAGAATAAATTCAATTATATTTCATAGTTACAATTTATATGTTTATGAATTGTAATTATAGTTTAAGTTGTTTCATTTATATAATTTGCGTGTTTTTTAATTTATGGATGAGTTTGTATAATTCGCGAGTTTATATAATTTGTGGGTGTGTTTGTGTAATTTACAGATATATTTGTATAATTGAGTTATTTTTGTATAAAACATAAAATAACGAATTATACATAAACAAACATTTGAATTTTACACAATTATAGAAACTATATTATACAAAAATACATTATACAAAAGTTATACAAATTATATTATACAAAATTACATTATAAAAAAGTTGTACAAATTATATTATACAAATTGCTAATTATATAAACTCGAAACCTCATCCCACGTAATTATCACTAAATGTTGATCGCAAGTGTAATTAACTAAAATTATAGCTATAATGACTAATTAACTAGTATATATGTTTGCTTAAACATGTATTTTTCTCAATTTTTTTTGGCAAAAACAATTTAATTAGTTGGTACTAAATCGCTAACTAATTAAAAAAAAGTTGCGTCCCTTTTTTAAGAATGAATATTTTTGTTATTTCTAAATTTTAGTGATTAGTCAGGTAATTTCTTTCCCAACGCCCGGTTTCAAGGAGGAATATTCTTGTATTCCTAACGCCCGGTCTCGAGGGATGAGTATTCTTGTATTTCTTATTAAATGTTTGTTCTATTTTTTTTTTTTTAGTTCATATGATATGTTTAAAATTATAGAATTATAAAAAATATTTTAATATATTTGATATATCTTAATTTAAGACTATAAAATTTTAAATTATTTTAATATCGATCTTCTTGATCACAGACTCACAGTAATTACTGGTTGAGGAGTTTTCTCTTGATTACTTTGTCAAGAATTCAAGATAGGTAAATCGAAGAAAATCAATGATTATATAGGTATTCTAAAATACCCTTTAAATCATTTGCTTTGTGGATTGGTTATTTGATGTCAATAAAAAATTAATAGATTCAATCCTGACTTATACATTGCATTTTTTAAATTAATAAAAAGTTTTTTTCTTAAGTATCAAACCATTAACTTTGAAGTAATTAAAATTATGGGCAAATGAAAGAAATCACATATTTTTAGGGTAGAATTATCATTTGTTCTTATAAGTTTATAATTACAAAAATCCCTCAAACTAATACAATAATATAAACGGCTGATACATTAATATAATGCGCGAGATACATTAATCGTTAAGTAAGATACATTACATTTCATACATGATACACCAATTTGATGTACACTTTATACATGATACATTAATCTGATGCGCAGATACATTAATTTGAGGGAAAATAACTTGTGTGTCTACTTTTTAAAAAATAATTACCATATTTGTCAGTATTATTTTTTTAACGATAAATGTCAATTTAATTAAATATTCAACTTCATATTTTTTCTCTCGCCCCAAAATTTTCCCACGCCCGCGATTCACGCCCATGCAATTTTCTCTCTCGCGATTGCAATTTTTTTTCCGGCGACTACAATTTTCTCTCCGACGACTTCAATTTTCTCTCGCCATTGCAATTTAAAGGTTAGTGTTGAGTAAACTCTGTTCGTTTAGGGTGCCGGACTTCAATTTTCTCTCGCCATTGCAATTTAAAGGTTAGTGTTGAGTAAGCTCTGTTCGTTTAGGGTGCCAGACTTCAATTTTCTCTCGCCATTGCAATTTAAAGGTTAGTGTTGAGTAAGCTCTGTTCGTTTAGGGTACTTGCACTGCAATCTGCGGTTTTTGTTGGTCTCCTTTGCACTTAACTGATCCTTTAATGTGAGCTTGCAATTGTGGTCTTAAAAGTTTAATTTCTTCTTTTTGTGTGGAAGCCTTTTTGTTTGTTGATTTATGTTGAGATTTCGTTTGATTCAAGTTCCTGTGAGTGTCTGGTATTCAGTTCTATTCTCTAGTAAGTATGATCTCTTGTTAGCATCTGTGTAATACAACTTCAATTCAGGTTTAATTCACTTGTTAGCATCTGTGTAATTCAACTTCAATTTAGGTTTAGTTCACTTGTTAGCATCTGTGTAATACAACTTTAATTCAGGTTTAATTCACTTGTTACCATCTGTGTAATACAACTTTAATTCAGGTTTAATTCACTTGTTAGCATTTGTGTAATACTTCAATTCAGTTTTAGTTCACTTGTTAGCATCCGTGTAATACAGCTTTAATTCAGGTTTAATTCACTTGTTAGCATCTGTGTAATATAACTTTAATTCAGGTTTAATTCACTTGTTAGCATCTGTGTAATATAACTTTAATTCATTTTAGTTCACTTGTTAGCATCTGTGTAATACAGCTTTAATTCAGGTTTAATTCACTTGTTAGCATCTGTGTAATACAACTTTAATTCAGGTTTAATTCACTTGTTAGCATCTGTGTAATTCAACTTCAATTCAGTTTTAGTTCACTTGTTAGCATCCGTGTAATACAGATTTAATTCAGGTTTAATTCACTTGTTAGCATCTGTGTAATATAACTTTAATTCAGGTTTAATTCACTTGTTAGCATCTGTGTAATACAACTTTAATTCAGTTTAATTCACTTGTTAGCATCTGTGTAATACAACTTTAATTCAGGTTTAATTCACTTGTTAGCATCTGTGTAATACAACTTTAATTCAGGTTTAATTCATTTGTTAGCATCTGTGTAATTCAACTTCAATTTAGGTTTAGTTCACTTGTTAGCATCTGTGTAATACAACTTTAATTCAGGTTTAATTCACTTGTTAGCATCTGTGTAATATAACTTTAATTCAGGTTTAATTCACTTGTTAGCATCTGTGTAATTCAACTTCAATTTAGGTTTAGTTCACTTGTTAGCATCTGTGTAATACAACTTAATTCAGGTTTAATTCACTTGTTAGCATATGTGTAATTCAACTTCAATTCAGTTTTAGTTCACTTGTTAGCATCTGTGTAATACAACTTCAATTCAGGTTTAATTCACTTGTTAGCATTGGTGTAATTCAATTTCTGACTTATTTATGCAAGCCATGATCACAATAGATACAGGTTTAATTCACCTGTTAGCATTTGTGTAATAAAATTTTAATTCAGGTTTTATTCAGATTTAATTCAGTTGTTAGCAAAGTGGTGCTTTTCTAGCAGATTAGTCTATATGTCTCTCTCTAGTCTTTTAATATTCGTAATACACTTTTTAATGATGTGCAGAAAAATATGACTAATATAGCGGTGATGCTTTACTTCAATGGACGATGGGATCCTAGCAACAAATATATTAACTACTTGGCAGATGGTGTGTTGATACACACAGAGTCAACGTTTGCCACCCTCGTTTCTGTAATTGCTACTCAATTGTCAATAGACACATCAACAAGTAAAGTTGAAATCAGATATAAAATTGATGAAAGGTCTCCTCCAATTCAAATTCATAATGATATGGGGGTAAAGGTATATCTTGAAACTAAAAAGGAACATCGAGATATGGCAAGATACCCTTTATGTGTCACAACAACTGAACCAGTCAACTTGGAGACTAATCCTGCACTCATTCCACTTTTGTGTTCAGACACTTCAGGAGATATGAGGGTTATACACAATTCATACTTCTCTAATACATTTAATGGTATTGATGAAGCAATAGGGTTAATTGGATTCGGATCATGTGAGGAAGTTGATGAGCTAGAAGAATTAGCACCAGGCATCATTATTAATCCCAATCACTCTTTATTTGAGAAAGATCAGGTGTATAAGAATAAATATGTCCTCACCAGTGCACTAAAAAGACATTCCATTCTTAATCATTTTCAATTCAAGACAACAAGATCAAGCGCAATAAGGTAAGACCTAAATTCAAGTCACTTTAAATTATTAATTGTGTATTAATATTTTTTCTACAGCTATTCGATACAGTGCCTAGGAGAAAGCTGCAGTTGGAGTTTACGAGCTTCAAGCTTGAACAAATCTGAAATGTTCAAGATTAGAGAATTTGAAAGCGAACACACATGTTTGTTGCTACATAATTCATTATCGGAAAGGCTAGCAACTAAGAGTGTTGTTGGGAGTATTATTGTGGTAAATATGCTGAACCAGATGTTATTTACACACCAAAAGACATACAACGTGACATGTTAGCTGAATATGGTGTGCGACTCACATATATGCAAGCTTGGAGAGCTAAAGAAGCAGCTCTTGAATTAATCCGGGGTGATCCAATTCAATCATATGCCAAGTTGCCAAGCTACTTTCACATACTAGAGGCAACTTACCCTGGTTCTCATATAAGATTGCACAAATCAGAGGATGACCGTTTTTTATATGCGTTTGTAGCTTTGTTCACCTCGATAAAAGGATGGGAATATTGTAGACCAATTGTAGTTGTTGATGGAACTTTCTTAAAAGGAGCATACAAAGGGACACTGCTAACCGCTAATACCTTAGATGCAGCAGGTCAGACTTTCGAATATGATACTAGTGTTTTCTATATTGAATTTTTGAACGATGTATTAAAAGTGAATTATAATTGCAGTAAAAATGTATTAAAATTGTATTAAACAAAGTGTACATGGTGCAGGGAGTATATTGCCACTTGCTTATGCTATTGTCGATTCAGAGAATGATTCATCTTGGAGGTGGTTTTTTGAGCAATTCAGAGATGCATTCGGTCAAAGACCAGAGATGTGTATCATTTCCGATAGGCATGCAAGCATTATTAAGGCAGTTTCAACAGTTTATGATGAAGTACCTCATTTTGCGTGTATGTGGCACTTACTGCAAAACATAATGAAAAATTTCAGAAGAAGTCAACAAAGGGTCACTGAGTTGTTCTACTCTATGGCAAAAACATACACCATGACAGAATTTAATCAATGTATGACAATGGTTGAGAAGATAGATAAGAGGATAAAAGATTACTTGTTGAACATTGGATACAACAAATGGTCGCGTGTGCATGCTGAAGTAAACAGAACTTGGATGATGACATCAAATATAGCAGAATCAGTCAATTCACGAACAAGACATGCCAAAGTTCTTACAGTCTTGCAACTCTTGGAATTCATGAGACAACTTGTACAGAAATGGAATAACAATAACAGATCAAAGGCGACATTTTCAGGTTTTCACCTTGGAAAAAAGTATGAAAATATATTGCGGCGCAATAAAACTGCATCAGAGAAATTAAAGGTATGCCTAATCTGTTTGCTAGTATTTTTTCTTCGGATTCATATCTAACATCTCTCTTGAATATATTTTTTTCCTTTTCATAGGTTGTAGAGACAAATAAATATGTGTATACCGTACTTGATGGTATTACACAATTCACAGTATGTCTTCACCAACGTACATGCACATGTGGGAGATTTCAATTGGATGAGTTACCATGTCCACATGCTTTGGCCGTTTTAACAATAAAACACACTGGTTATGAGAAATATTGTTCGGCTTACTATACAAGAAAAAATTTATTGTTGACATATCAATTTCAAATGGATCCCTTGCCAAATGAAAGTACATGGAACACACCAACACATGTTCTTGAAGATGTTGTACTTCCACCTCATGGAAAGAGACCTCCGGGAAGGCCAAAAAATAAAAGACATACTCAACTGAGAGAAGATGAATTCAAGAAGGTGAAAATTACATGCAGCAATTGTGGACAACATGATCACAACAGGAAGACTTGCAAAAATGTCAGGCCTTATGATCAAGAATAAAAAAATAATTTGTTTTAGCAGTTTGTTTTAGAAGCTCATTGACTCTACGAATTTGGATCATGTTCGGCTATATGGTTTATATTTTTAGTTCCGCAATCTCGTGTTATTCAGTTTAATAGAATGCTTTCTTAGTTGTGCAATCTCATGTTATTCAGTTTACTGGAATGTTTCTATGTGTATAGTTACATTTGATATGATATATAGATGAAATGATATAGTTTACTGGAATCTTATTTTTTTATTTTTTACTTGCTTTTTGCTGTAAGATTTAATTTGAATGACCCAGTTGAGCTTGAGGCTTGGAAATGTCTTGCTGAGTATGTTTGTCAGGTTGGGGAATTTGGGTGATGCTTGGTATGTTTTTGGGAAATGGAGGAAAGGGATGTGTTTTTGGTATGTTTTTGTGAAAATAGGTATTTTGATGAGGCTTTGGATTTGTATCCACGGATGTTGTGGGTGGAATTAGGCCTGGTGTTTATACTTTTCCTTGTGTCTTGAGGACTTGTGGGGTTTGCCTGATTGGAGAATGGGTAGGGAGATACATGCTTATGTAATACGTTTCAGCTATGATTTGGAAATGATGTCGTTAATGCATTGATTACAATGTATGTTAAGTGTGGTGATGTTTGCATTGCAAGAGTGTTGTTTGATGGAATGTCTAAGAGAGATAGAATTTTGGGTATGTTTGCAGTGCAAGAGTGTTGCTATGATTTCGAGTATGTGTCAAGAATGGACTTTAATTCAAGTTTAATTCAGGTTTAATTCACTTGTTAGTATTTGTGTTAATACAACTTTAGTTTAGGTTTAATTCACTTGTTAGCATTTGTGTAATACAACTTTAATTCAGGTTTAGTTCACTTGTTAGTATTTGTGTAATATAGCTTTAATTCAAAGTTTAATTCACTTGTTAGTATTTGTGTAATACAACTTTAGCTTAGGTTTAATTCCCTTGTTAGCATTTGTGTAATATAGATTTAATTCAAGTTTAATTCAGGTTTAATTCACTTGTGGATATTTAAAAAAAGATTAGTACTGAGTATGCTCTGTTCACTTGAAAATCCTGAAACAATTACCATGACAGCATCAATAAGGACACAAAGAAGGAACAACTTCAAATAAAAGACTTACATATAAACAACACAGTTAGGTATATAATATCAAGACTTACAAAATAGACCAATATAGTTTTTCATAGCCATAGTAACTACAAATTGTTTTACATTATATAGTTTTCATAGTCATACTAACTAATATAACTATATTCCTTTATCTAACTGGTCTTTCGTCTTCACTTTGAAGGTCACTCGCTTGCTTCCTTCTTGCATATTCCCATAATATAGCTCCAAATCTCTTTCGGAGAATGTCTGCCTTTACTTGTTGATTTAGAATATGTTGGCCATTACTTACAAACTCCGCAAATGCAGCAACGAAAACTCCACAATCCCTACAAAATTCAATATAAAATTATTATCAAAATATCGATTTAATACAAAAAAAAATACCTATTTGATAATACTTACAGCGAATCCTCTTGTTGTCTGGGAACATCTTTAGTTATGAAATGAAACTCAATTTTCTCAAACTCATTTACCTCACTGTATTTTGGTGTTGCCTTCAATTCAGGACGCTTATCATAGAACTTGATCACACTTAAATAATATGGTAAAACAACTGAAAGCATCTCAACAATATTTTTTACCTCTAAATTCACCCCACCCCTAGCCGGAAATGAATCATACACCTCCAAAGACCTTTGCCCAATATCAAACACCACAAAAATCCAGTGACGATTCTCTTTAATGTTTAGTGGAATAAGAACAAAATCCACTTTATCCCACGAGGTACTTGCCAACAAACGACGTCCACATATATCGGGCAATATCATCAGAATCTAAAACTTTAAAATTCTTCTTATCCTCATGAGCATCACAAAGTTTAAAGAAAGAATTGGTAATCTTTGTCTTGAAAACACAATCAGTCGTCGTAAAACGAACATTACTGTTGGTTTCATATTTTCCTTTCTTTCTTAGGTAATAGAAATGACATCAATATGCTGCAAAAAAAGAAATAGATTGAAATGTAAGAAGAAATAGTCTCAACAAACAAACATTCAATTAACCAGGAAGAATACGTTGAGTACACAAATCATGTTGATAAACTAGGGAAAATTCTTTTTGGCTAACTATCAGAAGGTCTTGGTCTAAAACTACATAATGTGCCAAAGAACAAGGGATGGCATAGCCAAATCATTAATGCTATGAAAAGTTCAGTCAACGGGGGCGTACACTATTGCTGTTAAATGGTTCTGCAGCAACTATATGTCTTCAAATTCCAAAGATCAGTAATGTACTTGATCCAAATTTATGATAATCACTAATCAGTCCTTCTAGATACAATCTATCCTAAAAAAAACTCCAGTCTTGATAAAACCAAATCTGCCAAATTTATGTTCTAACTGAGAATCAACAGTAAAGAAAAAAGGATAGATGAACCAAAGAATATAAAACAACAACAAAAAGAATATTTAGCTCCAAGAATCATATATATGAAGAAATCAACATATTTCACCAAATTGGGTTTTGTAATCTTGGTATACATATTTTTTTCCCAAGTAAAAAAAAAAAGTAGAAGAAGAAAAGAAAGTTGCAAGAAATGAGGCCAAAAAGAGGAAAATAAAAACTGCATACCACTAGATTACTATAAACATTAACTAGGCTTCATCAAGATAAGCTAGTTATATGTATGAAAAAAAGCAATTAAGAGTCAAAGCAAGAAAATCAAACATCTAACATCTTTGAAGAAGAAAATTAGACAGAGGAATCTTTGATAATATAAAATAAACTTAAAAGTATCAAAAGACACCTTTTTTTTTCCTGAAAATATCACAGAATATCCTTGAAGTACTCTTATGAAGAGACAAAGGCAAACTCAAGATTAAGAAACAAAAAGAATCAAAAAATATTAACGTCCAACTAAAATTTATATAACAAACCTCATCACACCATTGTTGTCCAGAATGTGCCAATTTAAAAAACCAGAGTCTTTCATCTACCGTACAGATACCCAATTCAAATGCTGGATTGATAACATTAAGAGCATCTGTATAAGGTTTCTTTCCCCTATCAAAACAGAATAAAAATTAAAAAATACTCAAAACTGAGACAACAACAACTAAAAAAGAGGCAAATACGAAATTAAAGAAGAGGTACAGAGCGTTCCACAAGTTGAATTAATCTTGTATATATTATGAATTAGGAAAATTATCCCAAAAATATCAAAATAAATTACCTCTTTTTTGTACCCGTATAAAGCCACTTAGTGAATGAATCGATCAAATCAGATTCATCATCTCCTCCGATTGCATATAAAAAAGGATGTTTTGTCTCAAAAACCTGACGTGTAACACATAAAATTCCTCCAGATTCAAAATGTTGTGTGAAGGGAGATGTTATTAACTTTCGTGGATTTTTCTTTCTGCCACGTTTCTTTGGTGACGCTTTTTTTTTGTTTTGATCAACATGGGCTCTTTTTTTTAGATAAGATTCTTCAGTCCTATTTATCTGAGAAAGATCTTTATCAAGTAAAATAAAGTCATCAAGAGTATGCAAAGGTTTTTGACAATCCTCTGTTGCATCTGCATATAATAGATATATTTATTAATTTACAATCAACAGATACAACACTTATTTATGTTTTTTTTTTTACTACATTACCATCAGGTTTCGTCCCAACTGTATTCACATCAGCTGCCTCTTGGACTGTAAGCAAAATAAATATTTTAATAATGTTATCAAAATAAAACGAAAGAAGTTTAGTTGAAGTTAAGAAAATGAATACCATTTATATCAGCAACAACCTCTGACAAAACTTTTTCAATAGCAATTCCTGCAACATCTTCATCTGTACATAACAAGAACATTTAAAATAACAGAATTGAATTAAAATATATGAAATATGTAATATATCTGTATAAAATCCTTCATTACCTATTTTACTTGATACTCTTTCAAAATTTTCAACATCAACAAATCTAACTGAAGTTTTAAGCACTTGAGATTCTTCATTTTGATTTGATCCCATAACATGAGCATCGTTCCCTCTCGATTCATTTACAGATGCATTAACACGGGAAGAAAATGTTGTATATGCAATTAACATATTATAAAAAAAAACATATCAAAGTTAACTGGAAAATGAAATATTAAATTCGTGTCACTTCTAGATTAACTGGAAGAAACTACTAGACTATTAAATTATATTATGAATATAACAGAAATGTACTGAAAATATAAACGAACCTCATTAAAATCTAATCCACCTGAAAATGTCTCACCATCATGCTTCTTAGATGGTTCCCTGACTTCTCGAATAACAGAGCTGCTACCACCACTCTTAGCAAACAACAAAGAAATATCCTCCAATAATTGTTTGTTTGAGTTCACCACAAATTCTTTGATTTGATTGAATCCTAAATCAATCTTCTCTTCAAGCGCTTTGTTATTTTCATTCACCTAATAGATATTAAATCATAACGTAAATATTAAAAAAATAACAGTTTTAAAATAAAAAGCCTAAAGTTTAGTTTGTGTATACTTTTACAAGCTCTTTTCTCAATTCTATGACTTCATTGGTCAAAATGTCTAGACCATGATTTGATCCTTTAGGCTCCAATTTTAAAATTTCAGCATGGTAATCACGAGTTTCAGGAAGCCTGAATTTGGATACTTCATCTTCACTGGCCACTATGTTCTCAAACTGAAAAATCAAATACACAAAATAACATTAGATATAGTAACTTGAGTTGAAATAAACAATGTAATAAAATGTATTAACTTTGTACAAATACCTTATTTTTTGTAGGCATGAAGAGACATTTCTCAATATATTTTAACCATGGACTTTCTGCAATTGTCTTCCAATTCAAGATTCTTGGAATAGAATCAGCAACACGAATAGCTATATCTTCATCAACCTTTGAACAACACTCAAATATCCAAATTTGAAGAGCAAGAGGCAAGCCACCAATTCTATAGTACTTATGTGTTGACTTAAGCTCATGTCTCACAGAATCAGACAACTTTTTGTAGACATCTAAACCCCACGGATATGAATTGAATTTTCCACTTTCCACAAGGTAAAAATCTCTATTGCTAATTTGGTATTCGTTGTCCTCATATGAAAATAAAAAATCATTAATGAAGTATAGAACAGCCAATGAAACAGCTGAGTCATCATCTATGAATTTTTTAGCTAAAAACAGTGCACGTAGATGACTCTTTGGAACTGTTTTTTCCGGGAAATAACTACTCATCAAACTACATCTAGAATTGGGAACATTGATAGAAGTGTCATCACTAACACAATTTAAGCCCGTAACTATCCCAAATTCTCTAAGACCAAAAAACAACTTTTTGTTATTTATTTCAATAGCAAACACATCATCCGGTGTGTGTTTTAACTCTCTATTTATAAGACAATGAATAAGTTGTAGTTGTGTGCTCGATTTTGGAAGGTCAAGAAAGTACCCAAAACATGTATTCCTAAACAACTCAAGTTGTTTATCAGATAAAGATAGTTTGATTTGTTCAATGACACTATGATTAGTGTAACATGACCACCTACTCGGAATATACACAACATCAGGATGTTTCCAGAATTTACGATCCTGCATATGCATTAAACATGAATTAAAAATGTGTTACTACATACTAAAGATGAATTGAAGATGAATTTAACATACTATGTGTCAAAGAAAGGTAGTAATCAGTTGAATAAAAGATGAATTAAAGTTGAATTACAACAATGATCACTTCTGGTTCAAATCCAGAAACAACTTATCAACTTCAACACAAGCAGCCTAAACAATGTTATAGTTAAAGGCTTCAACTCATATCGTGTTCATGCCCCTTGAAAAGTTTAAGGGGGATACTAAGGCAGTGAGAGGGAGCATGTTTGATCTTGAGTTTGTTATTCTAAATGAACTGCAACACCAACACATCATACATTCACAAGCCAACTCTCCTCTCTAAGAGCTATTCACAAAGTTGATCAGAAAGATTACAGAAATGCAGTTATAAGACAAATCAATTTACCACCAGAAAGAAAAACTAAAATAAACAGGTTAATGGTCAAATCTAAATATTAATTTAGAATCATATTGAGAAGGAATGATAAGTAAAACAACACTAGTAAGACAATAACAAACTAACATGACAATAGTTCTGTAACGTGAAATTGGACAGATCTCCAGAGATACTTTTCATAACTTGATTTGTTTCTTTTCTTTTTTTGGTTTTGGGGAGGTTTGGGATGGGGGATATGCTACAAAATACAATGTCAGAAAGTAGAAATTTCAAGTTGGGGAGGACATAAGATCTGGTAAGCATCTTATTGTTATTTTGAATTTACAGATACACTATATTGTTGAATTTGTGCTGATATAAAGGTCACCCAATCAGCTATAATCTCATGGTGCACCATTGAGGAACTTTAGTAGTTAACCAACTATGAGCCTGATATTCTTCCTATATTCAATACACTAGGACACTCAAATCCCAATCTAGTTAAGGTCAGCACTCAGAATCCTACCTGCTCTATTCACTTCCTGTGTCATACTAAAGTTGAATTAAAGTTGAATTAAAGATGAATTTCACATACTACATCTAAAAAACAAGCAGCAATCAACATACAACCATTGCTAAACAACAAATAACTAAGAACTACTAGCACATACCGGATATCTACTCTCTGGTAGAATGACACTTTTGGGTAAACGATTTCGTGTTTTTCCATCATTCACCGGCTTTTTCTTCTCCAATCCATCTTTATTTTTCAAACTTTTTGACTGAAATTGAGGAGGTAAATCCTCAAAATCATCATCACTGTCAACGAGTTTCTTCGACGTAGATGCCAAAGTAACACATATTTTTTTCGATTTCTTCATTGTTTTAACCTCTTTAACTCGTTTTTTACCTTTCTTTCTGCTTCTTGTTCTGTCCTCATTGTTCTGCTCCCCCGATATTTGTGAGATTCCCAAACTAAAACTTGGAACTTCATCCATAGAAGTAGAAGACGAAACTTGCGGCTTCTTTCGACTTCTTCTATAAACGGATTCGAAGTATCAATATCCCTCACTAGACGCGGACTTCTTCTAAGAGATTTTCCATTACATTCTTCCATTAAAATTTGTGCAAAAAAGAAAAAAGAACAAAAAACCCTAATTTTTTGAACAGACGAGGAGAAGGAGAAAGAAAAGAGCGAGAGGATATGACTTATGAGCGAATACGTTTTTACTTGGTTTAAAAATTGTATAAAAAGGAATAAATGTGTTCTAAAATTGTTTTAAGTTAATATAGCTAAAAGTTGACAAAAATGGTAATAAATTAAAAGTATACTTAAAATTGGTAATTATAAAATAAAAGGTCTTTGTTTATGTAATTAATCCTTAATTATCATTAAGGTATGAGCAACTCTTTTCTTGTCCATTTAGTTATGGATTAGGATTTTAAGAAAATATAATTTATATAAAAGGAAAACTTTCACATATAGCCACTTAAAAATAATTAATTTACTCTTCATAGCTATAGTTTTGATAATTACAATTTGTAGCTACATGTTATGTGGAGGAGAGAGGCGAGCGACGACTGGGAGAAGAAAGTAGAGAGGCGAGAGAGAGAGGGGAAAAGAGTGGGAGAAAGGTGAATTGTATATGTATATTTAGTTATATAATTGTATATTATACATATGTAATTGTATATATGGCAAGAGAGATTGGGAGAGGGAGGAGAGAGGCAAGCGAGATCGAGAGAGGGATGAGAGAGGCGAGCGAGAGAGGGCAGAGAGTGGGAGAAGGTGAATTGTATTGTATATAGGCTAAACAAATTGTAAT
>CM040619.1:58027986-58075659 GCA_022817965.1 Solanum lycopersicoides
AACTATTTTTTTAGCCAACGAGACTAAGAGAGGGACAAGAATAGATTTAGTGGGCAACACATATGAGGAAATGGGACAATGGCTCTTTAACTTTTGGATGGAAATTATTTCTATGTCTCTTTCTTCTCTTCCCTAGTCAACATGTAATGTATTAATTAATCAAACATAAATTACACATTTTGTTCATTCCAAAACACAAAACAATGATAAGATCTCAAGTGCCCTATGTGATCTCCATTTCTAATTTCAAACATCAAATTTTTTTTTTTTTATAGATAGTGGGTCCTTTACTTTTATTACAAACATCATATCGATATGGCTTATCTCGTGAAATAAATTTAAAAAAATCATATTATTTTTATTATAACTTGGATTTAAAAAAAAAAACATTTTGTATGAGCTGGATAACATATTTTTATATGTATTGCTGAATATTATAATCACTTATCTAATTATAAAATGATTATCGAGGATTACTAGTATGAATAGAATTTCTTTAATCTTATACTTAAAGCATGTTTTTTAAGTCTTGAAATGAGTTACCTTTTTTGGTAAGAAACGATTTTTTTTAATGGATTATACACAATGTGTATCTGAATTGTTCAGGATTACGAAAATGTTCACACATCTGAGAAACAAAAAAAAAATGACCATCTAATAATTTAAATTATTAGAGATGACTCACAAAATTTGCTTAAAATAATTTGTATACTATTTGTTAATGTATGCCTTCATTAGAAGTGGGTTGAATTGCGTGATTACTTCTTTTAGTTTATAAGTTGTTACATATTTAGTGCCCGTTTTTAATTTATTCTATCACAAATTTAATCAATCGAACTCAACTATACCTTGTCAAAATATATACACCCAAAAATTCTAGCCAAGTTCAGATGTTTTCAACACTTTTCTCGACTTTTTATTAAGAGTTTTATGCTCATATAAGAGTTTGAAATCACTTAATACACGTCATGTGCTTGATCAAAAGTATATCTAAATTTAGAGAAATTTTTTTAAGACCGTCAATGATCGAAAATAACACTAATAATTTATGTCTAAGTGTATTATCAATACTAGTACTCTCAAATAGAAAATATTGGTACTAATTCAGCGCAGTATTATAGTAGCAGACTAACAGCCTCAACATTGACAGTAGGCAGTAGCATCACCAAGAGTCCAAGACATCACTTGTAATGTTTTTCCAAGTGTTTTTTTTTACCAAAAATGTTGATGGATTTGACATTAGTGCCACCCTTTAGTTAAACCCGTAGACAAGCCAGTACAAAACTGATCCCTAAATGTCCCTACATCATAACAAGTAAAACATTTAATTATAATATACGACGAATAAAGCGCGTCAAATTAGTGTATACATCCCAAACACACTAAAATTAATTGTTTTTTTTGGGACAAAAAAGGTAGGAAAAAACAAAAATTGTATAGTCAAAGTTTGAAAACATATGGTGATATGTTTGTTTCTTCATTGCTTATAAACTCTTATACATATATATATACCTCACCATGATAAAACACATAGTAACAATCTCCATTCAATATTTTCTGCCTCTCAAAACAAACATAAAATTCAACTTCTTACTCACAAAAAATGAAGCTCTTATCGAAGAAAGCTATGTTTAACTCACATGGACAAGATTCTTCCTACTTTCTAGGATGGGAAGAGTATGAGAAAAACCCATACGATGAAATTCGTAATCCTAAAGGAATCATTCAGATGGGTCTTGCAGAGAATCAGCTCTCTTTCGATTTATTAGAGTCGTGGCTAACTCAAAATCCAGATGCAGCTGCATTTAAGAGAAATGGCGACTCAATATTTAGAGAGCTTGCCTTATTTCAAGATTACCATGGTCTTCCAGCTTTCAAAGATGTAAGTCTGTCATTACAACGGAATTTTACTTATATACACTGACTGACGTAAACTTCACAATCTCACATAATTGTAATGTATATTTTTGTGCAGGCATTGGTTCAATTCATGTCTGAAATCAGAGGAAATAAAGTAAGCTTTGATTCAAACAAGCTTGTACTTACAGCTGGTGCTACTTCTGCAAATGAGACACTCATATTTTGCCTCGCTGATCCTGGCGATGCTTTTCTCCTTCCCACTCCATACTACCCTGGGTACGTTTTGTTTAACTTATATACACTGACAGTATTAAGAATTTAATGTAACATTATTAGGCAAACTATGTTCTTTACTAATTATGATATTGTATAATAATGCAGATTTGATAGAGACTTGAAATGGAGAACTGGAGCTGAGATTGTTCCAATACAATGCACAAGTTCAAACAGCTTTAGAATCACAGAATCAGCTCTTGAAGAAGCATACAAAGAAGCCGAAAGGCGGAACCTTAGAGTGAAAGGGGTTTTAGTCACTAACCCTTCGAATCCATTAGGCACAACATTAACCAAAAAAGAACTCCAACTTCTTCTTACCTTCGTATCTACAAAACAAATCCATCTCATCAGTGATGAGATATATTCTGGCACTGTTTTTAACTCGCCTAAATTCGTTAGTGTCATGGAAGTATTAATCGAAAATAACTACATGTACACTGATGTATGGGATAGAGTTCACATTGTCTATAGTCTTTCTAAAGATTTGGGACTTCCAGGATTTCGAGTGGGTGCCATTTATTCCAACGACGATATGGTCGTCTCTGCAGCCACAAAAATGTCTAGTTTTGGATTAATTTCATCTCAAACTCAGTACCTGCTTTCTGCTTTGCTATCAGATAAAAAATTCACGAAAAATTACGTGTCTGAAAATCAAAAGAGGCTTAAGAAACGTCATGAAATGCTAGTTGGTGGTCTTACACAAATTGGAATCAGGTGCCTTGAGAGCAATGCTGGATTGTTTTGTTGGGTGGATATGAGACATCTTCTAAGTTCAAACACATTTGATGGAGAAATGGAATTATGGAAGAAAATAGTGTACGAAGTAGGGCTAAATATTTCACCTGGATCGTCATGTCATTGTACTGAACCGGGTTGGTTTCGTGCATGTTTTGCTAACATGTCAGAAGATACGTTAAATATCGCCATTCAACGTTTGAAGTCTTTTGTTGATTCAAGGGTTAATAACAAGGATGATATTCAAAATAACCAGCAGCATTATAATAATAAGAAGTCATTTTCCAAGTGGGTTTTTCGACTATCCTTCAATGAACGTCAAAGAGAACGGTAGTTTAGTCATGTTAAAGTTCATAAATTCTTTTTTCTTTTTTTTAATCTCAGAAGTTAATTAGATGTTGAGATTTCTAAAATTTTGTACCATAATACATACTTTTAAATGGTTTTAATTGTAGAGGGGTACTTTGTCCATGTGATAGGACGAGAAGTGCTTTTCCATCATACAAATGGTAATAAATCCACATTATCAGTTCTACACAAAATGTTCAATTAATTCTTATACACTCGTTTCAACTCTTATGCTAGATTAAATTAATTTAACAAACCTCTTAATGTTGCAAATATGCCTTATTTGTTGAGGAATAATTGCAAACGGAAATAATAGATAACACAAATTGAATCACACTAGAGTATCATATTTATCCAATGTGTTGATGATAGATTTCAGCCCAAGTATTAAAGTTTCAAACTCATAAATGTAAGATGTTTATTTATTTTATCTATTTATTGATAATTGTGGTGTCTGAATTAGCTTACACACACCTCAATTAATTCTATAAAATATCTATCACCTCTCATCAACAACAGATATCAGATAACTCCATCTACCAAGTTATAAGATATGGGAAGAATTTAGATGTTTATGAAGACGGAAGAGTTGCATATATTGAAGAGAAAAAAAAAGGCAAGTCATTTTGACTACGTGAATTGCTCAAAATGATGAAGAGCATGTGTTTCCATGTTTTCCTTTCCTTTTTGTGAGAGGTGAATTATTGATGTTATAAAAACCTGCTCAAAATCATAAATAATGACTAGTAAGATGTTTGATGGTTTAGAAATAAGGAGACTCTTAACATACATTTAAATTTCCTTTTTGGTTTAAGCCTATTTGTACTTGATACTTCAATTAAGCAAGCAGTTTCATAATACTTTTTCGAAATTATACTTTAAATTTTAACACATACAAATTGTACTTCGAAAATTATTAGCTCAGACATCAAGTGATGCACAAATCTTTATGTATGCTTCGTATTAAAAATATTGACTCCAATTGAACGCGTTAAAAGTAGGCTGCCTGCATCGGACTCTGAAAGGTAGTACTCCAAAAACCACATCTTTAAACAGAGAATGAATCTAGAGTCTTACAACTTCATAGGGAGACTGCCAGTATTTTAAAAGCATATTGAAAGTCGTTTTGATATAAGATTTTATCTTGTTAAGTTGAAAACCAAAAGGCAGACCTTTATAACAAACTGATATATACATCAATGCGATGTACAATACAGAAACATTATCGTTGATGTCTATCTCAGAGCTACAACTGACGTACAAATTGAACTCTCTAAGATATAAAGTGAAAATGCCACAATATACATTTTTACAGAGTAGGGAGTCTGACTAGATTTCAATGAATACGTACACTTGAAGTTCCTTTTGGTATAATATGCCTACAATAAGGTTTAGTCGTCATTCGTTTTCCTTTTGTAGGGTTTGGGGTGAGGGGGAGAGTGGAACTTACATTTCGTGCTTCGAGAAAGGAACTGCAAAAATTTACTGCTATTCATGGAACAACTACTTCAACAAATTTTCTGCTTAATCTGACTCCGTCTTCACGGGAGGAGCTCTGTGATATGCTGGTATTGTTGTTGGAAAGAACATTTGCCGGATCCCTTCTGCCTTTATGATGGGAAATATGATGCCTGACGCAGACTGAACAAAAAAAAAGAGCATGCATGCCAAAATGGTCAAGACTTTCAAACAAGTGAACGAGTATGCAGGAATTTCAACTGGAAAGTAGCTCAATATATAACACACACATGCTTAAAGAGTCAACGAAGACAGTTTGAATACCACATTTAAGGAACGTACCAATATTAATTTAGCTCCGATCCACAACTTCTTTGGAGAAGGAAAAGGAACAAGTAAACGACCAACTCCATAAACGGCCACTGCAAAGAAATGGAGCACTAAGCTCATTGGATTAGGATTAAGACCAGAGAGTAAAGCTACAGGTCCAGTTGAACAAGTGCCTCCAAGGCTCAAATAGTCAAAACACGCATCTCGCATCTCCCTCCTCGCTTGATCAGGAGAAGCACAGAACACCTTATACAGAGCTCCAGCCAAAGTATTTATGGTGGAAGCCACTGGCTGAAAACAGAGACCAATACAAGAATAAGTAACAGGCTAACAAAGTCAGAAAAAAGTCTCTTCCTTCCAGAATTACAGTTCTATTTGTTTGTATTCTTTTAGAGGGAATACCTCTAAAAAAGTGATGCAGAGTTAGACATTAAATCTGCTTCAAATAACATGATTTTTCTGTAGAGATAAAAGACATCATATGCCACGTTAAATTGCTAGACAGAAGGTTCTCCCTATACTTGACCAAGAAGCTGAAATGAAATATTTTTGGAAGGTTCTCCCTATACTTGATCAAGAAGCTGAAATAAAATATTTTTCTAAATAAGCCACTACACATATTACAGATCAGTCAACTGATGATAGAGTATACCAGACAACAGTTTTAGCTTTACCTTGCGCAAAGTATAAAAGGACTCCAGATATTTACATAACTCATCTGCATCATTCAGGTCTTGCAATGGCATAAGAAGATTCCTTAACACTGCAATGTCTGAAAGTGCAACAGTCATTCCCCCACCAGTTAAAGGATGGCGCATGTTGAAAGAATCACCTAGCAACAGAGCTCCAGGTGTAGGATAGGGAGCAGCTGGCATGCTCCTGTTTGGCATAGTTTTAATATGCCCCTTATCAATTGCAAAGACAAACGCATCACGTAGCTCAGGTGGTACCTGAAAAAATGTAATATACAATCACGGTGGTATGTTGGGAGAAACCAAATAGCTATCTTTAGGAACAGGCAATTGTATGTGAGGTAGAAAAAACAAGGACAGACTTAATATACTGGCTGTGTGTATGACTATATTAAAAAAAAAAAATAGTACCATGCAGGGAAACTGTACGTACCTGGGGAGCCACCATAGTTTTCAAATAATTTGCCATATCACCATTAGCAAGAGAAGGAAGCTTTTGACCAGGTACATCGACCAAGCAACGAATTTCCGTGCTACTGATAGGATAAAATAAGATGGGAGAAGGATCTGCCAGAATAACATGCCCATGGTTTGGGTATGGAAGTCGATCATTCTCCAATTCCAATACCAGACCAACAAAGCAAGAGGGAACATCAACCTGCAAATGTGAATACTCACGCTTACAATAATTTTCAAGATCTAAATTTGCCAAACTCAGTGCAGGTAACATATATCACCAGGCATATGAAGGTTTTACTTGACCTGATGTGTGCATGACACTACAGAAACAAATCAACTGACATGTTTAGTGGCATTAAGTTCACCTTAGGGTCACAAAGCGAGCGTCGCAAGTTTGAGAAGCACCCATCACAAACTACTGTAAGAGGAGCATGTGCTTTAAGTTCTTGACCAGCCTTCGTTTTGTACTGAACACCCTTAATGGATCCATTTTCTTCAATCAGGGATGTTACGGTGCCTTGCTCCAATCGTACACTTCACATAATTTAATAAAAAGCAGTCAGTTGATTATTGCAACTACGATAAGCAAAAGGATAATTACAATTACATGATTGTACCAATTACTAAAAGCATGAAATGTGTCTAGAACATTTCTTTTATTAATAAGGAAAGATTAATATGATGTGTGGACAACAGTTCTAATAAATAATACTGCATGGGAAGGCTTACTTGGGAAGAGTAGCTGCTTTTTCTCTCATCTTTTGTATGAAGCGCCCATTGTGGAAGCTTCTCCCAGCCACATCCGAATGGAAGTTTTTCAAGGGATAGGAAACGTTTGTGCTCTTTCCATCCTTGAAAAGAGCATATCCAACCACCCGCTGGGCATCAATATCCTCAACACAATCTGCATCACAATGGCAAAGGTCAAGAGCACAAAAATTACGCAAACCTAGAATAGTACATCGAAAAGTGAATTCTATATCCTAATCAAGTTAAAACCTATGTTGCTCAGACTCTTCAAAAATGTCAATGGGTGTGTGTCGCATTCTCCAAAAGTAGTGTATTTTTAGAGAATCCAACACGGGTGCAGCACCGAAAGTGAAGAGTCCATGCAACTTAGGTTACAACTTATTTTATTTCATATACTATAGTAAAATACTCCCACCGTTCACTTTTAATTGTCCACTTTGGACTTTGCACGCTCTTTAGAAACAATGATTAATATGAGTATTTTTTGCCAAAATACCCATATGAATAGATGTATAGTCTTAGGTCTAGGGAAATGTTTTGAGAATAAGTAATACATAAAAAAAATATGTACTTAAGCTAAAAGTAACACGCAAAAGTGAAAATTTATTTTTAGTATAGTGGACAAATAAAGTGAACGGAGGGAGTATATCTTGTGCCTATCAGCTCTATCACAAAATGATCAATTGTAAGCTTTCTGCTTGTTTGATTTTTTTTTTTCTTTTTATAGACAAACCTTCAATGCCCAACTCAATCAATTTAAGATAACCCCCAGGCTGTAGCAATTCGCCAACAATCCGGTCCGGCTCTGTCAAATCCCTTTCTATGACGTGAACATTTCGTCCTTCCTGCAGCAGTGGCAAAAAACAAATGTTTAGATGCTAAAGGAGGATCAGGACAATTGGTAAAAGCCACTAGACAAACATTTTCTTGTTTCCTGCTCGTGGACACAAGTTTTAGGAATCAAATGCCAAATTTTCCATGACAAGGCAAGCCATTAAAGATCACAACTTACCATCAAGATAAGAATATTAACAGCACCTGTATGTTGGATTAAACAAAATAGTCTACTCCCTCTTCCCGAAATGCTTGGCCTATGTCCCTTCCCAAGTTTCAAACTATGTGAAATTGAGACGACATCATTAGATCGTCTTCTTTTACCATTTTGATACGAGAAGAATTGCAACTTATAGTACTTGACTACTTTCCCTATGGTGAAAGGTCATCTCAATTTTCATTAGAGGAAAAATGAATTTATCTACTCCAATTTATCTCTAGAATTTAGTCCAATTAACTCTTGATAAGCTAAAGTGCCCATTAAAGGAACTAGTTATCTATACAAGCAAGTAACTCATATTTAAAAGATCTCTCCTGCAGGGAAGCTAAAAGTTAAGACTTTTTTCATGAATTTTGCATATCCAACAATAACAACAACATATCCAGTGAAATCCCACAAGTGCGGTCTGAGGCTAGGGTGTACGTAGACCTTACCATTAACTCATATAGAGAGATTGTTTCCTAAAGACAATCGGCTCAAGTGCAGCAATTTCAGGTATAAAGAAAATGAAAACAATGAAGAAAACATAACACGAATAAGAGGAATTTTCCATATCCAAAAACAATTTTTTCATCATCCCTCTTTCCACAATATTATGACCTTGCCAATAAGAAAAGTTTTCATTTCTTTCAAAGGAACTTTTAGAAATATGAAAACCGTAAATTAGAAAGCAATTGGGAATAGACCTTAGCAAGGGTATGAGCAAGAGCAGCACCAGCAACCCCAGCTCCAACAATTATAACATCGGCATCGGTCCCTTTCTCCAATTTTCTAGAAATTACGTTGTGGGTTTCACATTTTTGGGTAGATTTAGGATCCTTTTTCTTATAATTGGGGGTTCTTTGTCGCAAAATGTAAAGAAGAAGGAACCCAAATAGAGAAACAACAAAACTGGGAACAATATATTTATCCATCATGAAATTCACCATTTTCTCGCTCTGAATAAGATCAAATTGTGTATTTCGCAAAGATTTGGTCAAAGAAACCAAAGGTAACTTCAATTTTTTCTTTGTAATTGAATCAGAGGCCTGAGAAAATGATGATTTGGGTGGTGGAGGAGAGGCTGCAGATAGAGGAAACTTGTGTTTGGAGAAGACGAGGGAGAAAGTTTGGTAGAAATTGTTTGTATATATAAGAAGCATCGAAATCCGAAATTGGGGATCCAATTGGACCCTTTGATTTTGGGTGAAAATTGCGAGGATAACGAAACAAAACAACACGAGAGACAATATTAAAGTCTCGCAATTGGCAGGAGGGGCCAACTGCAAGAATATTTATTTAGCACATTTTATTTGTTTTATTAATATTAACATTTCTCAATTTAAATACCAATAATTAGATATTATCTCTAGATTGCAAAATTTAAATTACGTTTTTATTTTATGTACGTATATATTTAATGCCTCTTATTATAATTTGAATTTAGCCTACTAATTATTGTAACATTATTAGTACGAAACTACAAATAGACATCATCTTGTTCACTGAATTTGGTATAATTTAGTGCAACTATGACTTGTCTGATTTTGGTATATATATATATATATTATTTTAATTTTTAAATAGAATTCATTATTAAATAAGGTTATGAGCATACATTTTTCTTTTCTTTTAAATCATATTTGTGTATGTTGATTTTTTGTTTTGAATTTAGAACTTACGTTATTTTTTTCAATTTCATTTGTTTTAAGAGTATTAAGTCGATATTTACATTGTAATTTATTTTTTTGTTAGATTTAATATAATATATTATCTTTTATCAAATATTTTTATAATATTATGACATCATATTTATAATATTAATCTTTTGTCAAAGATACATTTTATGATGTTTATTGAAATTTTGTACTTTTAGTTTTTATGATTAATTTAATTAAAGTAATCATTAAATTTTTTATAATATTAGTTAATATTTTTATTATATTAATTATATATATATATATATATATATATATATATATATATATATATATATATATATATATATATATATATATATCCTTATTGTATAACTTTTAAATTTTTAAAAATTCAATATAATTTTTTAATTATACTTGTGCAATGAAATAGTACACTTGCAATTACCCTATATATTGACAAACAAACATATCATTGTAACTACTATGCACTATACATTTAACAAATAAACATATCGTCGTAGTGTACTAATTTTAATTATCTGGACTTTTCAATGTTAATAACACTTGTTTTTTTTTTTTTTTTATGCACCGCAAGTAGTGATGACAAATAAACGGAATTATTGAATTTTGGGCGTGTTGAAATAAAATAATCCCTTCTTTCCTAAATGAATCAACTATTTGAAAAATTCTTCTCTTTTAGCATTCTATTGTATTTCTTTTCTGAAACATCAGATTTTAACATCTACACTTTTTTGATGATTCATCACCCCAAAAAAAATGTTATAAATTCCTGTTGTTATAATTTCTTTTAAAAAATAAAATATGATAAAGTTCATATATCAATATCAAAATAAGTTCGTATCATATTGACAAAGCATGAAAATGTAACTTTGAACGAGCCTAAGATCCTGTTTGGCTCAGCTTAAAAGCTAGTCAAACTAACTTAAAAGCTGATTTTTTACTTATTTAGTTGTTTGGTAATTCTCAAAATAACTTATTTTAATAACTTATTTTAAGTTAAAAAAAAAACTTATTTTAAGTTAAAAGTTAAAAGCTGGGGTAGGGGTGCTTTTCTTTTTTTAGCTTATAAGCTCTTTTAAGTTAACCAAATTTTTACCTTTTTGCCCTTATTTCTTTTATTTTTATTTTTATAATTATTATAATTATTAGTATATATTATTTTATTATTTTATTATTATTTATTTATTACTCTTATTATTATTATTATTATATATATTATTATTATTAATATTATTATATATTATTATTATTATTAGTATTATTAATATTTTATTATTATTAATATATTTTATTATTATTATATATTATATATTATTATATATTATTATTATTACTATTTTCATATTATTTTATTATTATCATTATTATTTATTATTATTATACATTGTTATTATTATATTATATATATTATTATTATTATTTATTATTATTTATTATTATTATTATTATTATTATTTTCATATTGTTATCTTATTATTATTATTATTATTATTATTATTATTATTATTTATTATTATTATTATTATATATTATTATATTATTATTATATATTATTATTAATATTTTTTATTTTATTATTATTATTATTATTTTATTATTCTTTATTATTATTATATATTATTATTAATATTTTATTATTTTATTATTATTATTATTAATATTTTATTATTCTTTATTATTATTATATATTATATATTATTACTTATTTTATTATTCTTTATTATTTTTAGATATTATTATTATTATTATTATATATTATATATTATATATTATTATTATTATTCTTTTCATATTATTTATTATTTATTATTATTATTGTTATTATTATTATTATTATTATTATTATATATTATTATTATTATTATTATTAAATTAGTCAACTTTTATCATGTTAACAACTTTTAAGGGTATTTCAGACATTTTGATTAAAAAGTTGTTTATCAGCACTTATTTGCCAAACACATCAACAACTTTTTTTTTAACTTCAGCACTTTTATCCAAACGCATAACTGCTTATTTTAAAAATAAGTTTCAGCACTTTAGCTGCTTTTTTTAAGCCCATCCAAACGGGATCTAAATTTTAAAATTAATGATGATATATTAGTTTCTTAATCCTCGTATTTGCAATATTAATGCACTTTTGCTTTTTCCTTAAATTTTTATTTATTTTTTATATTGATTTTATCCACGATTTATGTATGAGATGTTTAATATCTTTTTATATATTTAGTTGAAATAATAACTCTATGTGAGGGAAGGTGAGAAGTAGAATACCTTGTTTTGTTTGGTAAAACTATTATTACACCTAAAATTTCACGTTTAACAGTACAAATTTTTCTTTTCTTTCAATTGTCATATGTCAAGATATTCTTAGTTTAACTAGAATAATATTTCTACTGAACAGTTAAGATTTTCTTCTCACCTTGTCTTTATGGAGTTATTATTTTTACTAAATATATGTTTAAAACGATTGAATATTTCATATTTAAAACTGTGGAAAAAATCAATGTTAAAATAGGCAAAAAGAGAAGACTGAAAATGCACCAATATTACAAATATGATAAACAATTAGTGTTCCATGTAAAATATAATACAAAATGACTTCGAATCTTAACGGAAAGATAAAAGACTATTTAGACTTTTTCTCGATTAAAGTTGGTCAAGTTTGCAAGTCACATACAACATCATAAAAGTAAAATACTCGAGAGAAGGCCCAAACTAGTCTCTCGTCTTTGGGTTAAGATTCAAAGTTATCCTTAAGTTTTCACATTGGAGCATTAATAGTCCCTCATGTTTGCAATATTATGCACTTTTGGTCCTCTTTTAAAATTTTGCCTATTTTTTAACATTAATTTTGTTCATAATTTTATGTAAGGAATGTCCTATCGTCTTTTTATATATCTAGTAGAAATAATAACTCTATGTGAGAGAAGATAAGAAGGAGAACAATTTGTTCTGTTCAGTATAAATATAACTGCAGATAAACTAAGAACATTTTAACCTATGAAATAGCAAGAAAAGAAAAAATTGTATTATTGTACGTGAAGTCATCATGATGAACCTCTCGACGTTACATGCAATACGATTTCTACTAAATAAAATAAGGTATTTTTCTTGTCACAATCTCTCACGTGGAGTTATTATTTCTACTTAAATATATAAAATGATGATTAAACATTTCATACATAAATTATGAATAAATTAATGTTAAAATAGGAAAAATTTTAAAGAAAGACCGAAAGTGCACAATATTACAAACATGAGAGACTATTAATGTTTAATGTGAAAACTCAAAAATGACTTTGAATCTTAATCCAAAAATAAAGGACTATTTTAAGTCTTTACTCTAAAATACTCTATTAGATCAAATACACCCTGAAAAAAAAAAAATGTATTATTACCTTAGAATGGTAAGTTGAAAACAAAGAGAATCAAAACACAGATCGAGAGAGGGAAATAACATAGTATGACAAATCAATAACTTATAAATATAAGAAAAGCTAAAATTAAATGAATCTTTTTTAGCACAAGTCACAAGAAATGAACATGATTGATTTTATTCTAATAAATATGTACAAATAATGATTTACTCTATGCATATTCAGGACTACTTGCAGCCTATTAATCAATATATACTCCGTTTATATGTGAATTGTTGTGTTTTGATCGCTCTTTAAGAAAAATATTTAAATACTATTTTTTATTATAATTTTAATTATTCCAAACTATTCTACTAGAAAATATCAAACATCTAACGACCTTATTAAATGAAAAATAAATATAAAAAAAATTCTCTAACATTTTCCTTAAACTTTGAATAATTAACTTATTTTGAACTATACACTTTATATAATATAGACCAAAGAGAGTACTCTTTTGCTGTGGAAAAGAAAAAGAAACACATCGCTTGTTCTTTTAGTTATCTTAGCTAACTTTACAGCATAGTAATAAGGTTTGAAAATCACTTTGAAAAAAATAAAAATTTCCCTAAGCGCTAGTTAATAATTACGATTCAAACTCCAGACCTTCGATTAAGAATAGAGCGGTCACACCACTACATTATTACCCATATTGGTACCTACTTATCATCTTTGATTTGCAAGTATGTATCTATTTGAGAGCTTGAAGGGAAATCAATTAAAGTAGTAAATACATCCTTCATTTTTATTTATTTACTATTTTACAAAAAAAATTTATTTTGGGTGTGTTTGGTATTTTCCTAGAAAATGTTTTCCTGGAAAACAAGTAGATTTTGGACTTATTTTCTCATGTTTGGTTAGTGAGTCGAAAATATTTTCCGAAAATAATTTTTAGTGTTTGATTTATGAATGAAAAATGTTTTTGAGAGACATCTTTTATTTTTACTAGAGTAAAAAATAATTTATGAAATTAAAAATATTTTTTAAAATCAAAATTATTATTTTTTGGAGGTGGGGTGGGGTGGGTGGGGTAGTGGGTTAATTTTTGGGGAGGGGTTGGGGGGTCAGGGATCGGGTGAAAAAATAAAATTTTGAAATTGAAAATATTTTTTTAAATCGATGTTTTTCCCAAAAAAAATGTAATTTGAAATTGGAGGAGAGTTTTGGAAAATATTTTCCTTAATTTTTGAAGGGAAGTCATTTTCCTTAATTTTGAGGAAAATGAGTTGATTTGGAAAACATTTTCCATAACTTTTGTCCCAACCAAACATGGGAAAATTGGAAAACATTTTCCAGAAAATGTTTTCCTTCATACCAAACACACTCTTTACCTATCATTTTTCACATATCAAAGAAAAATAATTATTTTTTATATGTTTTACTCTTAGCGTTTTATAATACTAAACATCCATGAATAGAAATAATGTGATAAAATAGTTATGTCAATCATTTTTTTTTATTGAGGTGACAAATTCAAATTTAACAAGTAAAAGTAAATCGAGAATATTATAAATACGAACTCATAGTAGTAAACTGAACAAAATTAAAAGACTTACTTGAAACTCCATTAATTCCCTATACTTTAGGTGTCATCTTTAGAATTGACATGAAGTATTTTCACCAAGTGTTCTTTTTTACCATTATTTTCTTTTGTATTGTTGTGGAAAATTTTCTCTGTCATCTTTTTCACCAATTTATGTTTCTTTCTCTAGTGGCTTTGCACTCTCATTAGCTACATCACAAATAAACTAATCATGTAGTGTAATTTCAAAGGCTTTAAAATATACCACACAATTATATATGACTTGCTTCTACACTATATATAAATTTCAAACGTCTTTCTTTCATTCTTAAATTTTATAAATTTTATATACAATCAAACACTATTATATAATCTTGGATAGATGCTTATTGTAAAGATAAATTTATAATTACCTTATAAACTCTTTTTTAATGAAATATACATATAACTCACAAGTAAATTCAATAGAGTTTAAAAAAAATGTAAAAAAATTTCAATAGAGTAGATGAAAACTAAATTACCTAGAAGTGAACCATTTCCAACAAGTTGAACCTCAACAGTATTGCATTCTTGGCCATTCCCTTCATTTATCACATTATTCCGAGTAAAAGTTGAATAAGAGCCCCTATTATAATCCACTTGATTATGCGTTGAACTGTAGTAGTTGACTGAAATCTTTGCATTGAATTATACCGATTGACTGAATATGTAGGGGTAAATATGGTACAACAGGCTGTAGGGGAACAAATAAATTTGTACCCAAATGATTAAACGAACTAGTCCAACCATAGTATGATTGTGGCAATTATGAGGGGCAAAAATCTCATTATTACAATCATAAATTTGCGACATTCCATAGCCGGGGTTAAAATTATGATAATTATATTGATAACTCTCCGTTCCCTTGGTTCTGCTTTTTTGACCTCAACATATTTATTTATCAGCCAGTGAAGTTTCTCTTGCAATACATATGTTACAGATTCTTCTGAATCATAAATAACAAACCCAAATCCTCGAGCGTTTTGGTTTCTTTATCAGAGATAAGGTTAACTTGTGAAATTGTTCAAAAAATTTCAAAATATGTTTTAAAATCTTCTTCCAATAAATTAAGAGGCAGTCCACCAAAGAAAATCTTTCTTCTGTTACTTTTGCTATTGTTATCTTGTCTTTGAAAATTTGGACATTCTGGACCAAGTTGACATTGACCGCTTGCACCTTTAGGTATCGCCAATTTAACATCAATCTACAATAATAATCACCAAACACAAAGCACATATCAATATGATCACTCAACTAATATGGTCATACACCAACTTTTTTATAATTAACAACATGCCTAGTATAAAGTGAGATCTAGAGTGTAAGGAGAATAGGAGATATTACGAGTAGTTATTTCTGATAGATTAAAAAATAAATCCAAATAGTATAGGAGAATTCTTATATCTTTTCATTGATTAAAAGTTTTACTTATTAAATTCTTAATTTTGTGAACTAAAAAAAAATAAAAAAAAAATATCCTCCTTGTAAAACCTTTTCACAGACGCACTCGATCAAAAAATGTTTTTAATTGCTTTTTGGCCGTTAGGCCTTTTTTATGTAAAAAAAATAACTTTTGTGGAAAGGTTTTCTCACAATTCTATAAATAAATAAAAAAAAAAAAAAACTTAATAAGAAAACTTTGAAATTAAAACTTTTTGATTTCCCTTTTTTTCTTACAACAAAGGGGATTTTCTATGCATAAGAATATTTTCTATATAGTAAATGAACATAATTTAAGAGAATTGAATTCAAGTTTTAAGTTAGTTTTTGTTGATTTATTTTCAGATTGATTTGAACTAATTCATAATTTGTTTTTCTTTTTTAAGTTTGTAGATTTTTGCGAAATTGTTTACGCTAATATTTCGAATTACTTAATTAACCCAGAGGGAAACAGAGAGAAAACACGATTTGAACTATTTGAATAGTTTAAAATAGTCTCTTTAACTATATATTTATCGAATTTATTCTTTTAACTATTTCAAACTTTACCAAATTTAATTCTTTAACTATATACTTAACAGTTTTAGTTAAAATACTAAATCTGATACTCTTTAGTTATGAAACTATTTTTGACCTACTCTAATAATTCACGAACCATGTTCAACCACGAAAGCCAAGGGCAATATAGGTATTTTGAAGAGCTAAACCTTGTATTTGAAAATACATAAAAGTTGAGTCCGGAGCATAAAGGATATAAAATTTTAACAAAAACTCCAAAACGGTATATAAATTTTCATTTTAACCAAAACGGCAAAAACGCTGGTAGAGCAGCGATTTTGCTCGCCGGAAAAAGCAAAATCGCTGCAATAGCAGCGATTTGCTAATTTTAAATATTTAAAAAGAAATTTTTTTTAAAGAAATCGCTGCAATGGCAGCGATTTCCAATATTAATTTTTTTTAATCTTTTTTTAATAAATCGATGCCTAGGCAGCGATTTAACTTAAATAATTTTAATTTTTTTAAAAAAATATATTTAAATCGATTTGTATAAAAAAAAAAAAAAATTACTTTTGTAAATTAAATCGCTGCCAAAGCAACGATTTAAATAAATAAAAAAATAAAATTGTTAAGTAAACCGCTGCTGCTGTAACGATTTTTCATTTTTAATTTTTTTTTAATAAAATATTTTTTAGTAAATCGCTGCAGTAGACTGCAGCGATTTTACATTTTGAATTTTTTTTAAAAAAAAAATTAATTAAATCGCTGCAGACGCAACGATTTGTACCATTTTTTTAATTAATTTTTTTTAAAAAAATGGTACAAATCACTGCGTTTGCAGCGATTTAATTAAAAAAAATCAAAATGTAAAATCGCTGTTATTGCAGCGATTTACTAAAAAAAAATTATTTGAATCGCTGCCAAATTAAATTTACAAAAGTAAAAAGAAAAAAATTATACAAATCGCTGCCTAGGGAAGCGATTTGCTTTAAATATTTTTTTTTAAATTTAAAATAAATAATTTAAGTTTAAAAAAATTTAATATTGGAAATCGCTGTCATTGCAGCGATTTCTTTTAAAAAAAAATTTAAAATATTTAAAATTAGCAAATTGCTGCTATTGCAGTGATTTTGCTTTTTCCGGCAAGTACCAGCGATTTTTCCGTTTTGATTAAAATGAAAATTTATATACCGTTTTAAAATTTTTGTTAAAATTTTATACCATTTAGGCTCCGAACTCCATAAAAGTTCACGTGCTAATGCAGATTTTATTGTAAAACTTCTCTCTTAAAAATAAAATTAAAAAATAAAACATAAAATTTCAATTTTATGTATTAACATCACGTCACGGTAATTATGCATGATAAACTGTGGACCAAATCAATGTTAAAATAGACAAAAGATCAAGAGAGGATTAAAAATGCATCAATATTATAAATATGAGAAATAATTAATTCTTCATGTAAAAATATAATACAAAATGACTTTGAATATTAAGGAAAGATAAAAGACTATTTAGACTTTTTTTCGATTAAAGTTGGTCAAGTTCGGCGAGTTATGTACAACATCATAAAAGTAAAATACTCGTGAGAGGTCCTTCATGTTTGTAACATTGATACATTTTTGGTCCTCTCCTAAAATTTTGCTTATTTTTTAACATTAATATTGTTCATAATTTTGTGTAAAGAATGTTCCATCGTCTTTTATATATTTAGTAGAAAAAATAACTTTATGTGAGAGAAGGTGAGAAGAAGAATACCTTGTTCTGTTCAGTATAAATATTACTGCAGCTAAACTAAGAACATTTTAACATATGACATTGTAAGAAAAGAAAAATGTGTACTATTGTACATGAAATCATCGTGATGAACCTCTCGACTTTACCTACAATACGATTTTTACTAAATAAAATAAGGTATTTTTCTTGTCACAATCTCTCGCACTGAGTTATTATTTCTACTAAATATATAAAATGACGATTAAGCATTTCATAAGTAAATTATGAATAAATCAATGTTAAAAATAGACAAAATTTTGAAGGAGATCAAAAGTGCATCAATATTGCAAACATGAGGGACTATTAATGTTCTATGTGAAAACTCAAAAATGACTTTGAGTCTTAACCCAAAGAGGAGGAACCATTTTGAGCATTTTCTCTTAAATACTCTATTAGATCAAATACACCCTGCAAAAAAAATTAAGAGACAATGTGTTATGGAATGATAAGTTGAAAAAAAATGTATATACCAGCACATCCAATATGTATTATTCATTCTATCCCAATTTATGTGATATAGATAAAATTTGAAAAAACAAACAAAATTTTAATATATCTTTCAAATATTTAAATTATTTTTATAGTACTTTTTACATACTTTTTACGTAATATATATAACTCCATATGTTCCAATTCAAGGAATACAAAAGAAATTTTGAGAGAGTCAGTCAATTTTTTTAAAAATATTCTAAACAACTAATTATTGTGATTTATAATTATTTATAAATATAAGTTTCGATATATATATATGTGTGTGGAAAATTTGTAATAACACCTTGAAAAATATTTTTTGTGATACTAGAGTAATTATACCTATCTTACCTTTTTAAAATATTAAAATTTGTAATAAAAATCAACATAATTGATTTCATAAGCAGTAAATATATTTAATTAATTTAATACAAAATTACAATTAATGATATTACTTAGTTATACTTATTGCCTGAACGATTTGCTATTCCTTAATTATTAGTAGTTTAAAATTGGATTAGTTGTAACTTTTTGAATCAATGATTAAAAAAAAAAATTCTTTCAATTTAATTTGATTAGTTGCACTAATTTTAACTACTGATGTATTTAAAAGCCAAGAAAAGTATCATCTATCTCTTAAAAATAAAGGGCTCACTTTTTTATGAAAGAGTCGATAGTTAAACGCGTGTCATAGAAATGCTAAGCAGAGCATATTTTCAGCCATTACAAAAAATGGCCGCTTACGTATTATAGATTTATATTCGCAACATGTGGGTCTATAAAGTCAGAAAATAATACTAGTACCCTTTTTTTAGGGCAAATAAGTAAATAAATATAGATGTTTTGATATTTTTGTCCAAGAATAAATTAATTGTAATCATAACAGCTTTGATTACAAGTCAGTCAAAGCTTGTAGAAAATAGTACTACTACCTTTTTTATAGGGTAAATAAAAGTAAATAAATATACATATTTTGACATTTTGTCCAAGAATAAGCTAATACAATCATAACAGTTTTAATTACAAGTCCGTCAAAGCTCTTAATTTTAATATATCAAAATTACCCCTTAGTTCACAGGAAATATGTCGATCAAGAGCTGCTATATATAATAGTAAAATAATATGAACAAATAATAATTTACTCCATGCATAATCAGTACTAATTACGGCATATTAATAAATATATACTTCATTTATGAGTGAATTTTTTAGTTTTGATATAACTTTAAGAAAAATATTTAAAACCTATTTTTAACTATTGTAATTTTAATTATTTTCAAATTATTCTATAAGAAAATATAAAATATTTAAGCACTTTATTAAATGAAAAGTAAATAAAAAAATTCTCTAACGCTTTCTTAAACTTTGAATAATTAACAATAATCTCAATAATCACTTAATATATAGACCAACGAGAGAACTCTTTTGCTGTGGAAAAGAAAAAGAAACACATTGCTTGTTTTTTAAGTTATTTTAGTTAATTAACAGTAGCAAAAAAAAATTCCTTTAAGCCCTAGTTAATAATTAAGGCTCAAATTTGAGATATTTGATTAAGAATAAAGCGATCTCATCACCATACTACAACTCATATTGGTACCTACTTATCATCTTTGATTTGCAATTATGAATCTATTTGAGGGAAATCAATTAGAGTAGCGAATACTTTCTTTATTTTTATTTATCCACTATTTCAAAATATATTTTTATTTTTATCTATCATTTTTCACAAATCAAAGAAAAATAATTATTTTTTTTATATATTCTACTCTTAGCATTTTATAGTACTAAACGTTCATGAATAGGAATAGTGTGATAAAATAGTCATGTCTATCATTTTTCTTAATGGAGACGACAAATTCAAAAGATGACAAGCAAAAGTAAATAGAGAGAGAATTATAAATACCAACTCATAGTAGTAAACTAAATAAAATTGAAACACTTACTTGAACCTCCACTAATTTCCTGTACTTTAGGTGTCATCTTCAGAATTGATCTGGAGAATTTTCACCAAGTGATCTATTTCACCATTGTTTTCTTTCGTATTATCATGGAGAATTTTCTTCAAGTCATCTTTTTCACCACCATTGTCTGTTTCTTTCTTTAGTGGCTTTGCACTCTCATTAGCTACATCACAAATAAAGTAATCATATAGTGTACTTTCAAAGGCTTTAAAATACACCAGAAAATTATATATGACTTGTTTCTAGACTATATATAATTTTCAAACATCTTCCTTTCATTCTTAAATTTTATATACAGTCAAACATTATTATATAAACTCGAGTAGATGCTTATTATAAAGATAAATTTATAATTACCTTATAAACTTTTATTGAAATACTACATAAACTCATAAGTAAATCCAATAGAGTACTTGAAAACTAAATTACCTGGAAGTGAACCATCTTCAACAAGTTGAACCTCAGTATTATTGCATTCTTGGTCATTTCCTTCATTTATCACATTATTCTGAGCAAAGGTTGAGTAAGAGCCCCTATTATGATCCACTTGATTATGTGTTGAACCGTAGCAGTTGACTGGATATCTATGCTTTGAACCATAGTAGTTGACTGGATATGTAGGGGTAAAATATGGTACAATAGGTTGCGGATGAACAAATTGATTTGTACCCAAATGATTAAACGAACTAGTCCAATTAGTAGGTACCATAGCAAGATTGTGGCAATACTGAGGGGCAAAAATTCCATTATTACAATCATAAATTTGCCACGTTCCATAGCTAGGGTAAAAATTATGATAATTACTATTGATAACTCTTCGTTCCCTTGGCTCTGCTTTTTTTACCTCAACATATTTATTTATCAACCAATGAAGTTTCTCTTGCAATACATGTGTTACAGATTCTTCTGAATCATAAGTAACAAATCCAAATCCTCGAGCCGTTTTGGTTTCTTTGTCGGAGATAAGGTTAACTTGTGAAATTGTTCCAAATTTTTCAAAATACGTTTTAAACTCTTCTTCCGATAAATTAAGAGGCAATCCACCAACAAAAATCTTTCTTCTGTTATTATTGCTATCTTGTCTTTGAAAATTTGGACATTCTGAACCAAGTTGACATTGACCACTTGCACCTTTAGGTATCGCTAATTTAACATCAATCTATAATAATAATCATCAAACACGAAGCACGTATCAGTATGATAGCTCAACTAATATAGCTATACACAATTTTTTTTTTAAAATAGTATAAGGGAAGAAATATACAAAATTGATTAAAAATTTTGATTAAAAGTTTTAATTATTAAATTCTTAATGTTGTGAACTAAAAAAAAAACCATCCTCTTTGTAAAACCTTTTCACACACGCAGGTTTTTAATTGCTTTTTGGCTGTCAGGCCCTTTTTTTATTTTTGGAAAGGTTTCTCACAATTTTATTTTTAAAAAATCAAAAAAAACTTTGAAATTAAAACTTTTTAATTTCCCTTTTTTTCTTACAACAAAGGGGATTTTCTATGCATAAGAATATTTATAATATAGTACATGAACATTTAAGAGAATTGAATTCAGTTTTAAGTTAGTTTCTGTTGATTTATTTTCGGATTTATTTGTACTTATCCATAATCCATGATTGTTTTTCTTTTTTGCAAGTTTGTAGATTTTTGCGGAATTATTTACGCTAATATCTAAAATTACTTAATTAACCAGAGAGAGAAAACTGAACTATTTGAATAGTCTAAAATAATTTCTTAACTATACGAATTTGGTTTACTATCTCAGATTTTACTAAGTTTAATTCATTAACTATATATTTATCGATTTTAATTAAAGACAAAATCCGATAATATATAGTTAAAGAAACTATTTTTGACCTACGGATAACCAACCACCTTTAAAGCAATCGAAAGCCAAGGGTATTTTGAAGAGTATTAAAAAAAATTCACGTGCTTATGCAGATTTCATTGTAAAATTTGAAGGAAAAAATAAACGAACATGAAATTGAAATTTTATGTACTGACATCACGTCACGGTAATCATCCATAAAAAACAAAATTTGTAATATAAAAAATACAACAAGTATTCTATCAAATTATATTGTCAGTGAACAAAAGTTAAATTCGAGAGAAAAAATAAAAAGTTGAAGTGTTAGTACCGTTCTTCCAAGGATTATGTGTTGCTGATGAAGAAGTTGATCGACAACAGAAGAATCAGCAAACGTAACAAAACCAAATCCTTTTCCACAATTAGTCTCTCTATATTTAATTACCTGTGACTTCACCACTTCTCCATAACGACTAAAGTGTTGCGTAAGTACTTCTTCACTTGTCTCCGCCGATATTCCCCCAACAAATATTTTCCCTTGCACACAATTACTCTCCATTGATGGGAATGAGAAATAATTATGAAACTAAAATTTGAAGAGTTTAACTTCTATGAACGGACAAATCAAATATGAGAGCGAAGAAGAGAGGGAGAGAAAAAAAAGGGATTATGAAAGAGTCACAGTTTGATTGAAAGTGCCCTTAATTGATTTTATGATCTTTATATAGTTGTGGGTTTTCTAATATTACGAGGAAACCCGCTTATTTTGGGGCAATATCCCAATAAAACCTGGGTAAAAAGGCGGGCTTTAAAGTCCAAATCCCAATAAAACTAGGTGAAAAGGCGGGCTCCACTCATAAGAAAAGGAAAAGTTTTTGTGTATTTTTTTATTTTTTTTTAAAAGAAGGCACGGCATCATAAAAGATGATCTTTTAAAAATAAATATTTTTAATCTATATATAATAGGAGAAGAAATAAGGATACATTTCAATATTATAAAATTTAGAATTTTAAATTATAAATAATTAAATATTTAAAATAAAAATATACTAAGATCAATTTGTTATAAAAGTCCACTTCAAATCAGTTAAAAAAATTCAAAATTCAATTTTTAAAAAATATTATATCTAGGGTAGATCTAATATTTTTTTTAAAGAAAATAATTTGTACCTTTGTTTAAATGCATTTATATGGACATGGACAAAATGTCATCTATTTTTATAGAAAAACATTGACAAATGTCATCACAAAAAAATATCTATTTTATTTTTAATATCGTATAAAAAAATTGTTTTTTAGTATTGTATAAAGTGGATTTTTAAAAAACTTTTAAATCTGCTTTTTTTTTATGGATGCTGATTTTTTTCAAAAAAAAAGATAGTATTGAAAAAAAACCGAATTTGTTTGCAGATTTCTAAAAAGTACAAAAACAATTTAGATTCTCAAAAACAATTTTTTTTTAAAAAAGTTAATTTCAAAAGAATTCGAACACACTATTTGCAAATCTCTCTAATAAGTAATAAATGAGTTTTAAAAAAGGTTACAAAATAGAAAATATTTATATATACACTAATACTACAATGATGTTGGCAAACCATTCTCTCAACTTTATTTGTATTAGTTTTTGTTCTTCTTTTTATGTATATTCATTATTCTTTATTTTTGCTAAAATTGTTCAATTCAAAATTTTAAATTTCGATATATTTTTTAGTGCGTTTGTGTGTCACTTCAAAATGTGATAGTTTAATATTTGGAAGATTCTTGGAGTACAAAATCAGCCCTAGAGATAAGTATTTATAATTTTTATTTTAGAATTTCACATGTTTGTTCACCGTATTAATTTATGTCTCTTTTTTTAATATAAATTTTGAATCTTAGCGCAAGATAAATTAGTCATGATCATAAATTTGATACAAATATTTAACATATGTTTTTATTTGATCGTATAATCAATCATGAAATGATCTCAATATTTTATTGAAGTTATATAAGATTCTATACTATTTTAGTACTATATTTTGAGTTTGTTGGTTTGATGATGCTTAAGTTTTAATTAGTCGGATAATTAGTGTGTTGATTTTGTTTTTGATACTTTCTAATAAGGTAGTAAGAAACTATTTTAAAATTATAAAAAAAATAATCTATAGAGTTATATAATATTTTTAAGTAGTATGATTGTGAAGAGTATAATGTTTAAACATATGTTATTTACATTTTCTTATAAAGTTTGATAAAATTATTATTTGTCTTATAGATGGGATATCTTTGATAATTCTACCTTTTTCAATTGAGTATATTTGGATAAATTTATAACTTATGGTTTATAAGACAAAAGTCACAAAATAGAATTACCATGCGCGATCCGGATTTAGTCGGAGCTCCAATGTGGGCTCCGAACACCGGGTGAGAAACTAAAAAAAAATATCTTATTGCAATAGAAAAATAATTGGGCAAATGATATAAATCACATACTTTTAAGGTAACATTTTCATTTGTTCCTTATAAGTTTATAATTACAAAAATCCCTTAAATTGATACAATAATATAAGCGATGATACATTAGTCTGATGAGATACATAAACCATTAAATAGAATACAGATACATTAGTCTGATGAGATACATAAACCATTAAATAGAATACATTAATTATTTGTAATCATACTAAATTCTAAACTAAAATTTTAAAATTAATTCGTATTAAAGATTACTTAAATTTATCGTGATATAACCATTTAAGAAAATACATAAAATTTATATTTATATAAACATAACGACTGAAAATTTTAAAATTTAAGTGATCCATTTTTTAATTTTAAAAAATATTTAAATAAAATGTGAATATAAACAAAGTTACTAACTAAATCTTATCATGTTTTTTTTCCTAATATTAAACTTTTATTTACAATTAGAATAAATAGTCGGTTTTACAACTTTTCACCTATACACGAACTCTTAAACCTGATTAACCAAAAAAAAAATAATAGATTTTGTTGATAATAAAAATAAATTTATTTATTTGCAAATTCACCTACTAGAAAAGTGTAAATCGTGATTCTTTTACCCCTTTTGAGTAGCAACTGCAAGGCAAGTTTTTGCCACTCGTTATGATTAAAATAATTAATTTATCTCCAATTATTAATGAGTTCTTTTTTTAATTATTAAGCACAATTTTAAATTTGCTTATTGTAATTTTATGATAGAATCCTAAAATTAAGTGAACTGATAAGAACTTCTTCGCCATTTTGTATCATACCTTCATCATGAAAAAAAAAAATCAAAGTAAATTTTGTAAGTATTTATTATTAACAATAGATGATCAAAAAATTTCTCATGCTTAAATTATCCATATAAAAAATTATTTTTTTTAAAAAATAACTTATCCAGAAAAACATGTTTCTAAATTATAGGTGCACAATAAATCATTTATCTCCAATCCAAAATAACTACATGCAAATAGAAAAAAAAATAACAAACATGAACAATTCATCTCTTTTCAAACTTAAATATTATTAAAAATAAATTGATAGTTTTTAAAAAAACATAATTATAAAAATATAAGATAGATATGTTTTCTCAAAAAATAAAGGCTAAGAAATAAGAATGCCAACATATATATTCGGTTATTCAATTATGAAATGAACTAGTACGTATTAGTTAAATATATTATTTTTTAAAAGATACATTTAAAATCAAATTTATTTATTTCTTAAAATGATACTACAATATATAAACTGCATACAAATAAATTAAATAAACCTCATTAATTTTTAGCATTATAAAGCAGTACAAAAATATTGTGTTAATGGCCTAAATTTTGTGTTGATAAATAAAAAACCATATCTTTTATTAAAAAGTAACAGAAATTTTAGGAAGAAAATAAAAAACTATTGTTAAATATTCTTTTTAAAAATAATTATAGTACGAAGTGATGAAATCATATTTGTATTGTGAAAATAAATTTTTAAACTATTAATATATCTAAGATAAATGAACCGTTAAATGTCCATAGATTCTTAATGAAAATGGTACAAGAAAAACCTATTATTTTTCAATTCTAATCTATAAGTACTAATTTAAGGATGTAAATAAAAAAAAAAAACCTTTATATTCAAAGAAAACATTTACAAAATAAACACCAAGTTATTTAATAACATCATGTGAAAAAGTTGAACAAATAACTTAATATGAAAAAATAATATTTATTAATACACATCAATAAACAAAACACATGACAAACGTTTAAAAATATTTGAACTATTTTATATTTTCTAAAATTAAAATAAATTAGTATATACACGCAACGCGCGGATACGTATAGTTATGACTAAAATAAAGTACTCTTTTCCAAATAAACAAAATTTAAAAGCTTGATCAAACAAACTATAAAATAATTCCCGTAAAATGTCTATTTATAAATATTTAACTCAAGGATCCTTCCATCATGTAGAATGAGATTCAACCTTACAAAGGTTAGTTTTCCTATGAAATACCTGAACCAAATAAAGTAGGATGATACAAAATTTACCAAAACATAACCTTTGTGATTTTCCAGTACTAGATAATATACTTTCATACCATTTCAAATTTTGATATGGACTATTTACCTCTCATCCTCATATACTAGAGGTGATGGAACAAGTTATTTCACGGTTTTATCTCAACCCATCCTAAAATTAAAAGTTATCCCTTAATGCTCGTACCAAATGAGCCCTTAGTTACAAGTTTCAGAATTACATACAACATATACAATTAGAGAACTAAACCAACATATGCATCCACTTCCCTTGGAAATTCGAATACAGATGAAACACACATTGAAGGCATTTATGCAACAGGAACTTTGCAGCAAATATCAAAGATATCTTCCATAGGAGCATGGTCACCGGTCCCTTCATCCTTCCATGCATACAACAACTGCTTCCCTTTAAACAGAAACATCCCTCCCTGGTATCAACATACAAACGAATATTACTGTCTCGACATAAACCAAGGGCTTCAGGGAAATCTTGATTATACGGGTACCAAATGAGCGGGTTGGACTACATTTGGGTCAAAATGATATACAGGTTGGATCACAACCCACTCAATAGTTTCTCCGGTCACGATGAGCCAATTAATTGGACCAAACAACACTATAAGAAAATGGTGAATTACATGAGAATTTTTCTAGGGATTAGTATGAAAATTTGCAGGAAAATAAGTTTCATGCGGATTTGCATGCTAATCCCTAGAAAAATCCACAATTCACACTTTTCCTGTAGTGCAATACTCCCTCTGTCTACTATTGTTTGTCAGGATAAGATTATGCACAACCCTTAAGAAAAATTTAATATAAAGTGCAATTTGACTAATATAACCCTACTTTCCATCATTATTAAAATGGTTTGTCCTTTTTGAAAATTGTTTAAACAACTTTTTTTCACATTAAAGAAGTCTTGTAACTTTTAAATGGTTACTTTCTGAAACAAGTAGTTATGTAATTATTAAGGGTAGCATTGGAAAAAAATGACTAATTGTTTCTTGATTGTTTAAATTGACTATTAATTTTTGGACAATTGTTTTAGTATACCTGACAAACAGTAGTGAAAAGAGGGAGTAGTTCATAACCCAAGCCGTCCAAGTCAAAGTTATGTTTCATTTGTTCTTTTATACTTTGTTTAATTACTAAATCAAACTAATAAAGCTTTATTCTTTTGTTTATCATGGCTAATATCAAACAAATCAAACTCAAAAAGGCTAACTTTTCTCTTTTTGGATAATCGTGGTCTTCGGTCCAGCTTTAGCGCAACAACAAATACCAGGTAGCTATGTCGATCAAGGTTAGAACAAATGGGAAGAATCACCTAGTGTTTTTGTCTCCATCTGAGATTTGAACCTGAGACCTCATGCTCTTAACCACTTTATTGACCACTAGGCCACACCCTTGGGTGCAGGCTTACTTTTCTATGTTCGATAAGCTTTTGTATGGGTCAATTTGGGCTTCATATGCAAGCGTAAATTGGGCCAATCTTTTACATGAGCTAACTTTGGCACATGTCATGTACGAATTGTCCTAAGGTTTTAAATGAGTTAACTTGGGCTATGCCCAAAATGACCTGCCAACTAATATATATCCAGACTAACCCGCCCAAGTCTGGATGAATTGGACAGGTTATATTTTTTGGGCTAAACATGACACCCCTAGTTCATGAACAACAATGCAGCAGTAGAAGAAAGAGCTTAAACCTGCTGCAAGACACCACTTCTGTCATCAGGGGTTGCTTCAATGGTGTAGTTCTTCGTAGCTTCCCGCAGTTCATTGAATCTAGAGAGCACTTTAGCCTGACAAGTAAAGGGAAAAAATTAGTTAAGGATCAAGTCATTCTCATGGAGCAGAATGATCATTTTTATTAAGGGAAACTCCTTGAGATCATTACACTAGCTGGGTTGAAAAATGTGCGGCCAATGCCATAATACAGGCCTAGAACATCGTATGCCTGAGATACAAGGGAAGTGTCAAAATCTTCAAGAAAAAATCGTCAAAGGCAAAATGAAACATTCACATAGTTGTGAAGATAGACAGATACTAACCTTGCGGTCCGGATCAGCATACAAGCAATCCAATGGAAATGGTAACTGGCCATAAATATGAAGCAAAAAAGAATCAGCTCAGGATCCTTCAAAATATACAATCAAGTTGTTGACAGCATGATGAGTTCACAGTTTAAATTAAGAAGTATGCCACGGTACTAAATAACTTTGGGTCACCTCAAAGAATCCTCAATTTTCATTCCACCCTTTTAAACCAGTTTCCTTCCGTTGTCAACGAGTTGGTCTCTTAAGATAAATTTAATCCAACTAATGTATGTCTACAACACCAGCCTAATGTAAGTGTACCAAAATCACTAAGTTTACTCCCAATTAGTTGGCATCGAATTTTATGAAATACAAATTAAGAAAGCAATTGATTATACTCTATTACAAAGTTCTTTGATTCCAAAATCGGAATTATTTCAATGAATCAGTACTGCAGCTTTAGCTTATAAATAAGGCTAGATATGCCGTGCATCAGATGGAGCTATGCAGCCTCTGGAGTATTGGAGTTCAAAATAAATGCATCCTTACCACACCAGATGTCACTTATAGAGGCAAAACATATTAACAGAGAATAGAACATGATATCTCTTGTTTTTTTCTTTCAATTTCATAACCATGTCCATTATTGGTTATTTGACGAAACATAATGAAAACAAACAGGCCCATAAATCATGAAGTCTAGTCATTGTGTTACTTAAGCACATTTTCTGAGATATACTTGCTAGTCCTCCTTATGTAATTCATTTCGTAGGGAAATCAACTTTCCCTTCTAGTCCAGATTCCGAGATAAACACCAATATTTGGAGACCTTACTTTATTCAACATCAAGGTAGTGAGAAATATAGGGAAAAAATAATATTGAATTGTTGTTGTATCTACATTATTACATGAAACCCTATTTATAGACCATAGAATACAATCCTTTACCAAATATGATACTATTTAGTAGTCCTATCCCTATTCTAATAGGATTATATAAACCTATTCCTATTTTAATAGTATTGTATAAACTATTCCTATTCTAATAGGATTGTATAAACCTATTCATATTCTAACACTCCCCCTCAAGCTAGTGCGTACAATTCATGCATCTAGCTTGTTACAAATGTAATTAACACGGGGACCGATGAGGGGCTTGGTGAGATATTTGCAGATTTCACAAAATTGACGGTCAATCTTAATGTGCTTGTCTTCTCATTAAATACTGAATTTGATGAATTTGATGCATAATGCCAGTAAATCTCAATGTGCTTAATCTTCGCATGAAATACTGAATTTGATTCATAATGTTGGTGTTGAACTTCCCAACCCAAGCTTGAGAAAAAATTGTTCTAGACCATAGAGTGATTTATACAATCGATGACACAACACAATCGACATACAAGGCTACTAAACTCCCCCTGAGCAACGAAGTGCTCAAATCTAATATAAAGTATATGGATCATGTTGGCATCAATAGATGAGTTAATATTAAATAAGAAAGTCACCAAAATAATTATTGGAACATGCTCATATGCCGTAGTATTAGAAAAAATGGTCACAATCTAAGAAATAAAATTATATAGGTAGGGTCGAAATGATGTCACGACCCAACTAGAAAATAGAAATTATATAGGATAGTTGGAACGACCCCATTGACAAAAAAAGAGAAATAATATGGGTAGGGTCGGAATGATGGCACGACCCTAATGAAAAAGAGAAATTATATAGGTAGGATTGGAATGATGGCACAACCCTACGCAAATCAGATTTGAGGAGTCACCGGAAAAGACGAATGGAACTATGCAAATAAAATCTAAGTTACTGAAAAGACACATGATGTTATGCAACTCAGATATGAGAAAATAGTTCGGAAAAAAAAAATCCACGGTACTACACAAATTCAATATGAAAAGTAGTCCGGGAGATGCACGGTGCTACGCAAATAAGATATGCAAAAAAAGGTAGTCACCGGAAAGATGGGACGGTGCTACAAAATTAAATATGAAAAATTAATCACCGGAAAGATGGGACGGTGCTACAAAATTAAATATGGGAAAATAGTCACTAGAAAGATACACGGTGACCCAACTTTTGCTAACATAATCATTGGCCAGACGGGCGGCATATATGAGTAATAGCCGCCCGCCGAAAGCTGAAGCTCTTTGATTGTTTACCAAGATCGTAGAGGCTCTGATACCATGTGAGAAATATAGGGAAAAAATAATATTGAATTGTTGTTGTATCTACATTATTACATGAGACCCTATTTATAGACCATAGAATACAATCCTTTACCAAATAGGATACTATTTAGTAGTCCTATTCCTATTCTAATAGGATTATATAAACCTATTCCTATTTTAATAGTATTGTATAAACTATTCCTATTCTAATAGGATTGTATAAACCTATTCATATTCTAACAGACATATCACAAATGAAAAGTCAGTATGTATGTTGTGGGACATATGTTTATTTTCTTAAACAAACATAGCATGCCAAACAAGGATAAAGCAAGACACAGAACGAAAGAAGGATTCAAATCCCTGGATTAATTCCCAACCCTTATTCTTCTTATTATTGTATAAATTAGTTATTACCAAAACTCCAATTTTAATTGACGTTTTTCCGTAGCACATGTTTTAAGCTTATAATATGTAGATATCAAACCTCCAATATTATTAGTCCACATTTGCAGCAACAACAACAACAACAGTGCTCTTTGTTATCCGTGGTGTTGGGGCCAGCTTGTATGCACCTTAACATAAAAGGTTCTTGATATTTTTATTGGTAAAATCTGCAATAAGGTTAAAATACTCCTAGAAAAACAATAGGTTCAAAATCCACATACTAATATGACTAAAAACTCATTTGCAACTAGTAAATATCACCTCTATAGATCTTTTTCTTCCGTTGTCGTCATATTCTTAGCTAAGTTTGCATTGGTTCCAAGATATTATAGCTCTATCGAGACAACTTCTTTCCCCGTGATTTTAGGTCTACCTAGTTCCCTTTTAACACCTTCCATCACCATAGTTTCACATCTACAGAACGATGCATACGTAGGTAGGTCGATTAAAGACATGACCAAACCATCTCAAGCGATCTTCTCTCGCTTTATCCTCAACTCGTGTTACTTGCACCTTTTGGCTAATATGGTTAATATGATCATTTTTAATCTTATCTAATCTTGTACGACCACATATCCATCTTAGCGGTCACATCTCTGGAACACTCACCTTGTGAATATGTTGGATTTTAGTGATCCAACATTCACTACCATATATATAACATTATCGGTATAATTGTCCTTTAGAACTTACCTTTCACTTTGGTAGACATCCTCTGATTACATAAAACCTTAGTAGTAGTTCTTCTTTTCAGCAACACCAACATATCCAATGTATTTAACAAGTGGAGTCTAGGAAGATAGAGTGTACGCAAACCTTACCCTAGTGAGTTGTTTTCGAAAGACCCTTGGCTCAGTAGTTTTCCTTTTCAACCATCTAATGTTCTATGAGTAACGTTCATCTGCCATTCCAGTCTCCTGAAAGGACAAGCCTAGATATTTAAGCATTTGGCACTACAGTCTCATCTAGCCTCATCTCAACTTCACTCGTCTCATGCGGGCTAAACTCGTTGTGCATGTATTCAGTCGTACTTCTATTCATCCTAAAACCCGTAATCTCTAACTGCTTCCCCATTGATTAAGCTTCTGGTTGGCATCCCTGTTGGTTTCAGCAATTAACACTTTTGTCAGCAAATACACCCCATAGAACCATCTTGTATTTTGTTGGTTAGCTCATTCATAACTAGGCAAACAAGTAGGGACTCAATATCAATCTCTTTTATAGACCCAATGTTATAGGAATTCTTTTTTGTATCTCCTACTACTATATTCACACTAGTAACAAGTTCTTTATACATGTCCTTTATGGCATTAAGATATTTAATATGGACTAATTTCTTTTCCATCGCCCACCAAATGACCAAGACCTTTCATGGTACTTCATCATATGTTTTCTCTCGATGACACCATGTTTAGATCTTTCTTCTTTTCACGATAAATTTCGATCAATCTTCTTAGCAGAAATATAGCCTTTGTTGTAGATCTGCCATGCATAAATCCATATTGGTTCTCTGTTTAGGACATACTAACTCTATATATAAGAAGCAAAATCAAGCAAACTTCTTCCAAATCAGAATAGAGGCAGATTCGGACGAACGGTATCAAATTTCAACCGACGACATATAGCTCTATGCTTCCAAACTAAGGTTTGTCAAGATTAAGGCAAGTCACACACTATTTTCTTGCAGAAACCACATTTTGACATTTCTTGAATCAATTATGTGGTGTTTGTTTGTGGACTTGACTTGCAAAATAAAGAGATTTAAGCTTGCATGTTAACTTTTATTCATGACACTAAGAACGCAATTGTAACTTGAACTTGAATATATTTTTTCAAGTTGAAGGCGTATTTCCAGTAAGTTTTCACAAATATTCAACTTCCACTCATGGATCTCAACTTTGAATGAAAAAATTCAAACAAAAACTTCAACTTTGAATTCAAATATGTTTCTGAAGGAACCTTAAGGTCATGAACCAAGTGAGCCAGAAGTTTGATATGACATGTATGACCTTAACTAGCTTATCTGAAACATTAGAAATAATATGTCAAAGAAATTAATCATTTGAAGTAACAGCCAATGTGAAATGAAGATACCCTTTCAGCAAGAATACGTGCTTTGTTAGGAGCACCAATACCAACTGCAATTAGCTTTACACCAGCAGAATCAAATCTCTCCTTTGTATCTTTGAGTGCTTTAGCAAGTTCCCAGCTAACAAACAGCAATGCATATTGAACGAGAATATCAAAAACAAAAATTGTAGATAAAACACCAAAACAAAAAGTCTTGATAGAAAAGTGAGGTCATAATACCAGCAAGGACAGCCAAAATGCCTCAGAAGTGCAACAACAGCTACTCCCTGGTGAAGTTAACGACCCAATAACAAAATGTAATTATGTTACCAGAAAACGTCGGTCAGCCATTTGAAATTCATGAAATGGAGGTAGGTAACTCCAGGATAACATAGGAAGCAAGCCCCATTTCCCCATTTAAACCATATATGCACCACCAAATTGTTTGCCTTAAGTTTCTAATCATCCCTACCCCTATTAAGTAATTTTCCAAATTTTTTTTCTTCTGTATTGTTTCAGTCAGCCTGGGCATACCTTAAATATGTACTAGTTATACTGTTATCTTTTTTTTATTATTATTTATTTTTTAATGACCATGGTGCCCACACTACCTTTAGCACACCTCAACTAATTCCACGAGATACCTGTCAGCTCCCACCAGCACCAGGTATATCACCTAGGCTAGTACAAATGAGAAGAACCACCTACTATTTTTATTTCTAGATTTGAACCTACGACGTCAAGGCTCTCAACCACTTCATTAGCCACTAGTTGTGTTGTTATAGTAAGAAAGGATTTCTCTTTACTGTTTGTTCCCGGATGATTGTTAAGTATTATTTCATACTATATAATATTGTGTTATATTGTATTATTATTTTAAGATTGTATTGTTCTCTGTCATTACATAATGTCACACATCCATACTTTAAACAATAAACCTACTAGAAAAGTAGGATACGCAGTATAATTTATGAAATATAATTATTAAAATAATTTTAATACAAAATGAAAATAAAGTATTAACTTATGGATGCAATCACACCAAATTCAATCCTTACATAAAATGGGTCTTTTCGTCGTTTCTAAGGATGGATTTAAATCAAAACATACAATAGAATTTATAAGTAACAATCAAAACAAATATTAAACTAACAATATAATACCGTACAGCTGGTAACAACCATCCAAACAATGTGTTAGCAATCCAGAAATTTGCACAGCACAATAAAACAAATTGTTGGGAAGAGGGGAAAAAATCCCCAAAAATAGGAAATTGAGTTATTAGGATTGCGAAATAGCAATACCTCATTTTGATCCCAAAGGTCCTCAAACTTGACGGAGGAACCAGTAGCAGTGAAAATTGTAACATCTGCAAGTACATCACCAATGTCTTGAGGAAAGGCAGCGGTGGAAGCAGCAGCTTTAGGGACAAAATTAGAAATTCGTTTTGGTGCAGTGGCGGTGAGAGGAATAGCAGAGGAAGTGAAAGGATGAAGAAACTTGAAGGTGTTGGGAGAGGGAGAGAAAGAACAAAAAGAAGGAAATTTTGTAGCAAATGTTAGGCTACTCTGCTGGAGAGATGCCATGGTTGCAAATTGCAAGTGGGTTGAAATGAAAATTTGTGGAAGAAATATGTAGCAAAGAAAATTGGCAACTTCTTGGCCCAATTTTTCTAGCTAGAGTACTAGATCAAAATATAACCATCCATTATTATTTTTATTTTCGTGGCTTTATTAAATTTATCATTCAAAAATCAAAGATATAAAAGGTTGTCATCAAAATAAGTCATAAATAAAATAATACATGGATTATCCCAAAATATGAAAATTTGTAGGTTAAAAGTATTTTTAACTATGACTACTTTTATTAGGTAAAATTAAATTCGTTCATCTATATTACGTGTAGGTTAAAAGTATTTTTAACTATGATTATTTTTGTTCGACAAAATTAAATTCGTTCATTTATGTTACGTGTGGTATAACTTGTGTTACTATTTTTTGTATTTAGGCATAACTTGAGTCACTTAACTTATGTTTTGGGCTTAACTTTTTTTGCCTTCAAATATAATATGTCACTAAGCTTATGCCTTTGGAGTATTACTAGTGTCTTAACGTAATTTTTTTTTGAATATATACCTTGTGAAAAAAAAAATTGAGTTAAAATTTTTTTTTTATTTTTTTCGCTCGGTGACATCTTCAATCATTATTTTTACTCAAAGCTCTGAAGGAAAAGAATTTGAACATCAATTTTTTAAGTGGCCACAATTAAAGACTACTCCAAAATAGGGGCATTAGTGCGATGGATCCCCAAAAAATAATCATAAAAAGATATAATTTAAGGTTTTTTTATAAAAGAAAATTATATAGTTTAAGGTTAGATTTCAATGGACAGGGATAATATTCTTATTACATAATTTCGCAATCTCTCTTGTTTTTTAAAAAATAATTTTTTATTTTAAATTATTCATATCTAAAATGCAATTCTTGTAATTGTGTGAATATTTGACTGACGAACGGTTAACAAGATAACATTATTTAATTAGATGAAGTAGGTAATTTTCAAAAACTAAGATTGCTTTATCTGTTGATTGTATGTGCCGCTAGATGGAATTAGTTCGTCGATTATCTATGTAGATTGCGTTAAATTTTTCCTTTTGCAAAGAGCCCAACAATGCTCTTTTGAAAACTCACTAATTGCAAAACCTGACAAATTTCCACTTGATCCTACAAATCTATAGTCTAAATTCCTTGCTTTCTGGCAATCGTGGTCCGATTCACTTGTGCAATTGATGATAGTGTTATAAAAAAATATGCTTCTTGAGGATTTAGTTATTACGATCGTCAAAATGTAGCAATAAAGTAATAAGTTAAAGGTAACAGTGCTCCAATTAAAGCTCGTAACTGTTGCCATGTTGGATTGAAGAAACAACGCAAGGACTTAAAATCTGTATCTTATTAGTGTATAAATAACTATATAATGGAAAGAAAGTTGAATGAAAAAAATTCTAAGAAACGTGTCAGGTATATAGAGTCAGATAATATGAAACGAGATAGTATCAACAGATCGATAAAACTAACTGAAGTGGACATTTTCGTCAATGGATTCTACCAAAACCATGATCATACTCAATCTAGAATATAGAAATCAAATACAACAACTAGAAAACATAGACAATACACTTTGAGATACAACATACACTGCTAAAATATTGCAACTAAGTTATAACCAAAATCCAAGGACCATTCAGTATGTCCACACACAAAGTAAGACATAAGCTAACTACAGCAGAATACTGGCAACTCACACACCTATAAACTTCAAAACTCTTCTCCAAAACCTCCTCATTCACAAATTCAACATATCTTCTCAAACACTCCCACAACTTCTCCACAAAAGATTTAACACACTCAAAAACAACTCTCCCACTCAAATCAAGAATATACCTTTTACTCATTGGCACAGTTAAAGCAGTACTAGTTGACACTTTATCATCCATTTCAGTACTTGTCAAAATTTGATGAGAAGTTTTGACAAATGTTTCTGTTGCACCATTACATAAGGTCACCAACATTTCTCTCATTTTCGCTTCATTCTTCGGATTTGTCAAACCAGAAAAGATTTCATTGTAAGTGTTGATATTCATTGTTTTGTCAAGATAAACAGTAACAAGAGTGCTCACAAATACTTGCACACAATTCCCTATCAGAGTATCAACATATTCAGGAACAGAGTAACTCTGTTTAACAGAATAAAATGTAAGTACCAAATTCCTGGCGAAACTCCCAACAATTGCAGAAGCAAAACCACACCCTGCATCAGAAAACAGTTTATTTAAAACCTGATCGAACAAATCAGAATTTAATTCCTCTGTTTCTTGATTACAACAACCTCGAAGAACTCCGATAGTTAAAGCACTAGTGACCTTAACAATTGACTCTGAAAACTCATCTGAATTAGTAATCTTGGAAATTTGCTTCAAACTTTTTGGAATTTGATCAGAATTTGATAACATAAACTCCTTTAGATCTTTAGAGAAAATCCCAATTACATCAGCAGAATCAGACACCATTTCAGCTAAAGAAACAACAGAACCAAGAAGCTTCAACAATCTTTCCCTCTTTTTAACCATGGAAGGTGAGTAATAAGCTTTATATGCACCAAAACCAGTGACACCAAGAGCTCCCAAAGCAACAAGTAAGTTCTTGTTTTTTTTAGTATACCCCATACCCTTTTTTATTTGTTTCATATCCATACAATTCAGAGCACAATCTCCTTAATTCTCAAGACACAAAAGGGGTTTGAAAAACAGATTGAATAGAACTTGCTTAGTGTAGAAGAATATGAACGGATATTTTATTTTATTTTTGCCTTTTTGGGGTCAGAGAAGCTAATCCGGTAGAAATTATACATGTACTATGAATCTTTTGATAAGAACGACTTAGATTAGGACAACTGGTGGGGTCTCTGCATCTTCATTCACTCTAAGCTTGCAGGTGTCCACATTTTTGTGAGCTAAAAAAAAGTGTATTTTTGCTCAACCCGTGTCTGATCAATTTTTCTTTGTATACGCATGTTAAAAAATCATAAATAAAAGAATAATTTTATCGATTTAATTCTTAACAATTTCTTTGAAACTTTTTAAATAACTGTAAACACTTTCAAAAAGAATAAATATTTTTTTATTCAATAAGATGATCAATTAGTGAGATAATTATTTTTAATAAAGTGATCAACTAATATGAAATAAAGATAATAATTTAATTTGGTAAAGAAATTAAAAAATAAAATTAATAATTTAAAATAAGTTATAAATATTTAAGCTAATATTATCTCTTATTTATGAAAATAGATTTATTTTGATCTCTTAAATATAATTTTGAGCATATTTAATTTCTCTCACTTTACTAAAGTGCAGCATTTTTAAATATACTTTGAAGGATCAAAATGAACATGTTCTCGTAAATAAAAGATAATTTTAGCCCAAAATAAACCTACAAAATTTAAAATATGTTTTATTAATAGACTATAAAAAAAACAAAGCGTGAACAATAATTTATACACGTTTTTCGTTTGGCCATAAATTCGGAAATTTTAAAAATAGAATTATTTATGTTGTGTTTTTGAAAATAAATATATTTTTTAAGTTTGAGTTTGAACATTTCATATATTTATAAGTGAAAATAAAATTTCTCCCAAAATATTTGATAGATTTTTGGTGAACTTTTTTTACCACTGATCTAGTAAATAACGAGAAAATGAGCTCCAATGCACTTGTAGATAAGCTGAGCGTATATCAAATACGTACAGTGTTGGATTTAGAATGGGTTCAACTAAATACATTATTTTCCTGCTCGAATTACAATTTATTGAATTTAAATTTTAAATTCGTCTTTGAGCTAAGGTATTAAAGAACCGTGCTGGTATCCATAGAAGTACTGAGTGTATCGGGGCTCAAAAGAAGAGAAGAACACCACACGAAAGAAGAAGGCGATTGAGGTACGCCTAGTGGAGTTGTGCCACATGCTCCAAAAATAGTACTGTCCGGTGCAATTTGGGGTTCGACATGTTTTTCTTCTGCTTGAATAATTGACTCATTGGAAATCTCGTCATTTGATATCACCACTGAGGAGTAAGGAGGAAGAAACTCTCTCCATTTTCCACCATTAATATTACCGTTACTTGATAATGAAGTCGGTGAAAGATCACGAGCGGGAGGAGGAGGAGGAGCCACAGCCACCTATTCATAAAAATTAAACTTAATCAATAATTAGTTAAAATAGCTAGTAATGTTTCCTAGTTTACGCGGTACTATTTAATTACTCATTATAGTTATAATTTGATATAATTACCACTCACGACTAACATTATATATCAATTATGCGGGCTGAATTCGAGTTTATATAATTAGTCACGTTTGTAAATGTATAATTCGCCAAAATATACAAATGCACATGTATAATATACAATTATCTAATCAATATACCTATACAATTGATATTTTTTCCACTTTATTACCTATCTCGCTCGCTTCTCTTCTCCGTCTCTCAATCTCGCTTGCGATATATACAAATGTATATGTATAATATACAATTATCTAACCAATATATCTATACAATTCACCTCTCTCCCACTCTCTGCCTCTCTCTCAATCTCGCTCACCTCTCTCCTCCCTCTCCCAATCTCTCTTGCCATATATACAAATACATAAGTATAATATACAATTATCTAACCGATATATATATACAGTTCACGTTTCTCCTACTCTTTGCCCTCTCTCTCTCCTCTCTCCTCTCGCTCGTCTCTCTCCTCCCTATAACATGTAGCTACGAATTGCAACTATCAAACTATAGTTATGGAGAGTAATTAGGCTATTTTTGAGTGACTATATATGAAAGTTCCCCATCATTTAATATGTAAAATTTTTAGATCTGATCATACGATTCAAACATGATATTATACTCTGGATGCATGTAAGGGGGAGTGCTTAAGATAATGTTTTAACCGAAATGATCACACAATTTAATATAGATGAACAACCTCTGGTGAATACGCGGTGATGGAGGTGGAATTGGAGTGAGATTGAAACTCGGGTGCAGCAGTTAACATTTGGACAACTTGTCTGAAATTAACAACTTCGACTCTATAGATTTTAGGGGGAATTGGTGGCGATGGAGCGATGGGCTTCTTGTTGATTGATCTTGATGGAAAGCTGCGAACTCTATGGAGAGAAGAAAGATATGGCTTTTCTTTCGTTTCTTCGTGTTGATCATGACCAGCAAAAGAACTAGAGAAGGAAGAAGAAAATATTTTACTTGAATACAACTCCATCTTTCAGTTTAATATAAGTAGAATTTGTATTGCTAATTTTGTGTCCTTGTATATAGAGTGAAGGTGGCTAACAAAGTTGGGGATTTTGTAAGAACAAAATATTGATTGCAGTAGTAATAGAAAGAAGGTTGTGAAGAAGATATACTCTATTAAATGAAATGGAGGGAGGATGTAATGTGAAGTTTGTCTTGAGGCGTCGGCTATATATATGGATAGATGAAGCTGATCAAAGTAGAGGACGTTTGGATTGATTTAGAAGTTGATCAAATTTATTTTTAAATTAGTATTTAATTTTAAGTGTTTGATAAATATAAAATATAATTTAAAATAAGTCAAAAATGAAATTACAAATAAATTAGAAAGCGTTCATCAAGATTAAAAATAACTTAAAATACGTTTAAAATGACTTAAAATAAGTTTAAAATAAAAAGTAAATCCCTCCTACTTTTTATTTTTTTAATTTAAAAGTAATTTCAATTTGATTTTTTATTTTGACTTAAAAATTATATTTTTTAAATCAATTCAAACGAGCTCTTAGTCTTTAAATTTTAAATGAATCTAATATTAATAGCCACTGCTCAATTTCGACCTAATTTACAAATTGGTTTTTCCCCCTTATTTCTAGTTATTTTCTTTGTTTCAAAAATGTGTGATACTGTGATGTTTTAATATTTTCACTTTGTTACAAGATAGTGTTGGTATAGTAAGAAAAAATGAGAAATGAAGTGTTTCCCTACACTTTAGTAAAACATTTTTCTCTAAAAAAAAGTTTAATTTTTAAATAAGGAAATACTTCTACTTGTTATTAAAAAGTTTGAGAAAAGGAATCCCTGACGCCGTTGTCGATAGGCTATGACTGCAACTATTTTCTTCTCTTTCGATATTATTTTTGACATGGTACGAGTTATATTTTCTTTACTAATTTTAATTTTTTCGATTTTAAAATTTTTATATTTAAACTTGTTTCTTGTGAAATTCTGCAAAGTTATTGTTTCAAGTATCTTGATAATACAGGCTAGCATCAAATAGATGATTATATATTAGGATTGTAAAAAGAAACTGACTTTATTTTTAAAAAGTTATCCATAATACAAAATGATTAATTAGTGTTTTTTTAAAATTATATTATTATATTATTAGGAGTAATAGAAAAATTAAAATATTCCTTACTTTTATAAAACTAAATAATTTTTTCACTCCATCTAACAACACCATTAATTTTGATACTAATAAAGTATCCCTTTTTAAATGCTTGATGACTATGTGAGGACTAAGCTCAGCTACACGTACAATGCAGTCTCATCTACTGATGAAGAATTTTAGCTAGGGATGTGTAAAGAAAATCAGTATATCGGACTGAATTGATAATTCGAGTTAAATTGAAAAAAAATAAAAATAATGATTAGTAATTTCATCTGACTGTCTTTTTTAGCTTAAGTTATTACTTTTTTCGTCCAATATTATTTGTTATGGTTTCTATTTTTAGAGTTAAATTATAAAAAATTTAACTAACATTTTAAGATGTATTTTTTCATCATATTAATATGCAAAAAATTATAATTTATAGTACTTTTCATATAGTTTTAGAATATCTATTTTTTTTGTTTAAAGTATCGAATTAATGTAATTTAATTTATATTTGAAAATTAGCTAAATTAACTTTCGATAAACACAACATGATAAACAATTCTGGACGGAGGGAAAGAGAGTAGTAATAATTTTGACGTAATAAAATAATTCAACAATTTAAAATCATCACTGCCATATGTAAATAGGGCTACAAATGGACGGTCTGTTCAGTTTGTTTATAATTCATTTTTACTTGTTTTATATTATAAAAATAGTTTTATTTTTATTTATTATTTTAACATATTAAGAAAAAGTAATCACCTCTAGTATAGATATCTAATGCTAATCATTAATTGATGTGAACATCATTATTGAATCATTACATCGATCAGTATTTTTTAAAATATATAAAATAAAATTAAAAATAAATGAATAGAATATAACAAAATACAATAATGTGTAACCGTGCAAAAGTACCGTCACACAGTCTATTCAAACCTTCATTTATAGAACTTCATATTCAATCTTATTTAAAAATTCAACCAAACAGAGTCATAGTTCTTGAGAAAGACGGAATTCTTCTAGAACTTAATTAATATCCTGAATTATTATTTTTTTATTTTGCATTCGGTGACTCGAGTTCATATTAAAGTTTCAATTAAATTCGAATTGTAAGAGTTCATTCGGGATGACGTTTCCAATAGAATTTTTTTCATGTCCAGGGCTCAAACACGAAACCTCTAATAAAGGGTGAATTACTACCACCAATATATCACAATCCATGTTGATAATATCCTGAATTATTGATTGACGCCAAGTTAACTTGACGTCCATATTACACGTTCCTGTAAAAAAAATTATACATATATTTTACTTAATGTAATTAATTTAGTATGTGACCAACTTATTTATTGATAATTACTAATTAAACAGTAAGTGCAAATTGAAAGGAAAAGAAAACAATTGTATCAAATAACCTTTTCAAAAAAAAAAGAAGGCAAAAAGGTATATTTTGAAATAAATTAAATTGCATTGCAGGCTATTATATAGTGAAGAATTTATCAAATACATATAAAATACTCGATAAAGATTATAGTAGAAATTATAGCAATCGCAAATAATATCCTTTAAGTTCAAAAATATTGAACTATCAAAAACAATATATATTTGAGTCAGGGTAGTATTGTTCTTGGGTTTACATAGTCGGAAGTCGGAACTACATATTGTCAATACTTGCAATCACTTATGATATTAATTATTTCATCTATCTCTATATATTTGATATTATTATTTTTTTGAAATCAAATCTATATAAATTTTGATTGACATTTTAAAGTAGCTGTATAATTTTTTTCATCCTATTGGATGACAATTTATACTATTTTCGTCCACTTTTAACTATTATAGTTTTTTTTTTACAGTCAAATAATAATAATTTCGATTAATATTTTACGATATATTTTTTATTATATTGATATGCAAAATATTTGTATTTATAGAATTGTTTGTATAATTTTTAAATATCTAATTTTTTATTTAAAATATCAAACTATTGTAATTAAATTTAATGTTGAAAATTAATCATTCAAAAGCTTCAATGAATGATCAGTTAAGTATCTTTGAAGAGTAAAAATATAATGTAAATTGATACGATTAAAATAACAACTTATATTATAATATGCCTTAAATATAGTGACGTGTTGGGACGGATGGAGTGGTCATCTGTTTCTTGTTACGAATATTATCAAAATGTATTGATTGCCAAGAATTTGGAATTCAACAAAGCAGTATTATGAAGAACAACAATTTCAGTCTTTGAATAACAAATTCACTTGTAATTATATATTCAAAACAAAGACCAACTTGTTGCAAAGAAAGTCAAACGTACTGGTATACTATTAAGTTTTGACTATGAAAGCATCTACGTATTACTCTGTTCATTTTTATTTATTTATTATATTAAAAATAAATATTTATTTTGTTAATTTAATAATATAAAATTAAGAAATAATTTATTATTTAATTTTAATTACAATTTCCAAGGCATAAAAGTTATTATGTTCAAAGATTAAAGTAATATAGTAAAATTGTCATTTTATTTATTACATCTTAATTAGGAAATGTAACAAAGCAATACTGGACAAGTAAATTTAGACTAACATGTATTTTTAAATTTTGTCTGCTTTAATTTTCTCATTCCTTTTCTCTAATCCTATATAGTTTTTTTTTTTAAAAAGATAAAAAATAAAATTGGAAAGACATATAAAAAGCTAAGGTAAAGTTTAATTTTTTTTACCTGTATTTTTTCCTTTTGTAATATTGCTCATTTTATTATTAAAGACATAATCACAGTTAGGATTTAATATGATCGAGTTGGTTCGGATTTTTTAAATATCAAATCAAACTATTTGTGTAGAATTTTTAAATTTATTAATCAAACCAAATCAATAAAACACGGATTTTTCAACTTCGGGTTTCTTCGGGTTTTCGGGATAATTCGAATTTTCGAGTTTTTCGACAAAGTATTCATACAAACATATAATTTACTTGCACTTCAAAAATTTCTTCAGTCCTACCAAAATGCAACTATCTAAGTTATTTCTCAAAAAAATAACAAAAAAATATGATATGATTAATGACATTAAAATATCCAATAAAAAATAATAATAAAATTGCTTAAAACAAATATTGCAAATTAATAAGTCATAATGAAATTGATCATAACTTAAAGTACTAAATTATGCTAAAATAAGTTTAGTAAGTATTAGTTACATGACTAAATATTAAAAGAAAGTAAAATTAGATCATGTATTTTAATTTTCTAAATCTATGTAAAACTAAAAAACAAATATTTAATATTGTCATTCTTAGTGTTGAATTGATTTTCTTTCTGCATTATTATTAATTTTATTTTTATTTAAACTTTATTATAGTTACCAACATGTATAGACTATAATCTTTATTATATCATTAATAATTCTAACTTCCAAACATGAAATAAATATATTAAAAGATAAAAACTATGAAAAAAGTATAAGAGATATTTAAAAATTATATCAAAGTAAGTATTTTTACGTATAAAATAAAATTTTAAAATTATATATATAATGTCTGGTTGGTTTGATCTCGAGTTACTTTTTTTTAGTTGAAACCAATCCAACCCAAATATAATTGGTTTTTTTTTTCAACACCAAACCTATACTCGAATTCTTTTTCTCGATTTGACTCTATTTTCGGTTTGATTTTGTATACCCAAAACACACTGTTTGAGTAAAGTGAATTTGCTTAAATAAAACAACAAATTAATTAATATTTATGCATCAAGGTGGAGGCATTAGTTGAGAAAATCATAGGTGTTGGTGCTCATGGACAATCCATCAATATTTTGTTGCAATAGAAAACAATACTGTATTTGAATTCATTATGAAATAATTATGAACAAATATAATAAAAATGTTAATGCTACTATAATTGGTACAAATTTTAAAGTCTTATGCAAATTGGTCCACAACAATTACCTCCTCTTTCTCTCTTGTTTTTTTTTTACCATCATCCTTTTTTCACAATTTTTGAATCTTTATAGAGGCTCCACCACCATAGAGTTATATATCCTATTACAAGTTACAAGCTTAAAATGAATTTTAAAATTTTAACCCTAAAGTAATTTGTATTTGAATGAGATTTGAACTAAATTTCAGTTTTGGCTTTTAGAGTTTGTTAGGTATTTGTGTTGGTTCGATAGATTTTAAACATTAAGAGGAGTACACAATTTAAATTTGTAATAGAATTGAGGTAAACTTTAAAAGAGACGCAAAAAAATAAAGACAGTAATTTTTGCATAATAATGGTACATAAAAATAAGAAATTGACATGTATATATAGTCCATAAATTAAATTTGCATGTTTTAACCAAATAAATATTTAGCAATAAAAGAAGATTATTTTGTAGATGGCAATTGACAAACATAACATACAACTATATTAGAACTGCACAAACAGAGGGATTCGTGGTAGAGAAAATTTAGGCTATAGAGAATATGAAATATATATATAAAAAAATATAGAGAGTTAAAAAAGAAAAAAAACTACACTTAAGAAGAGAAGGAAAGAAAGAAAGTATTTTTCAACCCGACAAATTTAATGCCAAAATAAATATAATTTTTTTCCAAATAAATAGAAGTGAGCTATTTACCATGTGACTTATATTTTTGAATAATATTTATTTAAGGGATAATTGCATAAAATAGCAAATTATTAATTCATATTAAATACTATAGTCATAGTTTATTTTAAGAGTAACTTTCACATATAGCAAACATAAAAATCATATTTGTATGTTATAGATTATAGATATACTTTGCATAATTGCGCTCCATAGCAAACATGAATATGTGAATATCGATATACATATAAAAAAAAGCAGTTGTATAATTCGTTATACATATACAAAGAAACGAATTGTATAATTCGCTAAACATATACAAAAAAAATAGTTATATACAAAAGATCAATTAAATAATTTGTGTATGTATAAAACGAGAAAGAGAGAAAGACAAAAGAAAATTGGGCAGGGAATATTTGTATTGTATAATTATAAGTGTATAAGACGAAGATATGTGTTTTGTATGTGTATATACAATTTTTGTTTTATACAAACAAAAACGCAATTTATACATTTCATTTATGTTTGTATAAGCGAGAGAGGCGAGGGTGGCGAGCGAGATATGAGAGAATAGCGAGCGAGATCTAGTAGAGGGGAGAGAGAGAACAAAAATATATGTATATATTTATACAAATACAAACACATTTATACATTTGTGTTTGTATAAAGCGAAAGGGAGTGAGCGAGAGAGAGAGTGGCGAGCAAGAGTTTGAGGGAAAGAGACAACTGACAAACAATTTGCTAAAGGGCACAATTAAATCAAAGTGTGGTTATAGTATTTAATTTGAATTATTAGTTTGTCATTTATATATAAATTCCCTTATTTCAATTGTATTTCGCAACAAATATCCTCTTTTTTGCCATTTGATTCGGTATACAACTAATCACTTTACTCATGGGAAACTTACATAAATATACTATAATTAAAAAAATATTTACCATTTATAGCAATAATATTTCTTTTTCACTTAATCACTTTTAATTCATTTATAATATAAGTTTAATTCATATTACAAAGAATAATTTTTTATTCACAGATAATACAAATTTTAATGATAGATAATTTATTTATCACACATTTTAATACACTTATAATACAATGTGTTAATTTTTTACCAAACAAACATAATATATTTTAAAAAACAATTATAATTCATATATAATTCATATATATTGCATACATAATTCACTTTTAATACATATTGCGGATTTAACATAGTATTGCTATAAATAGTAATAAATAAAAAAGTATAGTAATTGCTAAAATCAGTAATTATTTATCAAATGT
>CM040619.1:58075684-58221726 GCA_022817965.1 Solanum lycopersicoides
TCACATTTGGACATGTGATTTTATTGATTTCATCTCATGATCTCATATCACGAGATGAATTTTCTAAATTCTCCAAAATCATGATTTGAAAATTTTTAAAATATAAAATTGAATCACAAGTTTATATTTTATAAAACAATCTCATATTTATATCTACTAACCATTTTATTTCATATATAAATAAGTTATAATTTATATCATTACTTTTTAAGCCATTTCTACTCATACAACAAATTTTCACCAAAAAATTTATTGTATTATTTTACCATTTTACTATAACAAATTTCACAACAAAAAATTTATTTGTATTATTTTAATCATTTCCTACTTTACCCTTTATATTCACCAATTTCTTTATTTTTGATCAAATTTATTTAGCAGCTAAATTCACCAACAAATGGCTCAAAGTGATAATGTTGGTTCATCTTCTCAGTCATATGATCGAGAAAATACAAGTTCAACATGAGAAGATTGACTGTAGTCCGTAACTATGGGAAGAATTATATTAAAACTCTACAACTATGTTCAATTTTTTTTATTGAATTTAAATTTTAAAAATGTTGTATTTTTCTAGAGATAACGTAACTTTGTGATAGTATTATATGATTTATAAACTTTTGTATATTTGGTAAGATTGTATAAAAATTAAAACAATTTAATAATTTTAAACTTATGCTTTTTTATGTTCATAAAAAACATATAACATAAAAAGTCTAATTACCTTGCAAAAAAATTTCTACTTCTCATTATTAATATCATGATTACAAATCGTATAGCCAAATGAGTTTGAGTGTGATTAAAAGTTTGCGGATTATTGACCTTGAGATGAAACAATAAAGAATCAAGTATAGTTGAATGACCATTAAATTAAAGACATTACTCTCTTTATTTCAAATGAATTGAATTGTTTGAGATATTTTTTTATTTTTTAAATTAATTTAATTGTTTGATTTTAAAATTATTTTTAGAATGGTTTTCCATTTTTACCCTTATTATTAGTATTAGAATTAGTTATTAATTAATGTTTTGGTTATTCTATTTATGATTTGACAATAATTAATAGGGTAAAAGAAAAGTTATATTTAATTTATATCTTAATTCTTTTTTTTCTTAAAGAATATGAAACACTTTAACAATTCAATTAATATAAAATGAAAGAGTAATAAAAGTGAAGCAGTGCATTGAAAATTGAGCCTGTGGTAACCTTGGGGCAATATGATCCAACCGAGAATTTCAACAATAGTTGTCCACTATTAATTTGATATATTTTTTGAGAAATAATAATAAACTATAGGGGTAATATTACTATATTATTTGACTTTATTAAATTTAGTGTTATGAGAAATGTGTTAGATGGTAAATAGTACTCTATCTATTGATTTTTTTAAATTGGATAACTATTATTGAACGGATAAAGTATTTGCAATCTCACTTAATAATAATCACTATAAGGGAGGGATTACTACCGCCCGACCAGCTGAAAGCAATAAAATCCTAATTGTGTCTAAATGTGATTTGGGTTAAATTAAGCCATGTGAATGCTTATTATGTGCAAACCAAATTAAACTTATCCATCTTATCTTTTTTTAAGGTTTTAATTAATCATCCACTAATGCAAAATCCCAAACTATTAGAAACCGGATGTTGACTGTTACTCATTATTTTATAACCTACTCCACTTTAAATAGTTAAAGAAGCTACCATGTGGAAAAAATATAGATTAAATAAATTAGAATAGAGATATTTAAAAAGATTTTAGGTTCTTATTTTTCAACTATTTTTTTAGCCCAACCTGAGACTAAGAGAGGGACAAGAATAGATTTGAGTGGGCAACACATAGTGAGGAAATGGGACAATGGCAAACAAATTATTTCTATGTCTCTTTCTTCTCTTCCCTAGTCAACATGTAATGTATTAATTAAGCCTATCAAACATAAATTACACATTTTGTTCATTCCAAAACACAAAACAATGATAAGATCTCAAGTGCCCTATATGATCTCCATTTCTAATTTCAAACATCAATTTTTTTTATAGAGAGTGGGTCCTTTACTTTTATTATAAACATCATATCGATATGGCTTACCTCGTGAAATAGATAAAAAAAAAAATTCATATTATTTTTATTATAACTTGGATTTTAAAAAAAAAACATTTTGTATGAGCTGGATAACATATTTTTATATGTATTGCTGAATATTAAAATAACTTATCTAATTATAAAATGATTATCGAGGATTACTAGTATGAATAGAATTTCTTTAATCTTATACTTAAAGCATGTTTTTTAAGTCTTGAAATGAGTTACCTTTTTTGGTAAGAAATGATTTTTTTCTTTAATGGATTGTACACAACATGTATCTGAATTGGTCAGGATTAAGAGAATGTTCACACATCTAGTGAGAAACTAAAAAAATGACCATCTAATAATTTTAATTATTCGAGATGACTACTTTTATTTGCTTAAAATAAATTATATACTATTTGTTAATGTATGCCTTCATTATAAGCGGGTTGAATTGTGTGATTACTTCTTTTAGTTTATTTATAAGTTGTTACATATTTAATGCCCGCTTTTAATTTATTCAATCACAAATTTAATCAACTGAACTTAACTATACCTTGTCAAAATACACCCAAAATTTTTAGCCAAGTTCAGATGTTTTCAACACTTTTCTCGATTTTTTATTAAGAGTTTTATACTCATACAAGAGTTTGAAATCACTTAATACGTCATTTGCTTGATCAAGAGTATATCTAAATTTAGAGAATTTTTTTTAAGACCGTCAATGATCGAAAATGACACTAATAATTTATGTGAAGTGTATTATCAATACTAGTACTCTCAAATAGAAAAAATTGGTACTAATTCAGCGCAGTATTATAGTAGCAGACTAACAGCAGTAGGCAGTAGCATCACCAAGTGTCCAAGACATCACTTGTAATGTTTTTCCAAGTGTTTTTTTTTAACCAAAAATGTTGATGGATTTGACATTAGTGCCACCCTTTAGTTAAACCCGTAGACAAGCCAGTACAAAACTAATCCCTAAATGTCCCTACATCATAACAAGTAAAACATTTAATTATAATATAAGACGAATAAAGCGCGTCAAATTAGTGTATACATCCCAAACACACTAAAATTAATTGTTTTTTTGGGGACAAAAAAGGTAGAAAAAAACAAAAATTGTATAGTCAAAGTTTGAAAACATATGGTGATATGTTTGTTTCTTCATTGCTTATAAACTCTTATACATATATAGATACCTCACCATGATAAAACACATAGCAACAATCTCCATTCAATATTTTCTGCCTCTCAAAACAAACATAAAATTCAACTTCTTACTCACAAAAAATGAAGCTCTTATCGAAGAAAGCTATGTTTAACTCACATGGACAAGATTCTTCCTACTTTCTAGGATGGGAAGAGTATGAGAAAAATCCATACGATGAAATTCGTAATCCTAAAGGAATCATTCAGATGGGTCTCGCAGAGAATCAGCTCTCTTTCGATTTATTAGAGTCATGGCTTACTCAAAATCCAGATGCAGCTGCATTTAAGAGAAATGGCGACTCAATATTTAGAGAGCTTGCCTTATTTCAAGATTACCATGGTCTTCCAGCTTTCAAAGATGTAAGTCTGCCATTACAACGAAATTTAACTTATATACACTGACTGACGTAAACTTCACAATCTCACATTGTAATGTATATTTTTGTGCAGGCATTGGTTCAATTCATGTCTGAAATCAGAGGAAACAAAGTAAGCTTTGATTCAAACAAGCTTGTACTTACAGCTGGTGCTACTTCTGCAAATGAGACACTCATATTTTGCCTCGCTGATCCTGGCGATGCTTTTCTCCTTCCCACTCCGTACTACCCTGGGTACGTTTTGTTTAACTTATATATACTGACAGTATAAAGAATTTAATGTAACATTATTAGGCAAACTATGTTCTTTACTAATTATAATATTGTATAATAATGCAGATTTGATAGAGACTTGAAATGGAGAACTGGAGCTGAGATTGTTCCAATACAATGCACAAGTTCAAACGGCTTTAGAATCACAGAATCAGCTCTTGAAGAAGCATACAAAGAAGCCGAAAGGCGGAACCTTAGAGTGAAAGGGGTTTTAGTCACTAACCCTTCGAATCCATTAGGCACAACATTAAACAAAAAAGAACTCCAACTTCTTCTTACCTTCGTATCAACAAAACAAATCCATCTCATCAGTGATGAGATATATTCTGGCACTGTTTTTAACTCGCCTAAATTCGTTAGTGTCATGGAAGTACTAATCGAAAATAACTACATGTACACTGATGTATGGGATAGAGTTCACATTGTTTATAGTCTTTCTAAAGATTTGGGACTTCCAGGATTTCGAGTTGGCGCCATTTATTCCAACGATGATATGGTCGTCTCTGCAGCCACAAAAATGTCTAGTTTTGGATTAATTTCATCTCAAACTCAGTACCTTCTTTCTGCTTTGCTATCAGATAACAAATTCACGAAAAATTACGTGTCTGAAAATCAAAAGAGGCTGAAGAAACGTCATGAAATGCTAGTTGGTGGTCTTAAACAAATTGGGATCAGGTGCCTTGAGAGCAATGCTGGATTGTTTTGTTGGGTGGATATGAGACATCTCTTAAATTCAAATACATTTGATGGAGAAATGGAATTATGGAAGAAAATAGTGTACGAAGTAGGGCTAAATATTTCACCTGGATCGTCATGTCATTGTACAGAACCGGGTTGGTTTCGTGCATGTTTTGCTAACATGTCAGAAGATACGTTGAATATCGCTATACGACGTTTGAAGGCTTTTGTTGATTCAAGGGTTAATAACAAGGATGATATTCAAAATAACCAGCACCATTCTAATAAGAAGAAGTCATTTTCCAAGTGGGTTTTTCGACTATCGTTTAATGAACGTCAAAGAGAACGATAGTCTACACATGAAAATTCATAAATTCTTTTTTCTTTTTCTAAATATCAGTAGTTAATTAGATGTTGAGATTTCTAAAATTTTGTACTATAATACATACTTTTAAATTGTTCTATTTGTAGAGGGGCACTCTGTCCATGTGATAGGACGAGAAGTGCTTTTCCATCATACATATGGTAATAAATCCATATTATTAGTTCTACACAAAATGTCCAATTAATTCTAGTACTCGTTTCTAACTCAAAACTTGAAACCTCCAACCTGGAAGTCCCAAGCCTGAATTACTAGGCCACCCCAGGGATACGACTTTGGGAATAAGGTTTTCGCCTTAGTCCCCCAAATTTTGGGGGCCCCAATTTTTTATCAAGAATGAATAAATTATGTGTTAAAATTTTTATATAAAAAAATGATTATTTATGATAAAAAATATATTTTTTTAAAATATATATTATTTACTTACTTTAACATCTTTTGTACTTTGTTAAAAATAAGAATTAATAGTGAAAAGTGTTGAACAAAGTGAGTTACAACTTCTTTTTTATTTCTTTTTAAATTTTTGTTTCAAACATTACTACAAGCATATTAAAATGGGTATATGAAGTCATCAACTTCTTGCGTCAAATTATATTGTTCTAACTCTTATTTTTATTTAATATTTGTCAATTTATTACTTATAGAATTATGTTAACAATTCAGGTAATAATTGTCTCACTGAAATGATGTTTTTCAATGTTGAGTTGATAAAATCTTACCTAAAACTAATAACTGAAAAAATAATTTTTATCTAAATAATGTAAGAAAAATAATTTTTGGATAAATACGTATATGAAGTTTCTTTATATTTTAAGCCTCAAATTGAAATTTCGCTTTAGGCCTCCAATCACATCGAGCCGCCCCTCGTATGATTACTCTTCATTTTCTCAAGGGTATATATGGATAAGTTCCTGTAGTATTTAAGATTTAACGGTTTAGATGAAATTAATTCAACAAACCTCTTAATGTTGCAAATATGTCTTATTTGTTGATGAATAACTGCAAATGGAAATAATAGATAACACAAATTGAATCACACTAGAGTATCTTATTTATACAATGCGTTGATGATAGATTTCAGCCCAAGTATTAAAGTTTCAAACTCATAAATGTAAGATGTTTATTTATTTTATCTATTTATTGATAATTGTGGTGTCTGATTCAGCTTGCACACAATTCAATTAATTTCACGAAATATCTGTCACCTCTTACCAACAACATATATCAGGTAACTCTATCCTCCAAGATAGGAGAAGAAATTAAATGTTTATGAAGACTGAAAAGTTGCATATATATAGACATAAAAAAGATGCAAGTCATGTTGACAATGTTAATTGCTCAAAATGATGAAGAGCATGTGTTTCCACGTTTTCCTTACCTTTTTGTGGGTGGTGAACTATTCATGTTATAAAAACCTGCTCAAAATCATAAATAATGACTAGTAAGATGTTTGATGGTTCAGAAATAAGGAGACTCTTAACATACATTAAAATTTCCTTTATGGTTTAAGCCTATTTGTACATGGATACTTCAATTAAGCAAGCAGTTTCATAATACTTTTTCGAAATTATACTTTAAATTTTAACACATACAAATTGTACTTCGAAAATTATTAGCCCAGACATCAAGTGATGCACAAATCTTTATGTATGCTTCGTATTAAAAATATTGACTCCAATTGAACGCGTTAAAAGTAGGCTGCCTGCATCGGTCTCTGAAAGGTAGTACTCCGAAAACCACATCTTTAAAACAGAGAATGAATCTAGAGTGTTCCAACTTCATAGGGAGACTGCCAGTATTTTAAAAGCATATTGAAAGTCGTTTTGATATAAGATTTTATTTTGTTAAGTTGAAAACCAAAAGGCAGACCTTTATAACAAACTGATACATACATCAATGCGATGTACAATACAGAAACATTACCGTTGATGTCTATCTCAGAGCTACAACTGACGTACAAATTGAACTCTCTAAGATATAAAGTGAAAATGCCACAATATACATTTTTACAGAGTAGGGAGTCTGACTAGATTTCAATGAATACGTACACTTGAAGTTCCTTTTGGTATGATATGCCTACAATAAGGTTTAGTCGTCATTCTTTTTCTTTTTGCAGGGTTTGGGGTGAGGGAGAGAGTGGAACTTACATTTCGTGCTTCGAGAAAGGAACTGCAAAAATGTTAATGCTATTCATGGAACAAAAATTCAACAAATTTTCTGCTTAATCTGACTCCGTCTTCACGGGTGGAGCTCTGTGATATGCTGGTATTGTTGTTGGAAAGAACATTTGCCGGATCCCTTCTGCCTTTATGATGGGAAATATGATGCCTGATGCAGACTGAACAAAATAAAAAAGAGCATGCATGTCAAAATGGTCAAGACTTTCAAACAAGGTGAAGGGGTATGCAGGAATTTCAACTGGAAAGTAGCTCATATATAACACACACATGCTTAAAGAGTCAACGAAGACAGTTTGAATACTACATTTAAGGAACATACCAATATTAATTTAGCTCCGATCCACAACTTCTTTGGAGAAGGAAAAGGTACAAGTAAACGACCAACTCCATAAACGGCCACTGCAAAGAAATGGAGCACCAAGCTCATTGGATTAGGATTAAGACCAGAGAGTAGAGCTACAGGTCCAGTTGAACAAGTGCCTCCAAGGCTCAAATAGTCAAAACAGGCATCTCGCATCTCCCTCCTCGCTTGATCAGGAGAAGCACAGAACACCTTATACAGAGCTCCAGCCAAAGTATTTATGGTGGAAGCCACTGGCTGAAAACAGAGACCAATACAAGAATAAGTAACAGGCTAATAAAGTCAGAAAAAGTCCCTTCCTTCCAGAATTCCAGTTCTATTAGTTTGTATTCTTTTAGAGGGAATAGCTCTAAAAAAGTGATGCAGTTTTAGACATTAAATCTGCTTCAAATGACATGATTTTCTGTAGAGATAAAAGACATCATATGCCACGTTAAATTGCTAGAAAGAAGGTTCTCCCTATACTTGATCAGGAAGCTGAAATAAAATATTTTTCGAAGGTTCTCCCTATACTTGATCAAGAAGCTGAAATGAAATATTTTTCTAAATAAGCCACAACACATATTACAGATCAGTCAACTGATGATAGAGTAAACCAGACAACAGTTTTAGCTTTACCTTGCGCAAAGTATAAAAGGACTCCAGATATTTACATAACTCATCTGCATCATTCAGATCTTGCAATGGCATAAGAAGATTCCTTAACACTGCAATGTCTGAAAGCGCAACAGTCATTCCCCCACCAGTTAAAGGATGGCGCATGTTGAAAGAATCTCCTAGCAACAGAGCTCCAGGTGTAGGATAGGGAGCAGCTGGCATGCTCCTGTTTGGCATAGTTTTAATATGCCCCTTATCAATAGCAGATAGAAACGCATCACGTAGCTCAGGTGGTACCTGAAAATATGTCAAGATACAATCACGGTGGAACGTTGGGAGGAACCAAATAGCTATCTTTAGGAACAGGCAATTGTATGTGAGGTAGAAAAAACAAGGACAGACTTAATATACCGGCTGTGTGTATGACTATATTCTAAAGTTAAATAGTACCATGCAGGGAAACTGTACGTACCTGGGGAGCCACCATAGTTTTCAAATAATTTGCCATATCACCATTAGCAAGAGAAGGAAGCTTTTGACCAGGTACATCGACCAAGCAGCGAATTTCCGTGCTACTGATAGGATAAAATAAGATGGGAGAAGGATCTGCCAGAATAACATGCCCATGGTTTGGGTATGGAAGTCGATCATTCTCCAATTCCAATACCAGACCAACAAAGCAAGAGGGAACATCAACCTGCATATGTCAATACTCACACTTACAATGATTTTCAAGATCTAAATTTGCCAAACTCAGTGCAGGTAACAAATATCACCAGGCATATGAAGGCTTTACTTGACCTAATGTATGCATATGACACTACAGAAACAAATCAACTGACATGTTTAGTGGTATTAAGTTCACCTTAGGGTCACAAAGCGAGCGTCGCAAGTTTGAGAAGCACCCATCACAAACTACTGTAAGAGGAGCATGTGCTTTAAGTTCTTGACCAGCCTTCGTTTTGTACTGAACACCCTTAATGGATCCATTTTCTTCAATAAGGGATGTTACGGTGCCTTGCTCCAATCGTACACTGTACATAATTTAATAAAAAGCAGTCGGTTGATTATTTGCAACTATGATAAGCAAAAGGATAATTACAATTACATGATTGTATCAATTAATTACTAAAAGCATGAAATGTGTCTAGAACAGTTCTTTTTATTAATAAGGAAAGATTAATATGATGTGTCAAGAACAGTTCTAATAAATAATACTACATGGGAAAGCTTACTTGGGAAGAGTAGCTGCTTTTTCTCTCATCTTTTGTATGAAGCGCCCATTGTGGAAGCTTCTCCCAGCCACATCCGAATGGAAGTTTTTCAAGGGATAGGAAACGTTTGTGCTCTTTCCATCCTTGAAAAGAGCATATCCGACCACCCGCTGGGCATCAATATCCTCAACACAATCTGCATCACAATGGCAAAGGTCAAGAGCACAAAAATTAGCAAACCTAGAATAGTACATTGAAAAGTGAATTCTATATCCTAATCAAGTTAAAACCTATGTTGCTCAGACTCTTCAAAAATGTCAATGGGTGTGTGTCGCATTCTCCAAAAGTAGTGCATTTTTAGAGAATCCAACACGGGTGCAGCATCAAAAGTGAAGAGTCCATGCAACTTAGGTTAAAACTACAACTTATTTCATATACTATAGTAAAATACTCCCACCGTTCACTTTTAATTGTCCACTTTGGACTTTGCACGCTCTTTAAAAACAATGATTAATATATGAGTATTTTTTTGCCAACATACCCATATGAATAGGTGTATAGTCTTAGGTCTAGGGAAATGTTTTGAGAATAAGTAATACATGAAAAAAATATGTACTTCTATTGATATGCTAAAAGTAACAAGCAAAAGTGAAAATTTATTTTTAGTATAGTGGACAAATAAGGTGAACGGAGGGAGTATATCTTGTGCCTACCAGCTCTATCACAAAAAGATCAATTGAAAACTCTTATGCTTGTTTTTTTTTTTTTTCTTTTTATAGACAAACCTTCAATGCCCAACTCAATCAATTTAAGATAACCCCCAGGCTGCAGCAATTCGCCAACAATCCGGTCCGGCTCTGTCAAATCCCTTTCTATGACGTGAACATTTCGTCCTTCCTGCAGCAGTGGCAAAAAACAAATGTTTACATGCTTAAGGAGGATCAGGACAATTGGTAAAAGCCACTAGACAAACATTTTCTTGTTTCCTGCTCATGGACACAAGTTTTAGGAATCAAATGCCAAATTTTCCATGACAAGGCAAGCCATTAAAGATCACAACTTACCATCAAGATAAGAATATTAACAGCACCTGTATGTTGGATTAAACAAAATAGTCTACTCCCTCTTCCCGAAATGCTTGGCCTATGTCCCTTCCCAAGTTTCAAACTATGTGAAATTGAGACGACATCACTAGATCGTCTTCTTTTACCATTTTGATACGACAACAATTGCAACTTATAGTACTTTCCCTATGGTGAAAAGTCATCTCAATTTTCATTAGAGGAAAAATGAATTTATCTACTCCAATTTATCTCTAGAATTTAGTCCAATTAACTCTTGATAAGCTAAAGTGCCCATTAAAGGAACTAGTATCTATACAAGCAAGTAACTCATATTTAAAAGACCTCTCCTGCAGGGAAGCTAAAAGTTTTTTTAATGAATTTTGCATATCCAACAATAACAACACATACCCAGTGAAATCCCACAAGTACGGTCTTGAGGCTAGGGTGTACGTAGACCTTACCATTAACTCATATAGAGAGATTGTTTCGGCTCAAGTGCAGCAATTTCAGGTATAAATAAATGAAAACAGTGTAGAAAACATAACACGAATAAGAGGAATTTTCCATATCCAAAAACAATTTTTTCATCATCCCTCTTAACATTTCAACATTATGACCTTGCGAATAAGAAAAAATTCATTTCTTTCAAAGGAACTTTTAGAAATATGAAGACCGTAAATTAGAAAGCAATTGGGAATAGACCTTAGCAAGGGTATGAGCAAGAGCAGCACCAGCAACCCCAGCTCCAACAATTATAACATCCGCATCGGTGCCTTTCTCCAATTTGCTAGAAATTACTTTGTGGGTGTCACATTTTTGGGTAGATTTAGGATCCTTTTTCTTATAATTGGGGGTTCTTTGTCGCAAAATGTAAAGAAGAAGGAACCCAAATAGAGAAACAACAAAACTGGGAACAATATATTTGTCCATCATGAAATTCACCATTTTCTCGCTCTGAATAAGATCAAATTGTGTATTTCGCAAAGATTTGGTCAAAGAAACCAAAGGTAACTTCAATTTTTTCTTTGTAATTGAATCAGAAGCCTGAGAAAATGATGATTTGGGTGGTGGAGGAGAGGCTGCAGATAGAGGAAATTTGTGTTTGGAGAAGACGAGGGAGAAAGTTTGGTAGAAATTGTTTGTATTTATAAGAAGCATCGAAATCCGAAATTGGGGATCCAATTGGACCGTTTGATTTTGGGTGAAAATTGCGAGGATAACGAAACAAAACAACACGAGAGACAATATTCAAGTCTGGCAATTGGCAGGAGGGGCCAACTGCAAGAATATTTATTTAGCACATTTTATTTGTTTCATTAATATTAACACTTTCTCAATTTAAATACTTGATTATTATATTTTATAGATCGCAAAATTAAAACTATATTTTGTTTTATGTACATATATATTCAGCGTCTCTTATTATAATTTGAATTTAAGCTACTAATTATTGTAATATTTTTAGTATGAAACTACAAATAAACGTCATCTTGTTCGCTGAATTTGATACTCCTATAATTTTTATTCAATTACGTTGTCTGACATGTTTGATTTTGGTCAACAGATAATTGGCAGAAATAATTACATTTTTTATATATATATTGAACGTTATTTGACAATTGCTTTAGCAACTCCTTCTCTAAGACCGTCTTCAATAGTATATATTGTTATTATTTCAATTTTTAAATTAAAATAGAATTCATTATTGAATAAAGTTATGACATACATTTTCGTTTTCTTTTTAAATCATATTTGTGTATGTTGTGTTGAAATTGGACATAAGAATATTATTTTGATTTTTGTTTTGAATTTAGAACTTATGCTATATTTTCAATTTCATTTGTTTTAAGAGTATTAAGCCGATATTTACATTGTAATTTACTTTTTTAGTTAGATTTAATATAATATATTATCTTTTATCAAATATTTTTATAATATTATGACATCATATTTATAATATTAATCTTTTGTCAAACATACATTTCATGATGTTCAGTGAAAGCTTTGTACTTTTAGTTTTTATGATTAATTTAATTAAAGTATCCATTATTATTTTTATAATATTAGTTAATTATATATATATATATATATATATATATATATATATATATATATATATATATATATATATATATATATATATAAGGATCCTTATTTATCTAGTATAACTTTTTAATTTTTAAAATTCAATATAATTTTATAATTCCACTTGTACAATCAAATAGTACACTTGCAATTACCCTATATATTGGCAAACAAACACATCATTGTAATTACTATGCACTATACATTTGACAAACAAATATTTCATCGTAATTACTATACACTATACATTTAACAAATAATCATATCGTCGTAGTGTACTAATTTTAATTATCTGGACTTTTCGATGTTAATAACACTTGTAAATATATATTTTTTATGCTCTGCAAGTAGTGATGACAAATAAACGGAACTATTGAATTTTGAGCGTGTTAAAATAAAATAATCCCTTCTTTCCTAAATGAATCAACTATTTGAAAAATTCTTCTCTTTTAGCATTCTATTGTATTTCTTTTCTGAAACATCAGATTTTAACATCTACACTTTTTTGATGATTCATCACCAAAAAAAATGTTATAAATTCCTGTTGTTATAATTTCTTTTAAGAAAATAAATATGATAAAGTTCATATATCAATATCAAAATAAGTTCGTATCATATTGACAAATCATGAAAACGTAACTTTGAACGAGCCTAAATTTTAAAATTAATGATGATAAATTAGTTTTTTAATCCTCGTATTTGCAATATTAATGCACTTTTGCTTCTTTCTTAAGTTTTTATTTATTTTTAATATTAATTTTATCCACTATTTATATATAAGATGTTTAATCATCTTTTTATATATTTAGTTGAAATAATAACTCTATATGAGGGAAGGTGAGAAGTAGAATACCTTGTTTTGTTTGGTAAAAATATTATTACACCTAAAATTTCACGTGCAACAACAAATTTTTCTGTTCTTGCAATTGTCATATGTCAAGATATTCTTAGTTTAACTAGAATAATATTTCTACTGAACAATTAAGATTTTCTTCTCATCTTGTCTTTATAGAGTTATTATTTTTACTAAATATATGTTTAAAACGATTAAATATTTTATATTTAAAACTGTGAAAAAAATCATTGTTAAAATAGGCAAAAGGAGAGGACTAAAAATGCACCAAAATTACAAATATGAGAAACAATTAGTGTTCCATGTAAAATATAATACAAAATGACTTCAAATTTAACGGAAAGATAAAAAACTATTTCGACTTTTTCTCGATTAAAGTTGGTCAAGTTCGCAAGTTACGTACAACATCATAAAAGTAAAATACTCGAGAGAAGGCCCAAAACTAGTCTCTCGTCTTTGGATTAGGATTCAAAGTTATCCTTGAGTTTTCACAAAGAGCATTAATAGTCCCTCATGTTTGCAATATTATGCACTTTTGGTCCTCCTTTATAATATTGCCTATTTTAACATTAGTTTTGTTCATAATTTTATGTAAGGATGTCCCATCGTCTTTTTATATATGGAAAAGGGTCAAAAATAACCTCCAACTTTAATTTATTGTTTAAATTTACCCCACCGTTAAAATAAAGTTAATTTTACCCCTCGCCGTTAAAATAAAGTTAATTTTACCCCTCGTCGTTAAAATAAAGTTAATTTTACCCTCTTGTTACTAATTTCACCAAATTTACCCCTCATTAGATGGATTGACCCAAATTGACCCAATTTTTTTAAAAATAAAACTATTCCTTATTTTAATCCGTTAACCCGATCATTTAAAATAATTCGACCCCATTCTTCCAAATCTCCTCTACCCATTTACCCATTCTCCCAAATCTCCATTAAATATGTCAAAGGGGTAAATTCGGGTCAATTTGGGTCAATCCGTCTAATGAGGGGTAAATTTGGTGAAATTAGTAACAGGAGGGGTAAAATTAACTTTATTTTAACGGCGAGAGTAAATTTAAACAATAAATCAAAGTTGAGGGGTATTTTTGACCCTTTTCTCTTTTATATATTTAGTAGAAATAATAATTCTATGTGAGAGAAGATGAGAAGGAGTACAATTTGTTCTTTCAGTATAAATATAACTGCAGCTAAACTAAGAACATTTTAACCTATGACATGGCAAGAAAAGAAAATTTTGTATTATTGTAAATACGAGGATTAAGAAACTAATTTGTCACAGTCTCTCACGTGGAGTTATTATTTCTACTAAATATATAAAATGACGATTAAACATTTCATACATAAATTATGAATAAAATTAATGTTAAAATAAGAATTTTTTAAAAGAAAGATCAAAAGTGCACAATATTGCAAACATAAGTGACTATTAATATTTCTTGTAAAAACTCAAAAATGACTTTAAATCTTAACCCAAAGATGAAGGATAATTTTGAGCCTTTACTCTAAAATACTCTATTAGATCAAATACACCTGCAAACAAAATAATAGACAATGTGTTATTACCTTAAAATGATAAGTTGAAAACAAAGAGTATCAAAACACAGATCGAGAGAGGGAAATAACATAGTATGACAAATCAATAACTTATAAATATAAGAAAAGCTAAAATTAAATGAATCTTTTTTAGCACAAGTCACAAGAAATGAGCATGATTGATTTTATTTTTCTAATAAATATGTACAAATAATGATTCTCTATGCATATTCAGGACTACTTGCAGCCTATTAATCAATATATACTCCGTTTATATGTGAATTGTTGTGTTTTGATACTCTTTAAATATTATTTTTTATTATATTATAATTTTAATTATTTTCAAACTATTCTACTAGAAAATATAAAACACCTAACGACCTTATTAAATGAAAAGTAAATATAAAAAAAATTCTCAATATTTTCCTTAAACTTTGAATAATTAACTTATTTTGAACTATAATCTGAACAATTCACTTTATATAATATAGACCAAAGAGAGTACTCTTTTGCTGTGGAAAAGAAAAAGAAACACATTTATCTTAGCTAAATTTAATTAATAAGGTTTGAAAATCACTTTGAAAAAAATAAAGATTCCCCTAAGCGCTAGTTAATAATTACGGCTCAAACTCAAGATCTTTGATTAAGAATAGAGCGGTCATACCACTACACTGTTACCCATATTGGTACCTGTTAGGACCGAAATATAAGCAGGTGTAAACGCGGAAGCTAGCAAAGCAAACCTCGAAAGACCACGAGTAAGAAGACAACGAGAAATACATCAAAAGACACAAAGATTTAACGTGGTTCGGTCAATCGACCTACGTCCACAAAGGATATGAGCAATCCACTATAAATATGAGAGTACAAAATACAGAGGGAAACAACCTCAACCAATTCACTCAGAATACATGGGAGGTTCCCACAAGTGATAACGTATCAAGCTTGTGACCCATAAATTCTCCCCCTAACCAAAACTCTCAAAGCCCTTAAGACTACATTGTGAATGTTGATTAAGTTAGAAGGAACATGACTCTTTTTATAGAATTCTAAACCTTTTCCTACCAGAAAAAGGATTAGTCAATCCAAAACCTTTTCCTCAAAGGAAAACCTATTTATGGTAAGAAATCAGGGCAAATAAAACCCAACAAATCTCCCCCTTGGCCTGAATTTCTGACAAAATAAATTTGTCCACCTTCTTCACTTAATCTTCAACAACTTGCTTCTCCTCTCCATAATCTCCTTTGCAAAATTAATGTCTCAACACAGAGAACCTCTCTGAAACAATTTCTCCAACAAAATTCTTCATTACTGTCAAAAAGGTTGCTGCTAGAACTACAACCGCCAAGATGAACACCTCTTTCTAACCTGGTTCAATCATCGATTATCGAACCACTGAACCTGATTCCATCATTGAATCTGGCTCTGATACCACTTGTTAGGACCGAAATATAAGCAGGTGTAAACGCGGAAGCTAGCAAAGCAAACCTCGAAAGACCACGAGTAAGAAGACAACGAGAAATACATCAAAAGACACAAAGATTTAACGTGGTTCGGTCAATCGACCTACGTCCACAAAGGATATGAGCAATCCACTATAAATATGAGAGTACAAAATACAGAGGGAAACAACCTCAACCAATTCACTCAGAATACATGGGAGGTTCCCACAAGTGATAACGTATCAAGCTTGTGACCCATAAATTCTCCCACTAACCAAAACTCTCAAAGCCCTTAAGACTACATTGTGAATGCTGATTAAGTTAGAAGGAACATGTCTCTTTTTATAGAGTCCTAAACCTTTTCCTACCAGAAAAAGGATTAGTCAATCCAAAACCTTTTCCTCAAAGGAAAACCTATTTATGGTAAGAAATCAGGGCAAATAAAACCCAACAGTACCTACTTATCATCTTGATTTGCAAGTATGTATCTATTTGAGAGCTTGAAGGGAAATCAATTAAAGTAGTAAATACAACCTTCATTTTTATTTATTCACTATTTTAAAAATATTTTTTATTTTACTTATCATTTTTCACATATCAAAGAAAAATAATTATTGTTTATATGTTTTACTCTTAGCGTTTTATAGTACTAAACGTCCATGAATAAAAATAGTATAATAAAATAGTCATGTCAATCATTTTTCTTATTGAGGTGACAAATTCAAATCTGACAAGTAAAAATAAATTGAGAATATTATAATATCAACTCATAGTAGTAAATTGAACAAAATTGAAAGACTTACTTGAAACTCCATTAATTCCCTATACTTTAAGTGCCATCTTTAGAATTGACCTGAAGAATTTTCACCAAGTGATCTATTTCACCATCTTTTTCTTTTGTATTGTTGTGGAAAATTTTCACCAATTTCTGTTTCTTTCTCTAGTGGCTTTGCACTCTCATTAGCTACATCACAAATAAACTAATCATGTAGTGTAATTTCAAAGACTTTAAAATATACCACATAATTATATATGACTTGCTTCTACACTATATATAAGTTTCAAACGTCTTTATTTCATTCTTAAATTTTATAAATTTTATATACAATCAAAAATTATTATATAATCTCGGATAAATGCTTATTATGAAGATAAATTTATAATTACCTTATAAACTCTTTTTTAATGAAATATACATAAAATTCACAAGTAAATTCAATAGAGAAATAAAAAAATGTAAAAGAAATTCAATAGAGTAGATGAAAACTAAATTACCTAGAAGTGAACCATTTCCAATAAGTTGAACCTAAACAGTATTGCATTCTTGGTCATTCCCTTCATTTATCACATATTCCGAGTAAAAGTTGAGTAAGAGCCCCTATTATAATTCACTTGATCATGCGTTGAACTGTAGTAGTTGACTGAAATCTTTGCAATGAATCATACCAGTAGACTGGATATGTAGGGATAAATATGGTACAACAGGTTGTGGGGGAACAAATAAATTTGTACCCAAATGATTAAACGAACTAGTCCAACCATAGATGATTGTGGCAATTATGAGGGGCAAAAATCTCATTATTACAATCATAAATTTGCTACATTCCATAGCCGAGGTTAAAATTATGATAATTACTATTGTTAACTCTTCGTTCCCTTGGTTCTGTTTTTTTACCTCAACATATTTATTTATCAGCCAGTGAAGTATCTCGTGCAATACATATGTTACAGATGTTGGGGAAAATACTACAATATTGATACTTATCACAAACACTGTATCGTGACAAACCAATGCCTTGAAAGCGATTTCGACCCGACTCCGGTGCAAATCGTAGTAGCCGGTCGCTCCCCAAGGTTCCACAATTACTCTCAAACACGTGCACTCGTGGCTGAGAGTTTGAAGGTTGCTCAAAACCAATTGCCCAAAATATTCTAAGGATAAGATGAGAGAAGGAAAATGTTTTGTGTTTCCCTTTTGTTGGATGATCGGTTAGCTTTCACAAAGGAAGTATTTATATAGGAAATTTCTATAGGAGATATTGTACAATGAAGAGTTAATATTGATAACGCAATGTGAATGTTAATGGCACTAAAGACCATTACAACTCTTGTTTTGTTTTGGAACGGAAAAATTTATTCTCTTTATAACATATTTTATTTTATGTTCTTTGCATTACAATAAATGAATAAGTGAGAATTAATATCATAATCCCCCACTAATGCAAAGACAAAGGGTAAAAACAAATTTTGGACAAAAGGAAGGAACATGTACTTAAGTGTCAATATCTTTCGATTTGAATTGACACGTAGTGATATAATGCAACAATTTAATATACACAAGGTGAAGTACTCTTGAACCGAGTGGATATAAATTCAAACCCCATAAGACATACTGTATCCTTAAATTTTAAGCAACCTCTGCGATACAAACAAAATGATTTTATGGTCATGCACACACACCTTGGGTCTTATAAGTGCTCTAGAAAGGCGACCCAAGTCTTTCATAAAAGGCGACCACACCTTTACACTCACGTAGGTGACTCCATCAAGTCTATCTCAAATAGACCACGTTACGGCTATAGAATCATAAAGAGCAAAAATAAGCTCAACCTTATAAAACACTGCCTCACGCCATAGGGATAGAAAATGTGGTGTATATTGAGGCCTAACAGGTGTTTACACCCCTACTCTGTTCAAATAGGGAGAAACGTCGCGGCAACTCGAAAAATTATTAATTGATTCAATTTTAGTGAATTTTAAAAATGAACAATTTTAAAAAGAGTCGCCACCTAATTTTAGGAAAAAACTAGGAAACCATTAAATGATCTACGAAACCAATTGATTCTAGGTAGGGGGTTCAAATTATTTCGAAGGGAAGGGGTTAGGCACCCTTCGAAATCCACAAGTGTGGGTCCCGACTGAATTAATTTTTTTTCAAATTGAGGAAAAAATAAAATAATATACAAGTAATATAAATATGCAATATCACAAGTAATCAAATAAAATAATAACATAAGAAACGGCCTAAGGTTTGCCTAACGTCGATATTTACGTAATAATGAATAAAAATATAATTTGAGCTCTTCGAATAGCTTCAATGGAAGCAACTCTGTGTACCTGTAAAGACACTTAGTAAAAGTGTTAGTAATAAATAAATATGAATAAAATTGAATATAAGAAATAATAACTAAAAATAAAAACCCGTCTTATTAACATTGGAGGTCTTGGAAATCGACGGTAATTTCTTCATCGGCCATTTTAACAAATTAATAATATAAACTTAATTAAATTTTCGTCTTATAAAATGTGGAAAGCCTCCAAAACCGACAGAGAGATTTTATCATTGGCCATTTAATTGGTTTCTTAACAATTAAATAAAATTAACAAGTAACCAAATGTCTCTAAAACAATCCAAGACAAAAACTACAACTTAAAAATAATAACAATTATTGAAGGAAATAACCTTATAATGTGACATTTCATGTCAGACCCCTCAAAAGAATTCAAATAGTTGGTCAAATTAACATGAACAGTAAAGACAACTAACATTATTGACAATGACAAATTGAATATATAAAACCTAGAAGAAACAAATAAAATAAGCAAATATATTTTGACCGTCAAACTAATCAACAAAGGAATATAATGTCATTTGATTTATAGCTCAATAATAATAATGATAATATATTGAAATAATAAAAGTGAATTGACCTTACAACAACAAAATAAATGGGCATCATCATTAACTAAAATCACTTTAAATTGAACAACATTATTATTCACTGCAAGGGATAAATAATAGAATAAATAATTAATAATAATAACTAAGCATATTCACCAACTAAATATATCCGGATCAATTGAAGACAATAACAATAAATGAAAAAAATAGAATAAATCTAAATAATAACAAGCATTAAAACTTGAACTAAAAATTTCCGTCTTTTAATATTACGTAGGCCTCCAAAACCGACGGAGAGTTTTGTCATTGGCCATAACTCCTAAACTATATCTAAGACACAAATAAATTCCTAAAGAAACATAAGCAAAACTAAAGAAAAATAAATAAATAAATAAATTTACAACTAACAGTAAATAAAACAGTAGGAACAAGAGAAACGCTACTAAAATGTCATACCACAACCTAATGCACGAAAGCTAAAACAAAGCTAATTAACATATAACAGATAGAAAAGCTAAAAATTAAATAATACAAAGCTAAGCAAGAATTTACCTGGTTCTGGGCAGCGAACCGGAACTGCGAATTTGACGGAGACGATCCACCACCTCCCCAAACTCGAACAGCCGCGAAAATATTTTAAAAATATTAAACTATGGAACCAAGAATTCCCGAAAAATTTCTGGGTACTCTTTGGTTCCCTCTTTTTTTTTTCCTTCCTTCTTTGGTGTAATGAAGAGGGGCTTATATAGGACCAATTTTGGGTTCAAAATAGATGTGGGAAGCGATGTGGGACAAATGCAAAAAAAATCCAAAATTTGTGTATTTGAATGGTTTTAAAGTAATTGATTAATGGATGAATTCACATAAATTAATTTAGAGAGCTTCTTAATCTAAACAAAATAAATTAATTCATTCGAATATGAATTAAGTGATTTTAGCAAATCGAAATTGAAATTATAAACTTATGAATTTTTTAAAATGTTAGGCCAAAATTGGGTGTCAACAACAGGTCCACTACATTACCTCAATCAATGGGCTTTAGCCCCATCACCCTCAATGTTTCAAGGATTATTTTCCTTGTCAAGCCCTTCGTCATAGGATCCGCCAAATTTCTTTCGGACCTTACATATTCCAAGGAAATAACACTCAGTTTCAACAATTGTTTAACTGCACCATGTCTGATGCGAATGTGTCTCTTTTTTCCATTGTACACTATTTTTGGCAATTCAAATTGCTGCCTGTGAGTCACAATGAAGAGAAACTGGTGAAGCTTGTCTTCCCCACAAAGGTATATCTGCCAAAATATTTCTCAGTCATTCAGCTTCTTGCCCTACCAACTCGAGAGCAATGAATTCTGATTCCATGGTAGAACGTGCTATACAAGTCTGTTTGGAAGACTTCCACGAAATAGCACCTGAACCCAAAGTAAACACATAGCCACTAGTGGAGCTAACTTCATCATTGTCAGTTACCCAGTTTGCATCACAAAAACCTTCTAAAACAACAGGAAATTTGTTAAAATGCAAACACCAATTCATAGTACCTCTCAAATACCTTAACAACCGATGAAGAGCATTCCAGTGTTCACTACTGGGATTATAAGTATACCTACTCAATCTACTAACAACATAAGTTATATCAGGCCGAGTATAGTTCATGAGAAACATTACACTCCCAATTATTTTAGCATATTGAATTTGAGAAACACTAGATTCTTTATTCTTCTTCAAGTGTATGCTAGGATCATAAGGAGTTCTCACTTGAACTACATCAAAACAATCAAACTTTTTAAACATTTTTTCAATGTAATGAGACTGACACAAAGAGAAACCATTAGCTGTTCTTTTGATTTTAACTCCCAAAATCACATCTACTTCACCAAGGTCTTTCATTTCAAATTTAGAAGACAAAAAGTTCTTATTCTCATTTATAACATTCACATTAGGACCAATGATTAACATGTCGTCTACATATAAACATATAATGACACAATATGAATCTATCATCTTAGAATAAACACATGTATCATATGAATTTACAACAAAGTTATTATCCACTAATGTGATATGAAATTCTTCATACCATTGCTTAGGTGCTTGTTTTAGTCCATACAAAGACTTTCTCAGTTTGCATACTTTATCCTCTTGTCCTGGAATCACAAAACCCTCAGGTTGAGTCATATAGATCTCTTCCCCTAAATCACCATTTAGAAATACAGTTTTAACATCCATTTGATGTACTACTAAATCATGAATAGCTGCTAAAGCAATAAGAGTTCTAATGGTCGCTATTTTAGTCACAGGAGAATAAGTATCAAAGTAATCAACGCCTTTCTTTTGGTTAAAACCTCTAATCACAAGTCTAGCCTTATATTTATCAATTGTACCATCAGGTCACAATTTCTTCTTAAATATCCACTTGCTACTTATGGGTTTACAACCTTTAGGCAAATAATACAAGTCCCAAGTGTGATTAGAAACTATAGAGTCTAACTCACTTTTAATAGCCTCTTTCTAAAATATTACATCTATTGATCTCATTGCTTCATAATAAGTCTTAGGATCTTCTTCTATTAAATAGATAGACACTAATTCATCATTTAAAACATTAATATCAAAATTTTCAGTTAAGAAAGTAGTGATAAAATCAGAACCAAAACTTGTCTCAATTCTACGTCTCTTATTCCTTCTAAGTTCATTTTCATGCTCATTAGAAATAACTCTAGAAGAAGGTACAACATGAGAATTAATAGACATAGACGTAGAAGCATTATTTTGCACATCATTCGGCACATTATTTTTCAAAGGAAAAATATGCTCAAAAAATTCCGCATCTCTAGATTCTCAAATAGAATGATCATTTAGAGACATAAATATATATGCAGCACTATTTTGAGCATAACCAATAAAGACAATATCAAAATTCTTAGAACCAACATTTACTCGTTCAAAATCAGGTAGACCAACCTTAGCCAAACACCCTCACACTTTCAAAAATTTTAAGTTAGGAGCAAACCCTTTCCACAACTCATATGAGGTCTTGTCTAACTTCTTATGCGGGACACTAATAAGAATATAACATGCAGACAAGACTGCTTCTCCCCATATATTGTCAGATAGACCAGAGCTTAAAAGCATAAAGTTCATCATTTCTTTAAGGGTTCTATTTTTCCGTTCGGCTACACCATTTTGTTGGGGAGTATATGGAGCACTAACCTCATGTATGATACCATTTTACTCACAAAAATCTTCTAGAGTTTTAGTACTATATTCACCGCCCCTATCAGATCTAAACCTCTTGATTTTCCTGTCTTATTGATTTTCCACTTCTGCTTTGAATTTCAAAAACATGTTTTCAGTCTCATCTTTAGACTTAAGAAGATATACCTTAGTGTATCTAGAAAAGTCATCAACAAAAGTAATGTGATACTTTTTTCCACCTTTGCTAACAGTGTTCTTGAAATATGCTAAATTCGAATGTATTAGTTCAAGTAATTCAGTCTTCCTACGAATAACAGATTTGAAAGGTTTCTTGGCATGCTTTGCTTCTACACACAGAGGACATTTAGAAAAATCATCAGTTTTTATCATAGGAATTAATTCCATTTTTCTAAGCCTTTTAATAAAAGCAATATTAACATGACCTACTCTATCATGCCACAAATTAATAGACTCAACAATATAAGCAGAATTTAAAATGCTTGCATTATTGACAATCTCTTGAACAATGTTCAATACAAATAATCCTCCACAAAGATATCCCTTCCCAACAAAGTCTCCTCCGCGAGAAATAATTATTTTATCAACTTCAAAAACAAGTTTAAGGCCTACTTTGTTGAGAAGTGCTCCGGAACTAAATTTCTACGGAGAGAGAGAACATATCAAACATTGTTCAAGCATAATGTTTTTCCAGAAGTTAATTTAAGCAAAACTTTTCCTTTACCCATCACTACAGCAGTAGTAGAGTTACCCATATATACACACTCTCCGTCAGTAGACTTCTCAAAGTCATGGAATAACTCTTTACTGGCACAGAAATGCCTTGAGGCTCCTGTGTCTAGCACCCAGTCAATTTTATTTGCCTCTAGATTGGCCTCAACGACTACAAAAGCAATCATTTCATTACCCTCAGCAAGATTGACTTGGACATCACTTTGTCCTTCCTACTTTGAGTTTTGCCCTTTTCTTTGATAGCACTTGACAGCTCTGTGACCAACTTTTCCACAAACAAAACAAGAGCCCTTAAATTTTTGAATTTGACTCTCCGGCTTGTTGAATTGATTTTTCTTCTTCATAAGTTTCTTTTTTAAGACGTTCTTCTGTTTGCCTTTGAACCTGTCTTTCACAACAATACCAGAAGATTCAACAAGATTAGCTTTAGAAGAATTAAGAGAAAGTTCTTCCATCTTATCTTTGAGACGGTTCGCCTCTTCAGTCCTCATGTGACTAATAAGTTCTCTGAGGGTTAAATTCTTTTTCTTATGTTTTAATTGATTTCTATAATCACTCCAAGATGGTGGAAATTTTTCAAGCAGAACATTAGCCTTAAATATCTCACATATCTTCATGTCCTCGTTGAGAACATCAGCAGTCAAGTTCTCATATTCGTGAACTTGTTCCATTATTGGCTTATTATCAATCATTTGAAATTTAATCCATTGATCGACAACATGTTTTTTCTTTCCTGCATCATCAAGATCATATTTCTTTCCCAAACTATCACATATTTCTTTGGCAGTTTTATAGGTAACAAATAAATCAAATAAAGGATTAGTCATGTGATTTAACAAATGCCCTCTCACAGTTCTGTTATCCTTTTCAAACTTCTTTTTAACAATATCGTCAACAGTAATAACATTGCTAGAATCAATAGTGGTGTTAGAACCATTCATAGAAGATTCTTTAAATAAAATATAATCAACTTCTAATTGTTCAAAGAAAATTAAAAGTTTTTGTGACCATCGCTTAAAATTATTTCCATCCAAAGGCTCAAGTTTTGACAAATCATTAAAAGTTTTGTTCAAAGAAATAACCATTATTAATATTATGTTAGAAAATCGCTTTCAAATTGTTGGGAAAAATACTACAATATTGATATTAGAATGGAATTATAAAATAGTAACTAACTTATCACAAACACTGTGTCATGGCAAACCACTGCCTTGAAAGCGATTTCATCCCGACTCCGGTGCAAATCGTAGTAGCCAGTCGCTCCCCAAGATTCCACAGTTACTCTCAAACACGTGCACTCGTGGCTGAGAGTTTGAAGGTTGCTCAAAACCAATTGCCCAAAATATTCTAATGATAAGATGAGAGAAGGAAAATGTTTTGTTTTTCCCTTTTGTTGGATGATCGGTTAGCTTTCACAAAGGAAGTATTTATATAGGAAATTTCTATAGGAGATATTGTACAATGAAGAGTTAATTTTGATAACGCAATGTGAATGTTAATGGCATTAAAGACCATTACAACTCTTGTTTTTGTTTTGGAACGAAAAAATTTATTCTCTTTGTAACATATTTTATTTTATGTTCTTTGCATTACAATAAATGAATAAGTGAGAATTAATATCACAACAGATTCTTCTGAATCATAAGTAACAAACCCAAATCCTCGGAGCATTTTGGTTTCTTTGTCAGAGATAAAGTTAACTTGTGAAATTGTTCCAAAATTTTCAAAATATGTTTTAAAATCTTCTTCCGATAAATTAAGAGTTAGTCCACCAACAAAAATCTTTCTTCTGTTACTTTTGCTATTGCTATCTTGTCTTTGAAAATTTGGACATTCTGGACCAAGTTGACATTGACCGTTTGCACCTTTAGGTATCGCCAATTTAACATCAACCTACAATAATAATCACCAAACACAAAACACATATCAATATGATCACTCAACTAATATAGTCATACACAAACTTTTTTATAATTAACAATATCATGCCTAGTGTAAAGTGAAATCTACAATGTAAGGAGAACAGGAGATATTACGAGTAGTTATTTCTAATAGATTAAAAAATAAATCAAAATAGTATAGGAGAAGAAATATACAAAATTGATTAAAAATTAAGTTCTTATATCTTTTCATTGATTAAAAGTTTTACTTGTTAAATTCTTAATTTTGTGAACTAAAAAAAAAGAAAAAAAAGCCATCCACCTTGTAAAACCTTTTCACAGACACACTCGATCAAAAAATGTTTTTAATTGATTTTTGGCCGTTAGGCCTTTTTTATGTTAAAAATAACTTTTTTGGAAAGGTTTTCTCACAATTCTATAAAATAAAATAAAAATAAACTTAATAAGAAAACTTTGAAATTAAAACTTTTTTATTTCCCTTTTTTTCTTACAACAAAGGGGATTTTCTATGCATAAGAATATTTTCTATATAGTAAATGAATCATAATTTAAGAGAATTGAATTCAAGTTTTAAGTTAGTTTTTGTTGATTTATTTTCAGATTGATTTGAACTAATTCATAATTTGTTTTTCTTTTTTAAGTTTGTAGATTTTTGCGGAATTGTTTACACTAATATTTCGAATTACTTAATTAACCCAGAGGGAAACAGAGAGAAAACACGATTTGAACTATTTGAATAGTTTAAAATACTCTCTTTAACTATATAGTTATCAAATTTATTCTTTTAACAATTTCAAACTTTACCAAATTTAATACTTTAACTATATACTTAACAATTTTAGTTAAAAAGACTAAATCTGATACTATTTAGTTATGAAACTATTTCTGATCTACTCCAATAATTCACGAACCATGTTCAACCACGAAAGCCAAGGGCAATATAGGTATTTTGAAGAGCTAAACTTTGTATTGGAAAATACATAAAAGTTCACGTGCTAATGCAGATTTCATTGTAAAACTTCTCTTTTAAAAATAAAATTAAAAAAGAAAACATAAAATTTCAATTTTATGTATTAACATCACGTCACGGTAATTATGCATAATAAACTGTGGACCAAATCAATGTTATAATAGACAAAAAAAAAAAAATTAAAAGTGTATTAAAAATGCATCAATATTATAAATTTAAGAAACGATTAATGTTCCATGTAAAAATATAATACAAAATGACTTCGAATTTTACCGGAAAGATAAAAGACTATTCAGATTTTTTTAAATTAAAGTTGGTCAAGTTTGGCAAGTAATGTACAACATCATAAAAGTACAATACTCGTGAGAAAGTTCCTCATGTTTGTAACATTGATGCATTTTTTATCCTCTTCTAAACTTTTGCCTATTTTTTAATATTAATATTGTTCATAATTTTGTGTAAGGAATGTTTTATCGTCTTTTATATATTTAGTAGAAAAAATAATTTTATGTGAGAGAAGGTGAGAAGAAGAATATCTTGAATAGTTCAGTATAAATATTATTGCAGCTAAACTAAGAATATTTTAACATATGACATTGTAAGAAAAGAAAAATGTGTACTATTGTACAAGAAATCATCGTGATAAACCTCTCGACTCTATCTACAATACGATTTATACTAAATAAAATAAGGTATTTTTCTTGTTACAATCTCTCGCACTGAGTTATTATTTCTACTAAATATATAAAATGACGATTAAGCATTTCATACGAAAATTATGAATAAATCAATGTTAAAATAGACAAAATTTTGAAGGAGAGCAAAAGTGCATCAATATTACAAACACAAGGGACTATTAATGTTCTATGTGAAAACTCAAAAATGACTTTGAGTCTTAACCCAAAACGAGGGACCATTTTGAGCATTTTCTCTTAAATACTCTATTAGATCAAATACACCCTGCAAAAAAATAATAGACAATGTGTTATGACCCTAGAATGATAAGTTGAAAAAAGATGTATGTGCCAGCACGAATTCAATTTAAAAAAACAAACAAAATTTTAATACATTTTTTAAATATTTAAATTATTTTTATAGTACTTTTTACATACTTTTTACGTATTATATATAACTCCATATATTTCAATTCAAGGAATACAAAAGAAATTTTGAGAGTCAGTCAAATTTTTTAAAAATATTTTAAACAATTAATTATTGTGATTTATAATTATTTATAAATATAAGTTTATATATATATATATATGTGTGCGCGTGCGCGAAAAATTTATAATAACACCTTGGAAAATGTTTTTTGTGATACTAGAGTAATTATACCTATTTTGACCTTTTTAAAATATTAAAATTTATAATAAAAATCAACATAATTGATTTCATAAGCGATAAATATATTTAATTAATTTAATACAAAATTACAATTAATGATATTACTTAGTTATACTTATTGCCTGAACGATTTGTTATTCCTGAATTATTAGTAGTTTAAAATTGGATTAGTTGTAACTTTTTTAAATCAATGATAAAAAAAAAAAAAAGTTCTTTCAATTTAATTTCATTAGTTGCACTAATTTTAACTAATGATGCATTTAAAAGCCAAGAAAAGTACAACTTATCTCTTAAAAATAAAGGGCCCACTTTTTTTTTTGAAAAAGTCGATAGTCAAGCGCGTGACATAGAAATTCTAAGCTGAGCATATTTTCAGCCATTATAAAAAATGACCATGCAACGTACTATAGATTTATATTTGCAACATGTGGGGTCTACAAAATTTTAAAATAGTACTATCTTTTTTATAGAGCAAATAAGTAAACAAATATACATATTTTGACATTTTTGTCCAAGAATAAACTAATTACAATCATAACAACTTTGATTACAAGTCAGTCAAAGCTCTTAATTTGTAATATATCAAAATTACCTCTTAGTAGACAAGCAAGTATGTCGACCATGAGCTGCTATATGTAGTAGTAAAATAATATGAACGAATAATAATTTACTCTATGCATATTCAGGACTAATTACACCATATTAATAAATATATATTTCATTTATGACTGAATTGTTGAGTTTTAATATAACTTTTAAGAAAAATATTTAAAACCTATTTTTAACTATTATAATTTGAATTAATTTTTAGATTATTCTATTAGAAAATATGAAATATTTAAGGACTTTATTAAATGAAAGTAAATTAAAAAAATTCTCTAACGCTTTCCTTAAGTTATTTTAGTTAATTAACAGTAGCAATAAGGTTTAAAAATCACTTGGAAAAAAATAAAAATTCCCTTAAGGCCTAGTTAATAATTAGGGCTTAAATTTGAGATCTTTGATTAAGGATAAAGCGGTCTCATCACCATACTACAACTCATATCGATACCTACTTATCATCTTTGATTTGCAAGTATGTATCTATTTGAGGAAAATCAATTAGAGTAGCGAATACTTTCTTTATTTTTATTTATCCACTATTTCAAAATATATTTTTATTTTTTATCTATCATTTTTCACAAAACAAAGAAAAACAATTATTTTTTATATGTTTACTCTTAGCATTTTATAGTACTAAACGTTCATGAATAGAAATAGTGTGATAAAATAGTCATGTCAATCATTTTTGTTAATAGAGACGACAAATTCAAAATATGACAAACAAAATTAAATAGAGAGAGAATTATAAATACCAACTCAAAGTAGTTAACTAAACAAAATTGAAACACTTACTTGAAACTCCATTAATTTTCTGTACTTTAGGTGTCATCTTCAAAATTGACCTGGAGAATTTTCACCAAGTGATCTATTTCACCATTGTTTTCTTTCGTATTATGCTGGAGAATTTTCTTCAAGTCATCTTTTTCACCATTGTCTGTTTCTTTCTCTAGTGGCTTTGCACTCTCATTAGCTACATCGCAAATAAACTAATCATATAGTGTACTTTCAAAGGCTTTAAAATACACCACAAAATTATATGACTTGTTTCTAGACTATATATAATTTTCAAACAACTTCCTTTCATTCTTAAATTTTATATACAATCAAACATTATTATATAAACTCGAGTATATGCTTATTATAAAGATAAATTTATAATTACCTTATAAACTTTTTAATGAAATACTACATAAACTCATAAATAAATTCAATAGAGTACTTGAAAACTAAATTACCTGGAAGTGAACCATCTCCAACAAGTTGAACCTCAGTATTATTGCATTCTTGGTCATTCCCTTCATTTATCACATTGTTCTGAGCAATGGTTGAGTAAGAGCCTCTATTATGATTCACTTGATTATGTGTTGAACCGTAGCAGTTGACTGGATATCTATGCGTTGAACTATAGTAGTTGACTGGATATGTAGGGGTAAAATATGGTACAATAGGTTGCGGATGAACAAATTGATTTGTACCCAAATGATTAAACGAACTAGTCCAATTAGTAGGTACCATAGCAGTATGATTGTGGCAAAACTGAGGGGCAAAAATTCCATTATTACAATCATAAATTTGCCACATTCCAAAGCCAGGGTAAAAATTATGATAATTACTATTGATAACTCTCCGTTCCCTTGGCTCTGCTTTTTTTACCTCAACATATTTATTTATCAACCAATGAAGTTTCTCTTGCAATGCATGTGTTACAGATTCTTCTGAATCATAAGTAACAAAGCCAAATCCTCGAGGCGTTTTGGTTTCTTTGTCGGAGATAAGGTTAACTTGTGAAATTGTTCCAAATTTTTCAAAGTACGTTTTGAACTCTTCTTCCGATAAATTAAGAGGCAATCCACCAACAAAAATCTTTCTTCTGTTATTATTGCTATCTTGTCTTTGAAAATTTGGACATTCTGAACCAAGTTGACATTTACCGCTTGCACCTTTAGGTATCGCTAATTTAACATCAACCTACAATAATAACACGAAGCACATATCAAAATGGTAGCTCAACTAATATAGCTATACACAAATTTTTTAAAATAGTATAAGGGAAGAAATATACAAAATTGATTAAAAATTAAGTTCTTATATCTTTTTATTGATTAAAAGTTTTACTTATTAAATTCTTAATTTTGTGAACTAAAAAAACACATCCTAGCCTCCTTGTAAAACCTTTTTACACACGCACTCGATCAAAAAAGATTTTTAATTGCTTTTTGGCGGTCAGGCCTTTTTTTTAATGTAAAATAACATTTTTTTGGAAAGATTTTCTCACAATTCTATTTTTAAAAAAAACAAAAAAAAACTTTGAAATTAAAACTTTTTAATTTCCCTTTTTTTCTTTCTATGCATAAGAATATTTTCTATATAGTAAATGAACATTTAAGAGAATTGAATTCAGTTTTAAGTTAGTTTCTGTTGATTTATTTTCGGATTTATTTGTACTTATCCATAATCCATGATTGTTTTTCTTTTTTGCAAGGTTGTAAATTTTTGCGAACTTATTTACCCTAATATTTCGAACTATTACTTAATTAACCCAGAGAGAGAAAATTGAACTATTTGAATAGCCTAAAATAATTTCTTAGCTATATGAATTTGGTTTACTATCTCAGATTTTACTAAGTTTGATCCCTTAATTATATATTTATCAATTTTAATTAAAGACAAAATCCGATAATATATAATTAAAGAAACTATTTTTGACCTACGGATAACCAACCACCTTTAAAGCAATCGAAAGCCAAGGGTATTTTGAAGAGTATTATAAAAACAAATACATAAAAATTCACGTGCTTGTGCAGATTTCATGGTAAAATTTGAAGGAAAACATAAACGAACATGAAATTGAAATTTTATGTACTGACATCACGTCACGGTAATCATCCATAAAAAACAAAATTCGTAATATAAAAAATACAACAAGTACTCTATCAAATTATATTGTCAGTGAACAAAAGTTAAATTCGAGAGAAAAAATAAAAAGTTGAAGTGTTAGTACCGTTCTTCCAAGGATTATGTGTTGCTGATGAAGAAGTTGATCGACAACAGAAGAATCAGCAAACGTAACAAAACCAAATCCTTTTCCACAATTAGTCTCTCTATATTTAATTACCTGTGACTTCACCACTTCTCCATAACGACTAAAGTGTTGCGTAAGTACTTCTTCACTTGTCTCCGCCGATATTCCCCCAACAAATATTTTCCCTTGCACACAATTACTCTCCATTGATGGGAATGAGAAATAATTATGAAACTAAAATTTGAAGAGTTTAACTTCTATGAACGGACAAATCAAATATGAGAGCGAAGAAGAGAGGGAGAGAAAAAAAAGGGATTATGAAAGAGTCACAGTTTGATTGAAAGTGCCCTTAATTGATTTTATGATCTTTATATAGTTGTGGGTTTTCTAATATTACGAGGAAACCCGCTTATTTTGGGGCAATATCCCAATTAAACCTGGGTAAAAAGGCGGGCTTTAAAGTCCAAATCCCAATAAAACTAGGTGAAAAGGCGGGCTCCACTCATAAGAAAAGGAAAAGTTTTTGTGTATTTTTTTATTTTATTTTTAAAAGAAGGCACGGCATCATAAAAGATGATCTTTTAAAAATAAATATTTTTAATCTATATATAATAGGAGAAGAAATAAGGATACATTTCAACATTATAAAATTTAGAATTTTAAATTATAAATAATTAATTATTTGAAATAAAAATATACTAAGATCAATTTGTTATAAAAGTCCACTTCAAATCAGTTAAAAAAATTCAAAATTCAATTTTTAAAAAATATTATATCTAGGGTAGATCTAATATTTTTTTTAAAGAAAATAATTTGTACCTTTGTTTAAATGCATTTATATGGACATGGACAAAATGTCATCTATTTTTATATAAAAACATTGACAAATGTCATCACAAAAAAATGTCTATTTTATTTTTAATATCGTATAAAAAAATTGCTTTTTAGTATTGTATAAAGTGAATTTTTAAAAAACTTTTAAATCTGCTTTTTTTTTTTATGGATGCTGATTTTTTTCAAAAAAAAAGATAGTATTGAAAAAAAAAACGAATTTGTTTGCAGATTTCTAAAAAGTACAAAAACAATTTAGATTCTCAAAAACAAATTTTTAAAAAAAAAGTTAATTTCAAAAGAATTCGAACACACTATTTGCAAATCTCTCTAATAAATGAGTTTTAAAAAAGGTTACAAAATAGAAAATATTTATATATACACTAATACTACAATGATGTTGGCAAACCATTCTTTCAACTTTATTTGTATTAGTTTTTGTTCTTCTTTTTATGTATATTCATTATTCTTTATTTTTGCTAAAATTGTTCAATTCAAAATTTTAAATTTCGATATATTTTTTAGTGCGTTTGTGTGTCACTTCAAAATGTGATAGTTTAATATTTGGAAGATTCTTGGAGTATAAAATCAGCCCTAGAGATAAGTATTTATAATTTTTATTTTAGAATTTCACATGTTTATTCACCGTATTAATTCATGTCTCTTTTTTTAATATAAATTTTGAATCTTAGCGCAAGATAAATTAGTCATGATCATAAATTTGATACAAATATTTAACATATGTTTTTATTTGATCGTATAATCAATCATGAAATAATCTCAATATTTTGTTGAAGTTATATAAGATTCTATACTATTTTAGTACTATATTTTGAGTTTGTTGGTTTGATGATGCTTAAGTTTTAATTAGTCGGATAATTAGTGTGTTGATTTTGTTTTTGATACTTTCTAATAAGGTAGTAAGAAACTATTTTAAAATTATAAAAAAAAAATCTATAGAGTTGTATAATATTTTTAAGTAGTATGATTGTGAAGAGTATAATGTTTAAACATATGTTATTTACATTTTCTTATAAAGTTTGATAAAATTATTATTTGTCTTATAGATGGGATATCTTTGATAATTCTACCTTTTTCAATTGAGTATATTTGGATAAATTTATAACTTATGGTTTATAAGACAAAAGTCACAAAATAGAATTATCATGCGCGATCCGAATTTAGTCGGAGCTCCAATGTGGGCTCAGAACACCGGGTGAGAAACCAAAAAAAAATATCTTATTGCAATAGAAAAATAATTGGGCAAATGACATAAATCACATACTTTTAAGGTAACATTTTCATTTGTTCCTTATAAGTTTATAATTACAAAAATTCCTTAAATTGATACAATAATATAAGCGATAATACATTAGTCTGATGAGATACATAAACCATTAAATAGAATACATTAATTATTTGTAATCATACTAAATTCTAAACTAAAATTTTAAAAATTAATTCTTATTAAAGATTACTTAAATTTATCGTGATATAACCATTTAAGAAAATACATAAAATTTATATTTATATAAACATAACGACTGAAAATTTTAAAATTTAAGTGATCCATTTTTTAATTTTAAATTTTTTTAAAATAAAATGTGAATATAAAACAAAGTTACTAACTAAATCTTATCATGTTTTTTTTTTCTAATATTAAACTTTTATTTACAATTAGAATAAATAGTCGGTTTTACAACTTTTCACCTATACACGAACTCTTAAACCTGATTAACCAAAAAAAAAATATATATAGATTTTGTTGATAATAAAAATAAATTTATTTATTTGCAAATTCACTTACTAGAAAAGTGTAAATCGTGATTCTTTTACCCCTTTTGAGTAGCAACTGCAAGGCAAGTTTTTGCCACTCGTTATGATTAAAATAATTAATTTATCTCCAATTATTAATGAGTTTTTTTTTTAATTATTAAGCACAACTTTAAATTTGCTTATTGTAATTTTATGATAGAATCCTAAAATTAAGTGAACTGATAAGAACTTCTTCGCCATTTTGCATCATACCTTCATCATGAAAAAAAAATTCAAAGTAAATTTTGTAAGTATTTATTATTAACAATAGATGATCAAAAAATTTCTCATGCTTAAATTATCCATATAAAAAATTATTTTTTTTATAAAATAACTTATCCAGAAAAACATGTTTCTAAATTATAGGTGCACAATAAATCATTTATCTCCAATCCAAAATAACTACATGCAAATAGAAAAAAAAATAAGAAACATGAAAAATTCAATCTCTTTTCAAACTTAAATAATTATAAAAATAGATATTGATAGTTTTTTAAAAAACATAATTATAAAAATAAAGATAGATATGTTTTTCTTCAAAAAATAAAGGCTAAAGAAAATAAGAAATGCAACATATATATTGGGTTATTCAATTATGAATATGAATAGTACGTATTAATTAAATATATTATTTTTTAAAAGAATTAATTTAAGAATCAAATTTATTTATTTCTTAAAAATGGATAACTACAATTATATAAACTGCATACAAATAATTAAATAACCTCATTAATTTTTAGCATAATAAAGCAGTACAAAAAAATATTGTGTTTACGGCCTAAATTTTGTGTTGATAAAAATAATAACCATATCTTTTTATTATAAGTAACAGAAATATTAATGGGAAGAAAATAAAAAACTATTGTTAAATATTCTTTTTTAAAAATAAATTATAGTACGAAGTGATGAAATCATATTATGTATTTATTTGAAAAATAAATTTTTTAAACTATTAATATACTTAAGATAAATGAACCGTTAAATGTCCATAGATTCTTAATGAAAATGGTACAAGAAAAAACCTATTATTTTTCAATTCTAATCTTATAAGTACTAATTTAAGGATGTAAAATAAAAAAAAAACCTTTTATATTCAAAGAAAAACATTTACAAAATAAACCAACAAGTTATTTAATAACATTTCATGTGAAAAGTTTGAACTAATAAACTTTTAATATGAAAAAATAATATTTATTAATACAACATAACAATAACACATGACAAACGTTTAAAAATATTTGAACTATTTTATATTTTCTAAAATTAAAATAATCAAAAAATTAGTATATACACGCAACGCGCGGGTACGTATAGTTATGACTAAAATAAAGTACTCTTTTCCAAATAAACAAAATTTAAAAGCTTGATCAAACAAACTATAAAATAATTCCCGTAAAATGTCTATTTATAAATATTTAACTAAAGGATCCTTCCATCATGTAGAATGAGATTCAACCTTACAAAGGTTAGTTTTCCTATGAAATACCTGAACCAAATAAAGTAGGATGATACAAAATTTACCAAAACATAACCTTTGTGATTTTCCAGTACTAGATAATATACTTTCATACCATTTCAAATTTTGATATGGACTATTTACCTCTCATCCTCATATACTAGAGGTGATGGAACAAGTTATTTCACGGTTTTATCTCAACCCATCCTAAAATTAAAAGTTATCCCTTAATGCTCGTACCAAATGAGCCCTTAGTTACAAGTTTCAGAATTACATACAACATATACAATTAGAGAACTAAACCAACATATGCATCCACTTCCCTTGGAAATTCTAATAGAGATGAAACACCACATTGAAGGCATTTATGCAACAGGAACTTTGCAGCAAATATCAAAGATATCTTCCATAGGAGCATGGTCACCGGTCCCTTCATCCTTCCATGCATACAACAACTGCTTCCCTTTAAACAGAAACATCCCTCCCTGGTATCAACATACAAACGAATATTACTGTCTCGACATAAACCAAGGGCTTCAGGGAAATCTTGATTATACGGGTACCAAATGAGCGGGTTGGACTACATTTGGGTCAAAATGATATACAGGTTGGATCACAACCCACTCAATAGTTTCTCCGGTCACGATGAGCCAATTAATTGGACCAAACAACACTATAAGAAAATGGTGAATTACATGAGAATTTTTCTAGGGATTAGTATGAAAATTTGCAGGAAAATAAGTTTCATGTGGATTTGCATGCTAATCCCTAGAAAAATCCACAATTCACACTTTTCCTGTAGTGCAATACTCCCTCTGTCTACTATTGTTTGTCAGGATAAGATTATGCACAACCCTTAAAGAAAAATTTAATATAAAGTGCAATTTGACTAATATAACCCTACTTTCCATCATTATTAAAATGGTTTGTCCTTTTTGAAAATTGTTTAAACAACTTTTTTTCACATTAAAGAAGTCTTGTAACTTTTAAATGGTTACTTTCTGAAACAAGTAGTTATGTAATTATTAAGGGTAGCATTGGAAAAAAATGACTAATTGTTTCTTGATTGTTTAAATTGACTATTAATTTTTGGACAATTGTTTTTAGTATACCTGACAAACAGTAGTGAAAAGAGGGAGTAGTTCATAACCCAAGCCGTCCAAGTCAAAGTTATGTTTCATTTGTTCTTTTATACTTTGTTTAATTACTAAATCAAACTAATAAAGCTTTATTCTTTTGTTTATCATGGCTAATATCAAACAAATCAAACTCAAAAAGGCTAACTTTTCTCTTTTTGGATAATCGTGGTCTTCGGTCCAGCTTTAGCGCAACAACAAATACCAGGTAGCTATGTCGATCAAGGTTAGAACAAATGGAAAGAATCACCTAGTGCTTTTGTCTCCATCTGAGATTTGAACCTGAGACCTCATGCTCTTAACCACTTTATTGACCACTAGGCCACACCCTTGGGTGCAGGCTTACTTTTCTATGTTCGATAAGCTTTTGTATGGGTCAATTTGGGCTTCATATGCAAGCGTAAATTGGGCCAATCTTTTACATGAGCTAACTTTGGCACATATCATGTACGAATTGTCCTAAGGTTTTAAATGAGTTAACTTGGGCTATGCCCAAAATGACCTGCCAACTAATATATATCCAGACTAACCCGCCCAAGTCTGGATGAATTGGACAGGTTATATTTTTTGGGCTAAACATGACACCCCTAGTTCATGAACAACAATGCAGCAGTAGAAGAAAGAGCTTAAACCTGCTGCAAGACACCACTTCTGTCATCAGGGGTTGCTTCAATGGTGTAGTTCTTCGTAGCTTCCCGCAGTTCATTGAATCTAGAGAGCACTTTAGCCTGACAAGTAAAGGGAAAAAATTAGTTAAGGATCAAGTCATTCTCATGGAGCAGAATGATCATTTTTATGAAGGGAAACTCCTTGAGATCATTACACTAGCTGGGTTGAAAAATGTGCGGCCAATGCCATAATACAGGCCTAGAACATCATATGCCTGAGATACAAGGGAAGTGTCAAAATCTTCAAGAAAAAATCGTCAAAGGCAAAATGAAACATTCACATAGTTGTGGAGATAGACAGATACTAACCTTGCGGTCCGGATCAGCATACAAGCAATCCAATGGAAATGGTAACTGGCCATAAATATGAAGCAAAAAAGAATCAGCTCAGGATCCTTCAAAATATACAATCAAGTTGTTGACAGCATGATGAGTTCACAGTTTAAATTAAGAAGTATGCCACGGTACTAAATAACTTTGGGTCACCTCAAAGAATCCTCAATTTTCATTCCACCCTTTTAAACCAGTTTCCTTCCGTTGTCAACGAGTTGGTCTCTTAAGATAAATTTAATCCAACTAATGTATGTCTAAAACACCAGCCTAATGTAAGTGTACCAAAATCACTAAGTTTACTCCCAATTGGTTGGCATCGAACTTTATGAAATACAAATTAAGAAAGCAATTGAAAATACTCTATTATTATGTTCTTTGATTCCAAAATCGGAACTATTTCAATGAATCAGTACTGCAGCTTTAGCTTATAAATAAGGCTAGATATGCCGTGCATCAGATGGAGCTATGCAGCCTCTGGAGTATTGGAGTTCAAAATAAATGCATCCTTACCACACCAGATGTCACTTATAGAGGCAAAACATATTAACAGAGAATAGAACATGATATCTCTTGTTTTTTTCTTTCAATTTCATAACCATGTCCATTATTGGTTATTTGACGAAACATAATGAAAACAAACAGGCCCATAAATCATGAAGTCTAGTCATTGTGTTACTTAAGCACATTTTCTGAGATATACTTGCTAGTCCTCCTTATGTAATTCATTTCGTAGGGAAATCAACTTTCCCTTCTAGTCCAGATTCCGAGATAAACACCAATATTTGGAGACCTTACTTTATTCAACATCAAGGACATATCACAAATGAAAAGTCAGTATGTATGTTGTGGGACATATGTTTATTTTCTTAAACAAACATAGCATGCCAAACAAGGATAAAGCAAGACAAAGAACGAAAGAAGGATTCAAATCCCTGGATTAATTCCCAACCCTTATTCTTCTTATTATTGTATAAATTAGTTATTACCAAAACTCCAATTTTAATTGACGTTTTTCCGTAGCACATGTTTTAAACTTATAATATGTAGATATCAAACCTCCAATATTATTAGTCCACATTTGCAGCAACAACAGTGCTCTTTGTTATCCGTGGTGTTGGGCCAGCTTGTATGCACCTTAACATAAAAGGTTCTTGATATTTTTATTGGTAAAATCTGCAATAAGGTTAAAATACTCCTAGAAAAACAATAGGTTCAAAATCCACATACTAATATGACTAAAAACTCATTTGCAACTAGTAAATATCACCTCTATAGATCTTTTTCTTCCGTTGTCGTCATATTCTTAGCTAAGTTTGCATTGGTTCCAAGATATTATAGCTCTATCGAGACACTTCTTTCCCCGCGATTTTAGGTCTACCTAGTTCCCTTTTAACACCTTCCATCACCATAGTTTCACATCTACAGAACGATGCATACGTAGGTAGGTCGATTAAAGACATGACCAAACCATCTCAAGCGATCTTCTCTCGCTTTATCCTCAACTCGTGTTACTTGCACCTTTTGGCTAATATGGTTAATATGATCATTTTTCATCTTATCTAATCTTGTACGACCACATATCCATCTTAGCGGTCACATCTCTGGAACACTCACCTTGTGAATATGTTGGATTTTAGTGATCCAACATTCACTACCATATATATAACATTATCGGTATAATTGTCCTTTAGAACTTACCTTTCACTTTGGTAGACATCCTCTGATACATAAAACCTTAGTAGTAGTTCTTCTTTTCAACAACACCAACATATCCAATGTATTTAACAAGTGGAGTCTAGGAAGATAGAGTATACGCAAACCTTACCCTAGTGAGTTGTTTTCGAAAACCCTTGGCTCAGTAGTTTTCCTTTTCAACCATCTAATGTTCTATGAGTAACGTTCATCTGCCATTCCAGTCTCCTGAAAGGACAAGCCTAGATATTTAAGCATTTGGCACCACAGTCTCATCTAGCCTCATCTCAACTTCACTCGTCTCATGCGGGCTAAACTCGTCGTGCATGTATTCAGTCGTACTTCTATTCATCCTAAAACCCGTAATCTCTAAATGCTTCCCCATTGATTAAGCTTCTGGTTGGCATCCCTGTTGGTTTCAGCAATTAACACTTTTGTCAGCAAATACACCCCATAGAACCATCTTGTATTTTGTTGGTTAGCTCATTCATAACTAGGTAAACAAGTAGGGACTCAATATCAATCTCTTTTATAGACCCAATGTTGTAGGAATTCTTTTTTGTATCTCCTACTACTATATTCACACTAGTAACAAGTTCTTTATACATGTCCTTTATGGCATTAAGATATTTAATATGGACTAATTTCTTTTCCATCGCCCACCAAATGACCAAAGGACCTTTCATGGTACTTCATCATATGTTTTCTCTCGATGACACCATGTTTAGATCTTTCTTCCTTTCACGATAAATTTCGATCAATCTTCTTAGCAGAAATATAGCCTTTGTTGTAGATCTGCCATGCATAAATCCATATTGGTTCTCTGTTTAGGACATACTAACTCTATATATAAGAAGCAAATCAAGCAAACTTCTTCCAAATCTGAATAGAGGCAGATTCGGACAAACGGTATCAAATTTCAACTGACGACATATAGTTCTATGCTTCCAAACCAAGGTCAGTCAAGATTAAGGCAAGTCACACACTATTTTCTTGCAGAAACCACATTTTGACATTTCTTGAATCAATTATGTGGTGTTTGTTTGTGGACTTGACTTGCAAAATAAAGAGATTTAAGCTTGCATGTTAACTTTTATTCATGCCACTAAGAACGCAATTGTAACTTGAACTTGAATATATTTTTTCAAGTTGAAGGCGTATTTCCAGTAAGTTTTCACAAATATTCAACTTCCACTCATGGATCTCAACTTTGAATGAAAAAATTCAAACAAAAACTTCAACTTTGAATTCAAATATGTTTCTGAAGGAACCTTAAGGTCATGAACCAAGTGAGCCAGAAGTGTGATATGACATGTATGACCTTAACTAGCTTATTTGAAACATTAGAAATAATATGTCAAAGAAATTAATCATTTGAAGTAACAGCCAATGTGAAATGAAGATACCCTTTCAGCAAGAATACGTGCTTTGTTAGGAGCACCAATACCAACTGCAATTAGCTTTACACCAGCAGAATCAAATCTCTCCTTTGTCTCTTTGAGTGCTTTAGCAAGTTCCCAGCTAACAAACAGCAATGCATATTGAACGAGAATATCAAAAACAAAAATTGTAGATAAAACACCAAAACAAAAAGTCTTGATAGAAAAGTGAGGTCATAATACCAGCAAGGACAGCCAAAATGCCTCAGAAGTGCAACAACAGCTACTCCCTGGTGAAGATAACGACCCAATAACGAAATGTAATTATGTTACCAGAAAACGTCGGTCAGCCATTTAAAATTCATGAAATGGAGGTAGGTAACTCCAGGATAACATAGGAAACAAGCCCCATTTTCCCATTTAAACCATATATGCACCACCAAATTGTTTGCCTTAAGTTTCTAATCATCCCTACCCCTATTAAGTAATTTTCCAATTTTTTTTTCTTCTGTATTGTTTCAGTCAGCCTGGGCATACCTTAAATATGTATTAGTTATACTGTTATCTTTTTTTTATTATTATTTATTTTTTAATGACCATGGTGCCCACACTACCTTTAGCACACCTCAACTAATTCCACGAGATACCTGTCACCTCCCACCAGCACCAAGTATATCACCTAGGCTAGTACAAATAAGAAGAACCACCTACTATTTTTATTTCTAGATTTGAACCTACGACGTCAAGGCTCTCAACCACTTCATTAGCCACTAAGGGGTCGTTTGGTACAAAGATTGATAATGCAGGGATTAGTAATGCTGGGATTAGTAATGCAGGGATTAATAGTGCAGGGATTAGTAATACAGGGATTATTTTTATCAAGTGTTTGGTTCATTATTTTCGACCTCATCTTATGTTTGGATTAAAACTTTATAAAAAACTTCTTTCCAATTATACCCTTAAATTCTTATGCAATTGGGTTAAGGTAAATAATTGCCGGATAATATTTTTTTATGACCTTCTAACTAGCTAAGAAAAGAACAATTTTATCGTCATGTTTGCCTTTTTTTTCTTAAATTATTTGAGGATAAATAATTGTCATCTTATTTAATTGATCACTTACAAATGTCAATTTTCAATTTAAAAAAAAATAAACTATCAACTTTAAAAATTGAAAAAGACGGTAAACAATAGTAAAATTGAATAAACCATCTACATTTACGAATAAAATTGCAAGTTGTAATTTTTGTATGTATTCAATGTTATAAATTGTTGAAAATATAAAATATTAGAAAACCGCACAAATATTTAATTATTTGTTTATTTTCTTGATTTTATATTTTATGGTTGTGCTAGTAAATTTATTTAAATAAATTAGCTTACAAATTATTTAGAGAGAGTTAAATAATTTGTAAGCTAATTTATTTAAATAAATTTACTTGCACAACCATAAAATATAAAATCAAGAAAATAAACAAATAATTAAATGTTTTGAGGGATATTTTTGTCTTTAGTAGACTTATCCCATGGTATTATATCCCATGTATTGCTAATACCTCCAAATAGAAGGTATTAGTAATACATCATATAATACCATGTAAGAGGTATAACTAATCCATGGATTAGTTATACATAGACCTAATTTCCTACCAAATGTAGTACTAAATAATACCATCTATAATACATGGACTATTTTATTTAATGCGGCCTACCAAACGACCCCTAATTGTGTTGTTATAGTAAGAAAGGATTTCTCTTTACTGCTTATCCGGGTGATTGTTAAGTATTGTTTCATAATATATCATATTGTGTTATATTGTATTATTATTTTAAGATTGTATTGTTCTCCGTCATTACATAATGTCACACATCCATACTTTAAACAATAAACCTATTAGAAAAGTAGGATACGCAGTATAATTTATGAAATATAATTATTAAAATAATTTTAAATAAAGAAAAAATGAAAATAAAGTATTAACTTATGGATGCAATCACACCAAATTCGATCATTACATAAAATGGATCTTTTCGTCGTTTGTAAGGATGGATTTAAATCAAAACATACAATAGAATTTAAGTAACAATCAAAACAAACATTGTATTTAAACTAACAATATAATACCGTACAACTGGTAACAACCATCCAAACAAGGTGTTAGCAATCCAGAAATTTGCACAGCACAATAAAACAAATTGTTGGGAAGAGGGAAAAAAATCCCCAAAAATAGGAAATTGAGTTATTAGAATTGCAAAAATAGTGTTTATGGCCTAAATTTTGTGTTGATAAAAATAATAACCATATCCAAGTAACAGAAATATTAATGGGAAGAAAATAAAAATTATTGTTAAATATTTTCTTTTTAAAAATAAAAAAATTGTAGTACGAAGTGCTGAAATCATATTATATGTATCTATTTGAAAAGTAATTATTTTAAACTATTAATATACTTAAGATAAATGAACCGTTTAACTTTTAGAATATAGAAACCTATAAAATGTCCATAGATTCTTAATGAAAATGGTACAAAAAAGACCTATTATTTTCAATTCTAATGTTATACTAATTTAAGGATATAAAAAAAAATTTAAACCTTTTTTATTCAAAGAAAACATTTACAAAATAAACCAACAAGTCATTTAATAACATTTTAATGTGAAAAGTTTAAACTAATAAGCTTTAATATGAAAATTAATAATTTATTAATACAACATAACAATAATACATGACAAACATTTATAAATATTTGAACTATTTTATATTTTCTGAAATTAAAATAAAAAAATTAGTATATCCACACAACGTACGGGTACATATAGTTATGACTAAAATAGAGTACTTTTTTTCAAATAAATTAATTTTAAAAGCTTGATCAAACAAACTATAAAATTATTCCAGTAAAGTGTCTTATTTATAAAAATATTTAACTAAAGGATCCTTCTATCATGTAGAATGAGACTCAACCTTAGAAAGGTTAGTTTTCCTACGAAATACCTGAACCAAATAAAGTAGGATGATACAAAATTTACCAAAACATTAACCATTGTGATTTTTCAGTACTAGATAATATACTTTCATACAAGTTCAGATTTTGATATGGACTATTTACCTCTCATCCTCATATACTAGAGGTGATGGAACAAGTTATTTCACGATTTTATCCCAACCCATCCTAAAATTAAAAGTTATCCCTTAATGCTTCGTACCAAATGAGTCCTTACTTACAACTTTCAGAATTACATACAACATATACAATTAGAAAATTAAACCAATATATGCATCCACTTCCCTTGGAAATTCTAATAGAGATGAAACACACATTGAAAGCATTTATGCAACAGGAACTTTGCAGCAAATATCAAAGATATCTTCCATAGGAGCATGGTCACCGGTCCCTTCATCCTTCCATGCATACAACAATTGCTTCCCTTTAAACAGAAACATCCCTCCCTGGTATCAACATACGAACGAATATTACTATCTCACATAAACCAAGGGCTTGAGGGAAATCTTGATTATACGGGTGCCAAATGAGCGAGTTGGACTACATTTGGGTCAAAATGATATACGGATTGGATCACAACCCACTCAATAGTTTCTCGGTTCACGATGAGCCAATTAATTTGGACCAAACAATACTTTCTCTGTCCACTATTGTTTGTCAAAATAAGATTATGCACAACCCTTAAGAAAAAATTTAATATAAGGTTCAATTTGACTAATATAACTCTACTATCAATCATTATTAAAATGGTTTGTACTTTTTGAAAATTGTAAAAACAAATTAAGTCTTGTAACTTTTAAATGGTTACTTTTTGAAATAAGTAGTTATGTAATTATTAAGGGTAGAATTGGAAAAAAATGACTAATTATATCTTGATTGTTTAAATTGACAATTAATTTTTGTACAACTGTTTTTATTATTCCTGACAAACAATAGTGGATGGAGGGAGTAATTCATAACCTCAAGTCGTCCAAGTCAAATTTATGTTTCATTTGTTCTTTTATACTTTGTTTAATTACTAAATCAAACTAATAAAGTTTTATTCTTTTGTTTATCATGGCTATATCAAATAAATCAAACTCAAAAAGGCCAACTTTTCTCTTTTTGGATAACCGTGGTGTTCGGGCCAGCTTTTGCGCAACAACAAGTACCAGGTAACTATGTCGATCAAGGATAGAACAAATGGGAAGAATTCTCCTAGTGTTTTTTGTGTCCATCTGAGATTTGAACCTGAGACCTCATGCTCTTAACCACTTTATTGGCCACTAGGCCACACCCTCTGGGTGCAGGCTTACTTTTCTATGTTCGATAAGCAGGCTTACTTTTCTATGTTCGATAAGCTTTTGTATGGGTCAATTTGGGCTTCATATGCAAGCATAAATTGGTCCAATCTTTTACATGAATAACTTTGGCTACATATGAAGTACAAATTGTCCTAAGATTTTAAATGAGTTTAACTTGGGCTATGCCAACTAATATATATCCAGACTAACCCGCTCAAGTCTGGATGAATTGGACAGGTTATATTTTTATGGGCTAAACATGACACCCCTGTTCATGAATAACAATGCAGCAGTAGAAGAAAGAGCTTAAACCTGCTGCAAGACACCACTTCTGTCATCAGGGGTTGCTTCAATGGTGTAGTTCTTCGTAGCTTCCCGCAGTTCATTGAATCTAGAGAGCACTTTAGCCTGACAAGTAGAGGGAAAAAATTATGTAAGATCAAGTCATTTTCATGAAGCAGAATGATCATTTTTATGAAGGGAAACTCCTTGAGATCATTACACTAGCTGGGTTGAAAAATGTGCGGCCAATGCCATAATACAGGCCTAGAACATCGTATGCCTGAGATACAAGGGAAGTGTCAAAATCTTCAAGAAAAAATCGTCAAAGGCGAAATGAAGCATTCACATAGTTGTGGAGATAGACAGATACTAACCTTGCGGTCCGGATCAGCATACAAGCAATCCAATGGAAATGGTAACTGGTCATAAATATGAAGCAAAAAAGAATCAGCTCAGGATCCTTCAAATATACAATCAAGTTGTTGACAGCATGATGGTTCACAGTTTAAATTAAGAAGTATGTCACGGTACTAAATAACTTTGGCTCACCTCAAAGAATCCTCAATTTTCATTCCACTCTTTTAAACCAGTTTCCTTCTGCTGTCAACTAGTTGGTCTCTTAAGACAAATTTAATCCAACTAATGTATGTGTACAACACCAGCCTAATGTAAGTGTACCAAAATCACTAAGTTTACTCCCAATTAGTTGGCATCGAACTTTATGAAATACAAATTAAGAAAGCAATTGAAAATACTCTATTATTATGTTCTTTGATTCCAAAATCGGAACTATTTCAATGAATCAGTACTGCAGCTTTAGCTTATAAATAAGGCTAGATCGGCCGTGCATGAGATGGAGCTAGGCAGCCTCTGGAGTATTGGAGTTCAAAATAAATGCATCCTTACCACACCAGATGTCACTTATAGAGGCAAAACATATTAACAGAGAATAGAACATGACATCTCTTGTTTTTTTCTTCTCAATTTCATAATATAACCATGTCCATTATTGGTTATGTGACGAAACATAATGATTACAAACAGGCCCATAAATCATGAAGTCTAGTCATTGTGTTACTTCACAATTTCTGAGATATACTTGCTAGTCCTCCTTATGTAATTCATTTCATAGGGAAATCAACTTTCCCTTCTAATCCAGATTCCGAGATAAACACCAATATTTGGAGACCTTACTTTATTCAACATCAAGGACATATCACAAATGAAAAGTCACTATGTATGTTGTGGGACATCTGTTTATTTTCTTAAACAAACATAGCATGCCAAACAAGGATAAAGCAAAATGCCAGACACAGAACAAAAGAAGGATTCAAGTCCCTGGATTAATTCGCAACCCTTATTCTTCTTCTTATTGTATAAATTAGTTATTCCCAAAACTCCAATTTTAATTGACGTTTTTCCGTAGCACATGTTTTAAACTTATAATATGTAGATATCAAACCTCCAATATTAGTCCACATTTGCAGCAACAACAACAACAACAGTGCTCTTTATTATCCGTGGTGTTGGGGCCAGCTTGTATGCACCTTAACATAAAAGGTTCTTGATATATTTATTGGTAAAATCTGCAATAAGGTTAAAATACTCCTAGAAAAACAATAGGTTCAAAATCCACATACTAATATGACTAAAAACTTATTTGCAACTAGTAAATATCACCTATATAGATCTTTTTCTTCCATTGTCGTCATATTCTTAGCTAAGTTTGCATTGGTTCCAAGAAATTATAGCTCTTTCGAGACAACTTCTTTCCCCGAGATTTTAGGTCTACCTAGTACCCTTTTAACACCTTCCATCACCATAGTTTCACATCTACAGAACGATGCATACGTAGGTAGGTCGATTAAAGACATGACTAAACCATCTCAAGCGATCTTCTCTCGCTTTATCCTCAACTCGTGTTACTTGCACCTTTTGGCTAATATGGTTAATATGGTCATTTTCAATCTTATCTAATCTTGTACGACCACATATCCATCTTAGCGGTCACATCTCTGGAACACTCATCTTGTGAATATGTTGGATTTTAGTGATCCAACATTCACTACCATATATATAACATTATTGGTATAATTGTCCTTTAGAATTACCTTTCACTTTGGTAGACATCCTCTGATTACATAAAACCTTAGTAGTAGTTTCCCTTTTCAACACCAACACCAACATATCCAATGTAATTCACAAGTGGGGTCTAGGAAGACAGAGTGTACGCAAACCTTACCCCTACTAAGCTGTTTTCGAAAGACCCTTGGCTCAGTAGTTTTCCTTTTCAACCATCTAATATTCTATGAGTAACGTTCATCTGCCATTCCAGTCTCCTGGAATGACAAGCCTAGATATCTAAGCATTTGGCACCAGAGTCTCATCTAGCCTCATCTCAACTTCACTCTTCTCATGAGGACTAAACTCATCGTGCATGTAGTCAGTCGTACTTCTATTCATCCTCATACCTGTAATCTCTAACTGCTTTCCCATTGATCAAGCTTCTGGTTGACATCCCTGTTGGTTTCAGCAATTAACACTTTTGTCAGCAAATACACCCATAGAACCATCTTGTATTTTGTTGGTTAGCTCATTCATAACTAGGTAAACAAGTAGGGACTCGACATCAATCTCTGTTATAGACCCAATGTTATAGGAATTCTTTTTTGTATCTCCTACTATTTTCACACTAGTAACAACTTATTTATACATGTCCTTAAGATATTTAATATGAACTAATTTCTTTTCCATCACCCACCAAATGACCAAAGGACCTTTCATGGTACTTTATCATATGTTTTCTCTCGATGAAACCATGTTTAGATCTTTCTTCTTTTCACGGTAAATTTTGATCGATCTTCTTAGCAGAAATATAGCCTTTGTTGTAGATCTACCATGCATAAATCCATATTGGTTCTCTGTTTAGGACATACTAACTCTATATTTAAGTAGCAAAATCAAGCAAACTTCTTCCAAATCAGAATACAGGCAGATTCGGACAAAGTATCAAATTTCAACCGACGACATATAGTTCTATGCTTCCAGAGTAAGGTCAGTCAAGAGTTAAGGCAAGTCACACACTATTTTCTTGCAGAAACCACATTTTGACATTTCTTGAATCAATTATGTGGTGTTTGTTTGTGGACTTGACTTGCAAGTAAAGAGATTTAAGCTTGCATGTTAACTTTTATTCATGGAACAAGGAACACAATTGTAACTTGAACTTGAATATATTTTCAAGTTGAAGGCGTATTTCGAGTAAGTATTCACAAATATTCAACTTCCACTCATGGATCTCAACTTTGAATTCAAATATGTTTCTGAAGGAACCTTAAGGTCATGGAGCCAAGTTAGCCAGAAGTTTGATATGACATGATTGACCTTAACTAGCTTATTTGAAACATTAGAAATAATATGTCAAAGAACTAAATCATTCGAAGTAACAGCCAAGGTGAAATGAAGATACCCTTTCAGCAAGAATACGTGCTTTGTTAGGAGCACCAATACCAACTGCAATTAGCTTTACACCAGCAGAATCAAATCTCTCCTTCGTCTCTTTGAGTGCTTTAGCAAGTTCCCAGCTAACAAACAGCAATGCATATCGAACGAGAATATCAAAAACAAATATTGTAGATAAAACACCAAAACAAAAAGTCTTGATAGAAAAGTGAGGTCATAATACCAGCAAGGACAGCCAAAATGCCTCAGAAGTGCAACAACAGCTACTCCCTGGTGAAGATAACGACCCAATAACAAAATGTAATTATGTTACCAGAAAACGTCGGTCAGCCATTTGAAATTCATGAAATGGAGGTAGGTAACTCCAGGATAACATAGGAAACAAGCCCCATTTTCCCATTTAAACCATATATGCAACACCAAATTATTTGCCTTAAGTTTCTAATCTTCCCTACCCCTATTAAGTAATTTTCCAATTTTTTTTTCTTCTGTATTGTTTCAGTCAGCCTGGGCATACCTTAAATATGTACTAGTTATACTGTTATCTTTTTATTATTATTATTTATTTTTTAATGACCATGGTGCCCACACTACCTTTAGCACACCTCAACTAATTCCACGAGATACCTGTCACCTCCCACCAGCACATGTATATCACCTAGGCTAGTACAAATGAGAAGAACCACCTACTATTTTTATTTCTAGATTTGAACCTACGACGTCAAGGTTCTCAACCACTTCATTAGCCACTAGTTGTGTTGTTATAGTAAGAAAGGATTTCTCTTTACTGCTTGTCCGGGTGATTGTTAAGTATTGTTTCATAATATATCATATTGTGTTATATTGTATTATTATTTTAAGATTGTATTGTTCTCCGTCATTACATAATGTCACACATCCATACTTTAAACAATAAACCTACTAGAAAAGTAGGATACGCAGTATAATTTATGAAATATAATTATTAAAATAATTTTAAATAAAGACAAAATGAAAATAAAGTATTAACTTATGGATGCAATCACACCAAATTCAATCATTATATAAAATAGATCTTTTCGTCGTTTATAAGGATGAATTTAAATCAATACATACAGTAGAATTTAAGTAACAATCAAAATAAACATTGTATTTAAACTAACAATACAATACCGTACAGCTGGTAACAACCATCCAAACAAGGTGTTAGCAATCCAGAAATTTGCACAGCACAATAAAACAACTTGTTGGGAAGAGGGAAAAGAATCCCCAAAAATAGTTAATTGAGTTGTTAGAATTGTGAAATAGTAATACCTCATTTTGATCCCAAAGTTCCTCAAACTTGACGGAGGAACCAGTAGCAGTGAATATTGTAACATCTGCAAGTACATCACCAATGTCTTGAGGAAAGGCAGCGGTGGAAGCAGCAGCTTTAGGCACAAAACTAGAAATTCGTTTTGGTATAGTGGCGGTGAGAGGAATAGCAGAGGAAGTGAAAGGATGAAGAAACTTGAAGGTGTTGGGAGAGGGAGAGAAGGAACAAAAAGAAGGAAATTTTGTAGCAAATGTTAGGCTACTCTGCTGGAGAGATGCCATGGTTGCAAATTGCAAGTGGGTTGAAATGAAAATTTGTGGAAGAAATATGTAGCAAAGAAAATTGGAAACTTCTTTGCCCAATTTTTCTAGCTAGAGTACTAGATCAAAATATAACCATCCATTTTTATTTTTATTTTCGTGGCTTTATTAAGTTTAGACTAGACTAAATTTATCATTCAAAAATCAAAGATATAAAAGGTTGTCATCAAAATAAGTCATAAATAAAATAATACATGGATTATCCCTAAATATGAAAATTTGTAGGTTAGAAGTATTTTTATCTATGACTATTTTTGTTAGACAAAATTAAATTCGTTTATTTATGTTACGTGTGGTATAACTTGTGTTACTATTTTTTGTATTTAGGCATAACTTGAGTTACTTAACTTATGTTATGGGCTTAATTTTTTTTGCCTTCAAATATAATGTGTCACGAGTATTACTAGCGTCTTAACGTAATTTTTTTTGTCTTTAAGGCATAATTTATATCACTGAATATATAGCTTATGAAAAAAAAATTAAGTTAAATTTTTTTTATTTTATTTTTTTCGCTCGGTGACATCTTCAATCATTATTTTTACTCAAAGCTCTGAAGGAAAAGAATTTGAACATCAATTTTTTAAGTGGCCACAATTAAAGACTACTCCAAAATAGGGGCATTAGTGCGATGGATCCCCAAAAAAATAATCATAAAAAGATATAATTTAAGGTTTTTTTATTAAAAAAAAATTATATACTTTAAGGTTAGATTTCAATGCACGGGGATAATATTCTTATTACATAATTTCGCAATTTCTCTTATTTTTTAAAAAATAAATTTTTATTTTAAATTATTCATATCTAAGATATAATTTTTGTAATTGCGCGAATATTTGACTGACGAGCGGTTAACAAGATAACATTATTTAATTAGGTGAAGTAGGTAATTTTCAAAAACTAAGATTACTTTATCTGTTGATTGTATGTGCCGCTAGATGGAATTAGTTCGTCGATTATCTATGTTGATTGCTTTAAATTTTTCGTTTTGCAAAGAGCCCAACAATGCTCTTTTGAAAACTCACTAATTGCAAAACCTGACAAATTTCCACTTCGATCCTACAAATCTTTAGTCTAAATTCCTTGCTTTCATGGCAATCGTGGTCCCGCTTCACTTATGCAATTGATGATAGAGTGATAAAAAAATATGCTTCTTGAGGATTTAGTTATTACAATCGTCAAGCAATTGAGGATAGACAGATGTAGAAAAAATGTAGCAATAAAGTAATAAGTTAAAGGTAACTGTGCTCCAATTAAAGCTCGTAACTGTTGCCATGTTGGATTGAAGAAATAACGCAAGGACTTAAAATCTGTATCTTATTAGTATTATAAATAACTATATAATGGAAAGAAAGTTGAATGAAAAAAATTCGTAAGAAACGTGTCAGGTATATATGAGTCAGATAATATAAAACGAAAATAGTATCAACAGATCGATTAAACTAACTGAAGTGGACATTTTCGTCAATAAATTCTACCAAAACCATGATCATACTCGATCTAAAATATAGAAATCAAACACAACAACTAATTAAAAACATAGACAATACACTTTGAGATACAACATACACTGCTAAAATTCATCACTCAACAACCCTGATAAAATATTGCAACTAAGTTATAACCAAAATCCAAGGACCATTCAGTATGTCCACACACAAAGTAAGACATAAGCTAACAACAGCAGAATACTGGCAACTCACACACCTATAAACTTCAAAACTCTTCTCCAAAACCTCCTCATTCACAAATTCAACATATCTTCTCAAACACTCCCACAACTTCTCCACAAAAGATTTAACACACTCAAAAACAACTCTCCCACTCAAATCAAGAATATACCTTTTACTCATTGGCACAGTCAAAGCAGTACTAGTTGACACTTTATCATCCATTTCAGTACTTGTCAAAATTTGATGAGAAGTTTTTACAAATGTTTCTGTTGCACCATTACATATGGTCACCAACATTTCTCTCATTTTCGCTTCATTCTTCGGATTTGTCAAACCAGAAAAGATTTCATTGTAAGTGTTGATATTCATTGTTTTGTCAAGATAAACAGTAACAAGAGTGCTCACAAATACTTGCACACAATTCCCTATCAGAGTATCAACATATTCAGGAACAGAGTAACTCTGTTTAACAGAACAAAATGTAAGTACCAAATTCCTGGCGAAACTCCCAACAATTGCAGAAGCAAAACCACACCCTGCATCAGAAAACAGTTTATTTAAAACCTGATCGAACAAATCAGAATCTAATTCCTCTGTTTCTTGATTACAACAACCTCGAAGAACTCCGATAGTTAAAGCACCAGTGACCTTAACAATTGACTCTGAAAACTCATCTGAATTAGTAATCTTGGAAATTTGCTTCAAACTTTTTGGAATTTGATCAGAATTTGATAACATAAACTCCTTTAGATCTTTAGAGAAAATCCCAATTACATCAGCAGAATCAGACACCATTTCAGCTAAAGAAACAACAGAACCAAGAAGCTTCAACAATCTTTGCCTCTTTTTAACCATAGATTGTGAGTAATAAGCTTTATATGCACCAAAACCAGTGACACCAAGAGCACCCAAAGCAACAAGCAAGTTCTTGTTTTTTTGAGTATACCCCATACCCTTTTTTATTTGTTTCATATCCATACAATTCAGAGCAATAATCTCCTTAATTCTCAACACACAAAAGGGGTTTGAAAAACAGATTGAATAGAACTTGCTTAGTGTAGAAGAATATGAACGGACTTTTTTTTTTTTTTTGCCTTTTTGGGGTCAGAGAAGCTAATCCGGTAGAAATTATACATGTACTATGAATCTTTTGATAAGAACGACTTAGATTAGGACAACTGGTGGGGTCTCTGCATCTTCATTCACTCTAAGCTTGCAGGTGTCCACATTTTTGTGAGCTAAAAAAAAAATGTATTTTTGCTCAACCCGTGTCTGATCAATTTTTCTTTGTATAAGCATATTAAAAAATTATAAATAAAAGGATAATTTTATAGATTCTATTTTTAATAATTTCTTTGAAACTTTATAAATAATGGTAAACACTCTCAAAAAGAATAAATAATTTTTTATTCAATAAGATGATCAATTAGTGAGACAATTATTTTTAATATAGTGATCAACTAATATAAAATAAAGATAATAATTTAATTTGGTAAAGAAATTAAAAAAAAAAATTAATAATTTAAAATAAATTATAAATATTTAAGCTAAGATTATCTCTTATTTATGAAAATAGATTTATTTTGATATCTTAAATATAATTTTGAGCATATTTAATTTCTCTCACTTTACTAAAGTGGAGCATTTTTAAATATACTTTGAAGGATCAAAATGAACATGTTCTCGTAAATATAAGATAATTTTAGCCCAAAATAAACCTACAAAATTTAAAATATGTTTTATTAATAGACTATAAAAAAAAAAAAAAAAGCGTGAACAATAATTTATACACGTTTTTCGTTTGGCCATAAATTCGGAAATTTTAAAAATAGAATTATTTATGTTGTGTTTTTGAAAATAAATATATTTTTTAAGTGAGAGTTTGAACATTTCATATATTTATAAGTGAAAATAAAATTTCTCAAAAAAAAATTTTTGGTGAACTTTTTTTTACCACTGATCTAGTAAAAACGAGAAAATGAGCTCCAATGCACTTGTAGATAAGCTGAGCGTATATCAAATACGTACAGTGTTGGATTTAGAGTGGGTTCAACTAAATACACTATTTTCCTGCTCGAATTATAATTTATTGAATTTAAATTTTAAATTTGTCTTTGAGCTAAGGTATTAAAGAACCGTGCTGGTATCCATAGAAGTACTGAGTGTATCGGGGCTCAAAAGAAGAGAGGAACACCACACGAAAGAAGAAGGCGATTGAGGTACGCCTAGTGGAGTTGTGCCACATGCTCCAAAAATAGTACTGTCCGGTGCAATTTGGGGTTCGACATGTTTTTCTTCTGCTTGAATAATTGACTCATTGGAAATCTCGTCATTTGATATCACCACTGAGGAGGAAGGAGGAAGGAGGAAGAAACTCTCTCCATTGCCCACCATTAATATTACCGTTACTTGATAATGAAGTCGGTGAAAGATCACGAGCGGGAGGAGGAGGAGGAGCCACAGCCACCTATTCATAAAAATTAAACTTAATCAATAATTAGTTAAAATAGCTAGTAATGTTTCCAATTTTACGCGGTACTATTTAATTACTCATTATAGTTATAATTTGATATAATTATCATTCACGACTAACATTATATATCAATTATGCAGGCTGAATTCGAGTTTATATAATTAGTCACGTTTGTAAATATATAATTCGCCAAAATATACAAATACATATGTATAATATACAATTATCTAATCAATATACCTATACAATTGACATTTTTTCCACTTTATGCCCTATCTCGCTCGCTTCTCTTCTCCCTCTCTCAATCTCGCTTGCCATATATACAAATGTATATGTATAATATACAATTATCTAACCAATATATCTATACAATTCACCTCTCTCCCACTCTCTTCCTCTCTCTCAATCTCGCTCACCTCTCTCCTCCCTCTCCCATTCTCACTCGCCTCTCTCCTCCCTCTCCCAATCTCTCTTGCCATATATACAAATACATAAGTATAATATACAATTATCTAACCGATATATATATACAGTTCACGTCTCTCCTACTCTTTGCCCTCTCTTTCTCCTCTCTCCTCTCGCTCGTCTCTCTCTTCCCTATAACATGTAGCTACGAATTGCAACTATCAAACTATAGTTATGGAGAGTAATTAGGCTATTTTTGAGTGACTATATATGAAAGTTCCCCATCATTTAATATGTAAATTTTTTAGATTTGATCATACGATTCAAACATGATATTATACTCTGGATGCATGTAAGGGAGAGTGCTTAAGATAATGTTTTAACCGAAATGATCACACAATTCAATATAGATGAACAACCTCTGGTGAATGCGCGGTGATGGAGGTGGAATTGGAGTGAGATTGAAATTCGGGTGCAGCAGTTAACATTTGGACAACTTGTCTGAAATTAACAACTTCGACTCTATAGATTTTAGGGGGAATTGGTGGCGATGGAGCGATGGGCTTCTTGTTGATGGATCTTGATGGAAAGCTGCGAACTCTATGGAGAGAAGAAAGATATGGCTTTTCTTTCGTTTCTTCGTGTTGATCATGACCAGCAAAAGAACTAGAGAAGGAAGAAGAAAATATTTTACTTGAATACGACTCCATCTTTCAGTTTAATATAAGTATAATTTGTATTGTTAATTTCGTGTCCTTTTATATAGAGTGAAGGTGGCTAACAAAGTTGGGGATTTTGTAAGAACAAAATATTGATTGCAGTAGTAATAGAAAGAAGGTTGTGAAGAAGATATACTCTATTAAATGAAATGGAGGGAGGATGTAATGTGAAGTTTGTCTTGAGGCGTCGGCTATATATATGGATAGATGAAGCTGATCAAAGTTAGGGTACGTTTGAATTGATTTAGAAGTTCGTCAGATTTATTTTAAAATTATTGACTTTTATAAGTATTTGACAAATATAAAAAAAAAAATTAAAATAAATCAAAAATGAATTAAAATAAGTTAGAAAAGGTTTGTCAAGGTTAAAAATAACTTAAAATAAGTCAAAAATAAAAAATAGATATCTCATACTTTTTTTTTTAACTTAAAAATCATTTTAATTTGACTTTTTATTTTTTACTTAAAAATTATATTTTTTAAGACAATTCAAACTAGCTCTTAAGCATTAAATCATAAATAAATTTGATATTAATGACCACTGCTCAATTTTGACCTAATTTAAAATTTGATTTATTTTTCTTTCTTTCTAGTTATTTTCTTTGTTTCAAAATATGTGATGTTTTAAAAATTTTACTTTGTTATAAAATAGTGTTTAGTAAGTAAAAAAAAATGAGAAATGAAGTGCTCCCCTATACTTTAGTAAAACATTTTTCTCTAAAAAAAAAGTTTAATTTTTAAATAAGGAAATACCTCTACTTGTTATTAAAAAGTTGGGAAAAGGAATCCCTCACGCCCGTTGTCAATAGGCTACGACTACAACTATTTTCTTCTCTTTCCATATTGTTTTTGACATGTTACAAATTATATTTTCTTTACTAATTTTAACTTTTTGATTTTGAAAATATAAATTTAAATTCTTGTTTCTTGCGAAATTCTGTAAAATTATTATTTTAAGTATCTTGATATTACAAACTAACATTAAATAGATGATTTTATAGGATTGTAAAAAGGAACTGATTTTATTTTTAAAAATTATCATAATAAAAAATGATTAATCAGTAGTTTTATTATTATTATTAATAATAATAATAATAATAATAATGAATAATAAAAAAATTAAAATATTCCTTATTTTATAAAAATAAATAGTTCTTTCCTATAACAAAAACAACTTTTAGCGGCATTAAATATTGATACTAATAAAGAATGTTAACATTTTTATCGACATTAATTAAGAGTTATTAGAATCAATATCGCAAAAACTTTAAGGACATATATAAAGAATGACAATTGCTGCTAAAAATATATATTTAATAGTAATTAAGAATTAAATGCCGCTAATGGTCATTTTTTGTTATAGTGTTTCGCACCATCCAATAACACCATTAATTTTGGTGACGAGTATGTGAGGACTGAGCTCAGCTACACGTGCATCCTTGGACTCTCCAGTCTCATCTACTGATGAAGAATTTTAGCTAGGGATATGTAAAAGAAAATCAGTATATCGGACTAAATTGATAATTCGAATTAAATTGAGAAAGAAAAAAAATCAATAATTATTAATTTCATCTGACTGTTCTTTTTTTAACTTAAGTTATAATAATTGTGACGCAATAAAATAAAACTAAACTGATTGTTCGCAAATTAGGGCACAGTATTTTGTAACTACGGTCTTATTCAACTTTGTAACGAGCATTTTATATAATCTTATGTGTGTGGCTCTATTATTAGTACATTGCTTGTATAATTGTTTTTACAACTTAATTAGAATATTACTCTAAAAAGACAATACTTGTCTCACTGTTTTCTTTTCCTCTACTACGAGAAAGGAATATTAAATCTTATAAAGTTGAAACATTAACATCGAATGTAAATAGGGCTAGAAATAGACGGTCCATTGAGTTTGATTATAATTCATTTTTACTTGTTTTATATTATAAAAATAGTTTTATTTTTATTTGTTATTTTAACATATTAAGAAAAAGTGATTAGTTTTTAATCTTTTACCTCTAGTATAGTATATATCTAATAATAATCATTAATTGATATGAACATCATTATTAAATTATTACATCAATTATTATTTTTAAAAATATATAAAATTTAAAATGAACAAATAAAAAATAAACTAATAGAATATAACAAAATACAATAATGTGCAACCGTGCAAAAGTACCGTCACACTGTCTATTCAAACCCTTCATTTGTAGAACTCCATATTCAATCTTATTTAAAAAATAAAAATAAAAATTCAACCAAACAGAGTCATAGTTCTTGAGGAAGACGGAATTCTTCTAGAACTTAATTAATAGCCTGAATTCTTTTTTTTTTTTTAATTTCGCACTCGATGTCAGAAGTTCGTATTAGAGTTTTGATTAAATTTGGATCACGCTCTACAGGGTTCATTCGAATAGCGCTTATTTTCTTCATACCTAAGGCTCGAATCCAAAAACCTCCGATTAAAGGTGAACACTCCCGCCATTACACTACAATCCATGTTGATAATATTCTGAATTGTTGGCTGAAATTTGACGTCCATATTACATGTTCCTGTTGAAATTTTATACATATATTTACTTGATGTAATTAATTTAGTATTTGACCAACTTATTTATTGATAATTAATTACTAATTAAAACAGTAAGTGCAAATTGGAAGGAAAAAAACCAATTGTATCAGACAACCTTTTAAAGAAAAGGCAAAGGTATATTTTGAAATAAATTAAATTGATTCGCAGGTTATTACATGGTCAAGAATTTATCAAACGCACACAAAATGCTTGATAAAAGCTATAGCAAAAGTTATAACGATCGCAAATTATATCCTTTGAGTAAAAAATGTCTTACTAAAACAATCTATAGTATCGTCTTGGGTTAACATATTGTCAATATATACCTGCAGTCACTTTTGATATTAATTAATCCATCTATCTCTATTTATTTGATATTTTTTATTTTTCAAAATCAAAATTACGTAAATTTTGATTGACATTTTAAAGTAGCTCTATGATTTTTTTTATCCTATTGGATGACAATTTATACTATCTTCGTCCACTTTTAACTATTATAGTTTCTTTTTAGAGTCAAACGATAATAATTTCGATTAATATTTTACGATATTTTTTTAATTATATTGATATGCAAAAAATTGATATTTATAGTACTGTTTGTATAATAATTTTTAAATATCTAATGTTTTTGTTTAAAATATCAAACTATTGTAATTAATTTAACTTTGAAAATCAATCCAATTAACTTATAAAAAAAATGCAATAATAATTAAAAATGAACAAAAAATAATAATAATTTTAGCTTTAATAATTGATCAGATAGATATCTTTGAAAAGTAAAAAATATCATGTAAATTGATATGATTGGAATAACAACTTACATTATAATATGCCTTAAATATCGTGACGTCTTGGGACGGGTGGAGTGGTCATCTGTTTCTTGTTACGAATATTTAATTATCAAACTGTATTGATTGCCAAGAATTTGGAATTCAACAAAGCAGTACTATGAAGAACAACAATTTTGGTCTTTGAATAACAAACTCACTTTGTAATAATTCAAAACAAAGACCAACTTTCCTGTCCAACTTGTTGCAAAGTCTCGAATCTTTCAAGGCTCATTATTGAAAGTCATACGTCCTGGTATATTATTAAGTTTTGACTATGAAAGCATCTACGTATTACTTCCTTCATTTTTATTTATTTATTATATATTAAAAATAAATATTTATTTTTATTGATTTAATACTATAAAATTAAGAAATAATCTATTATTTAATTTTAATTACAATTTCCAAGACATAAAGTTATTATATTCAAAAATTAAAGTGATATAGTAAAATTGTCATTTTATTTATTGCTTCTTAACTAGGAGATATAACAAATCAACAGTGGACAAGTAAATATAGACTAACATGTATTTTATGTCTGCTTTAATTTTCTCATTCCTTTTCTCTAATCCTATCTAGCTTTTTTTTTTTTTTAAATAATAATTAAAAAAAATTGGAAAGACATATAAAAAGCTAAGGTAAAGTTTAATTTTTTTTTACCTGTACTTTTTCCTTTTGTAATATTGCTCATTTTATTATTAAAGACATAATCACACTTAGGGTTGTACATGATCGAGTTGGTTCGGGTTTTTCAAATATCAAATCAAACTATTTGTGTCGGATTTTTGAATTTATAAATCAAACCAAATCAATAAAACTCGGATTTTTCAACTTTGTGTTTTTTCGGGTTTCTTAGGGTTTTTCGGGGTAATTCGGATTTTTTAGTTTTTTCGATAAAGTATTCATACAAACATATAATTTACTTGTACTTCAAATACTTTTTCAGTCTTACCAAAATGCAACTATCTAAGTTATTTCTCAAAAAAAATAACAAAAAATATGATATGTTTAATGACACTAAAATATCCCAAAAAAAAAAAAAAAAATCGCTTAAAACAAATATTGCAAATTAATAAATCATAATGAAATTGATCATAACTTAAAGTACTAAATCATGCTAAAATAAGTTTAGTAAGTATTAGTTACATGACTAAATAATAAAAGAAAGTAAAATTAGATCATGTATTTTAATTTTCTAAATCTATGTAAAACTAAAAAATAAATATTCAATATTATTGTCATTCTTAGTGTTGAATTTATTTTCTTTTTGCATTATTATTAATTTTATTTTTATTTAAACTTTATTATAATTACCAACATGTATAGACTATAATCTTTATTAGATCATTAAGAATTCTAACTTCCAAACATGAAATAAATATATTAAAAGATAAAAACTATGAAAAAAGTATAAGAGATATTTAAAAATTATATCAAAGTAAGTATTTTTACGTATAAAATAAAAATTTTAAATTATATATATAATGTCGGGTTGGTTTGGTCTCGGGTTAGTTTTTTTTAGTAACCAACCCAACCCAAATATAGTCGGATTTTTTTTCCCAACACCAAACCAAGTCAAAACCAAACCTCTACTCGGATTTTTTCCCTATTTGACTCTATTTTCGATTCGATTTTATACACCCCAAAACACATTGTTTGAGTAAAGTGAATTTGTTTAAATAAAACAACAATTAATTAGATATTAATGCATCAAGGTGGAGGCATTAGTTGAGAAAATCATAGGTGTTGGTGCTCATGGACAATCCATCAATATTTTGTTGCAATAGAAAACAATACTGTATTTGAATTCATTATGAAATAATTATGAACAAATATAATAAAAATGTTAATGCTACTATAATTGGTACAAATTTTAAAGTCTTATGCAAATTGGTCCACAACAATTACCTCCTCTTTCTCTCTTTTTTTTTTTTTACCATCATCCTTTTTTCACAATTTTTGAATCTTTATAGAGGCTCCACCACCATAGAGTTATATATCCTATTACAAGTTACAAGCTTAAAATGAATTTTAAAATTTTAACCCTAAAGTAATTTGAATTTGAATTAGATTTGAACTAAATTTCAGTTTTGGCTTTTAGAGTTTGTTAGGTATTTGTGTTGGTTCGATAGATTTTAAACATCAAGAGGAGTACACAATTTAAATTTGTAATAGAATTGAGGTAAACTTTAAAAGAGACACACAAAAAAAAGACAGAGTAATTTTTGCATAATAATGGTACATAAAAATAAGAAATTGACATGTATATATAATCCATAGATTAAATTTGCATGTTTTAACCAAATAAATATTTAGCAATAAAAGAAGATTATTTTATAGATAACAATTGACAAACATAACATACAACTATATTAGAACTGCACAAACAGAGGGATTCGTGGTAGAGAAAATTTAGGCGATAGAGAATATGAAATATATATATATAAAAATATAGAGAATCAAAAAGGAAAAAAACTACACTTAAGAAGAGAAGGAAAAAAAGAAAATATTTTTCAACCCGACAAATTTGATGCCAAAATAAATATAATTTTTTTTTCAAAAAAATAGAAGTGAGCTATTTACTATGTGTCTTATATTTTTGAATAATATTTATTTAAGGGAAAATTGCATAATATAACAAATTATTAATTCATATTAAATGTTATAGTCATAGTTTATTTTAAAAGTAACTTTCACGTATATCAAACATAAAAATCATATTTGTATGTTATAGATATACTTTGCATAATTGCGTTCAATAGCAAACATGAATATGTAAATTTCGATATACATATAAAAAAAACAGTTGTATAATTCGTTATACATATACAAAGAAACGAATTGTTTGCTATACATATACAAAAAAGACAAACAGTTATATACAAAAGATCAATTGTATAATTTGTGTATGTATAAAACGAGAAAGAGAGAAAGACAAAAGAAAATTGGGCAGGGAATATTTGTATTGTATAATTATAAGTGTATAGGACGAATATATATATATTTTGTATGTGTATATACAATTTTTCCTGTATACAAACAAAAACGCAATTTATACATTTATTTTTGTTTGTATAAGCGAGAGAGGCGAGGGTGGTGAGCGAGATATGAGAGAGTAGCGAGCGAGATCTAGGAGAGGGGAGAGAGGGGAACAAAAATATATGTATATATACAATTTTCTCTCGCTTTATACAAATACAAACACATTTTATACATTTATGTTTGTATAAAAGCGAAAGGGAGTGAGCGAGAGAGGAAAAGTGGCGAGCAAGAGTTTGAGGGAAAGAGACGACTGACAAACAATTTGCTACAGGGCACAATTAAATCAAAGTGTGGTTATAGTATTTAATTTGAATTATTAGTTTGTCATTTATATATAATTTTCCCTTATTTTAATTGTAATTCGTAACAAATATCCTCTTTTTTTCCATTTGATTCGGTATACAACTAATCGCTTTATTCATTTCAGTATAAAATGTATGAAATGTGTTTCTGTTTGTGTAAAGTGAGAGAATAGTGTATATACAAATACAAATATATTTATTTTCATTTTATATACTTATAATTATACAAATACAGATCTTATTATACAAATTACAATGTATATATGACTTTATACAAAATTGAACAATTTGTCTGAAATTGAATGTTTGTAGCGAATTATATCAATTAAAAGCTCCATATCAAACGTAAAATTTTCTATGAAGCGCAATTATATAAATTATAGCTATAAGATATAAATATAATTTTTATATTTGTTACATGTGAAAGTTGCTTATATGGTTTTACTTTGATTAGTTAATGCAATTATGTTCTATCGACAGGCCAAATGTGTATTTGCCCTATTGCTCAAATTTTCTGTTTCTACCGTTGATTGGCCCAAAGGATCCTTTAAGTTGGGCTGCAAGCCCAATCTAAAATTCTTTACATATAAATCAGAAAATAACGAAATGACCCCAAAGGACTCAGTATTTTCAGTTTGCTCCTTGATAAAAACGTTCTCGTAGTTCCAAAGCTACTCGAATGGCAAAAACAATGGATGTAGCAATTCCTTCGCGTGGAGTATTTGCTCTTCTTCTATGGCTCCTCATCGCATTAACCTCCATAGTCCGCGCTGATGAACTTTCTTTAGGTAACTTTCTTTTAAATTCTAGGGTTCTGAAATATTCTTTTATCTTTATCTTTTCTTTCATGACTTAAGCAAAAGTTTCAGGAGAAATTATGAAGTATGTTAAGATTAGTGAGTGTTTTGACAGTTAAAAATCTTGCTTTAGACTTGTAGTCCTTGTAAATTACTTATAATTACAGAAAACTATGCCTCAACCCCGCGTGCGGGGATTACAGTGGGTATATTGTTGTTGTTGTAAGAAGGGGTTACTAGTTTTGAGTTTTGACGTTGAAGTTGCTATAATTTGATGGTGTAATTTGAAACTGTATTTGAGTTTTGATGGGTTAAAGTACAAAAAGATAAATACGTGTGTTACTTTGCTTGTTGTTTGTCAAAACTGTGATATTGAGAAGATACATTTTTATTTTTAAAGAAGTATGGAATGTTTTATGTATGAATGGATCAGCAACAAGGATGTACAGGAGCGAGCATTGAGAAAATTACAAGCACCACAGAATATGTTTGTTGGATATCAAGCATGCCTAACCCAGGATAACTTCGCATGTGTTCGGTAGGAAGGAAATTGTTTTCCAACAAAACATTTTCTAGGAAAATAAGTGGTGTCTTATTTATATTTTTGCATTCGGTATGTAAGTAAATAATATTATCCTATAATTATTTCTATATGTCTAAGACAAGGGAAAGGAGGTAGGGTGGGGGGGGCAGGGAGCGGGCTGGGGCTGGGGCTGGGGCTGGGACGGGGGTAGGTGGTGGGGGTTGAGGTGGGGCAGGGGGTGCTGGGGGTTGGGGTGGGTGGTTGTGAGGGAGGGAAGGAGACAACGTGACTTGTTTTCCCTACTTTCATTATGAAAGTCATTTTCCTTATTTTCAAGGAGCACCAACCAAACACGGGAAAATGTTTTCCTCCATACTGAATACATCCTTTAATCAGAATATCTTTTCCCTTCACTTAGTCAACAGATTCTACATGTGCAAGCAGAATGCAGAAACTACTCGACATCTTCAACTACACTGCCCAGTAACAGAAGATTAGTGGAACATGTTTTTGTCTCTTTTTGGACTGAACTGGGTAATGTCTGGTAGTATAAATGAGGAAGCCTATGTGAGCTAGAATAATGGATAGTTGGTATGTCCATCAGACAGAAGAATCTGGAAACTAATCCCTTTTTGTATCCTTTGGTGTGCTTAGAATGAAAGAAACATTAGATATTTTGACGGAATAGCAATTCCAATGCACTCCCTTAAAGCTAGATGTCGTTTATTTTGTACAGCTGGAGTGCCCTAACACATGTGAGTCCCCTGACAATTTTTTGGACTTTGTTATTTCCTTAACCTAGCATATGATGTACTATATTGGAGCTAACAGAATGTTTTGTATTTTCTTCCTATTTTATTTTTGCATCTTCATGATGGCATCAATGATATCACATCATAAAGAAGGAGTTTAAAAAGTCAAACATGGCCTCAACATTTTGAGAAACATTTGCATTTGCAATGTTGTCACAAAAAGATACAAACATAATAGGCATTTTGTTGCTTATCAGAATTGCTACATTGAATATGGTATAAAAAAGGGGTTCCTAAGCTCCACAGCTAATGGGCTGGATATGTTTTCTATTTTTTCCCCAACTGTAGTTCCCTTGTGGTTTTTACTTCTCAACTATCTGTAACACTGATTTCAATGCACTATAACCTCATGAATTGGTACTAGCATGTTCTTTGTTTGGTTGTTTTATTTTTATATTTCATATTCAGTACTTGCACATATTGTGCTTTCTCCTTTTTTGAGTTTGCTTTGATGTTTTAATCCCTATTTTGTGTCGAGAGAGTGAGTGAGAGAGAGAGCTTAGTCAGCAAGTATTGGAAGTTTTTCTTGATAGCTCCTTCTTTAGTGTGGTTGGTGCCGCACTGCCCTTGCATAAAATCCAACAGTTAGGATTGGTCTTGCTGGTAAGGTGATCCTTAGGTGAAAAAGAGTTGTATAGAGTTCTTAGTGTTCCTTTTTGGCTAGCTGTTAGCCAAGCATGAGCTCCTACAGAACATTATAACATCTTTATACCTTGAAATGGTATATTCTTTTTGAACAATTAATAGCTGGTTATACTCATTATAGTTTCTTTTTCTCTTTGTGTTGGACAGCTGTATCTCAATCTGCCACGCTGCAGATATCTCCAGGAATAGTAGTGGAAAATTCTCCTGGCTCTAAGCCTGGAACTAAAGTCATTTGTGAGAGAGTTCAGATCCATGGATTGTCAAGGCTAAAAAGTCTAAGAAAGTATGCCCATTCAGTAAAGGTGAATGTGTCATATCTGAATCCAAGTGGGCGTCCACCTAATGCTGAGGTCTGTTTCCATAGGTGAGCCACTAACCGTTTGTTTCTTTGCTAATTAAACTATGAACTAATGGAACTCCAAGTCTCCAATGATGCTTCTTGTAGTATATTTTATTTCTTCTGCTGACCAGTAGTAATAGCATAATGGCTTTTATGATTGTGAAAAATCACAATTGATGATTTTTTCAAAAAGAAAAATATAATAGATGAGTTGCTGACAACTTGATATATATAATGTCGGTGTATGGTCTATCATCCTTCTTTTTATTAATATTACGACCTAGCTCTCTACATAACAATGAGTTATGTGATACAGAAATTGTTTTGAATCAGATGGTATGTTAATTAATCTCCAACCTTAAGTATTTGTTGCTACTCGTTAAAGTTGTGTCTGTATGCCTCATCATATTTTTTATTGGTCTGATAGATACCTAGGAAGTCAGGTGCTTTATTACGTGTTAAATCTGTATGTTTGAGGGACATCATTTCAAGAGGTACAATTGATACCCTTTCTCTTGTGTAGTATAATGGCTAAACTAAAGGTGATGACCGTTAAGGATTATCTATTACTAGTATCAGTGGCGGAGCCACATTGTCATTAGGGGGTTCATCCGAACCCCCTTTGGCGGAAAATTATATTATTTTTACATGGTTAAAATAATTGTTTAGGTATATGTAGTAGATGTCGAACCCTCTTCAGCTACTTCGTGTGTCTATTTCTTCAATTTTTGAACTCTCTTACTCATAATTCTGGCTCCGCCACTGACTAGTATGAATGACCCATTTATAAGAAAAAAATAACAGAATAATTTTTAGTATGACTTGTCTAATGGTAGTTGCTTTTGCTTCCAATTTTATGCCTTTGAGCACTTTTCTTTGAGAATGGTAAACTTTACTTCTATATGTCTATACTACAAAAAAATGTAGTCCCCCATCACAAAAAGTTCTCTCTTTCCAAAATCCTAATAGTACAGCCAATCAATTACATTAAAAACATCTTTTGTGGCTCTGTGCAGTGTGCTGTCTATAACTACTTGTTAACACCAAAAATAGTAAAACCCTAAGCAGTTTATCTTGATCTTCAGTATGTTGCTCTTTTGCCTTGAAAACATCTCTGATTCCTCTCTTTCCATATGGTCCGCCTAATACATGAGGAACCTGGAACCATCTTCCATCTCTCCTCCTTCACTGCATTGCCTTCTCTGTTCCAGCTTCTTAGCACTTAGTTGATTCTCCCAGGTTTCCTGATCTTCCTCTTATGGATGAATATCTGCTGCAACTGGTCTGTCCATTTGCTGTGCAAAAAGAGATGGTTGACTGGCTCTATCTGTTCTTCACATAGATAGATCTAGACCATTGGTTGACTTTCCTCTTGTTAAGGTTTTCATGAGTGAGGACTGCTTCCTTTGCTAATAACCATGTAAAGTAGTTTACCTTATAAGGCACTTCGGTCTTCCAGATCATTCTTCATGTCCATCCTATCTCCTGACTATTTGTTGTAAGCTGACCTGACAGTTAAAATACCTCTGCTATCCACCTTCCACTCCCAGGTGTCCTTTTCTTCTGTGAAATTGAAACTTTGAGGGACTGTATTATGAAAAGCTGCTAGTCATTTCCCAGTCATTTAGGTTCTATCCTTTTGAGCTCATAATATGAAACTTCTCCAACTGAAATGTCATCTGATACAAAAGGAAGATCAAGAGTTAGAGTTGGAACCTTTCGGAAGTTAGATAGGTATAGGTGATCCACTTCATCTTTACTGTCTTAAATTTTTATAAATTGTTAAGGGTCATTATCATCTTTGCAGGAATCAATCCCTTGCAATTGGGATGTGTCCGCCAGGCCAATGGATGAAACTAACCAAGGGTTCATGGGTGAGATCAATGTCACCTTTCGAGCACAGGTTCTTGGATATTCGGATGACAGGCTCATCTAAGGACACTTTTCAGGTCTCGCTGCATGAAGGTTTGTTCTCCTGGGCCAATCTGAAATCAACTTCTTTTTGTTGTTTTGTTGCTTTTGGAATTTTTATTCAATTTACCAACCTTAATATCCTTTATCCTTTTATGCAGATTTTTATGTGTATCGTGTTGTGTTTCTGGTATTGGGGATATTGCTACTTGCTCTGGCATCCTTCCTTAGCAAGTCTCTAGTATTTTTCTATGGTGGTGCGATGGCAGTAGGGGTTATTCTTGTGATATTGATGGTCCTTTTCCAGGTAACTTTGTACCCTTCATTCTCAAAGAAGTATGCATACTTCCGTAAACTTGTCCCTTTTCTGAGTGTAAAGAAGAGCCTCTGCTAGGATTGCTAGCTTCCCTGTTTTTAATATTGAAAAAGCATGTGCGTTCTTGTTGGGATTGTCTTTTCAGTTTCAAATCTTGATATTTTAGTTCAAATTTACATAGCAAACTGTTTTAGTTGATTTCAGTAGCTAAAATAATTTTTCAATTGTATTGTGCGAGATAATGTTTTTCTTGAAATGGAAATTGCTTTGCAAATGTAAAATGCAGAGTAGCACCATAATAACTCCACGTTAGTATTTTTACAAAAATCTTGTGCTGCTGAAGATGTATCTGTAACTTACAAAAATCCCCCTATGTTGGCGGAAAAAAGAGGGAGAATAAAGCTAACAAGCTCGCTAAAATTGTTGACAAATCACATCACAAAGTAGATAAAAATAAGATATTGAAGAAGTTTAAAGTATCTTTGTGTTTTATCGAAAAATATTTGTTTTAAGAATTTTCGACCTTTTAGAGTCGCCACTTAATTTTTAAAGAAAAAATCAAGAAAACTTTGCTTTTCAAAAGACTTAAACAGAGAAAAGAAAACTTAAAGGGGTTCGGGGATTCATAATTATATTTTAGGAAGGTGTTAAGCACCTAAAATATCCGCCTACTTGCGGTTTTCCGGCAACTAACTTATTTGGCTAAAACTTTATATCTAAAGATCGCGATAAAAATACTCTTAGAGTTGTTTGAAAATGAATATAAACTTATTATCCAATTTGAGATCTTACAAAATTATTTTTTAGAATTTTAAAATTTGATTGATTTATATAAGCGGTTAAAGTGAGATGGCGTTTCGCGGGGATTTGTGATTTTCCAACCTTAAATCTAATGGCAGATATCGATCAACAAATATGGGGAAAATAAAGAGAGGGAGAGAGAGAGTTGAGAGAGAGAGAGAGTTGGATCCAAACCGGTTTCTGTTCGTCTGGACCGGTGTTTGGACCCATCTGTTTTGGGTTTTTTACCCGCTCGATTTGTACCTGTCCTAAACTAAACATACAATAGTTAATCAATAGTTAATAAATGAAAGACGACAAAGGGGGCTTAAGCCCTAAAGATAACAAAATACAAATTTTAAATAAAAATGAAATTTGGGCCGTTTGGCCCTTAATCTTCAACTTCTCGGCCTTTCGACTCCCTCAACTCCGAATGACATGTACGCCTTCTTCATGGTTTGATTTAATATGGAGATTTGAGGCTTTTATGGCCCGTCCGAAATGCAAAGGGAGAGGAGAAAATGAGAGCCCAAGCGGACTCGGATGGTTTTCACATGCAACACTCTTTTTGGGCAGCGATTGAGACGAAACGAGCTAGAGGTCGAGTACTTTCCGAATCCACAAGAGAGGCTCCGATGGATTCTCGTAGACAGTGAACGAGAAAGAAAACTCAAAGAGCCAACACTCGAATTCTTATTTCACGTGTATTCTCTATGTATATAAACTCTATATCTCCAACCCTTCTCTTTCTCTGTTTTCTCTCCCAATGTCAACTATATCTAACCTAAAATTTTCCAATTTCTTTCCTCTGTTTCTTTCCTAGAATTTCTCAAAGATTATTTTTTTTTCAACTTTTTCCTCCAACCCCCAAAGACCAACCCAAATATGAAGGTAAAATGAGGTTTATATAGAAGGAGATATGGGCTAAACATGAGGGGGGAAAACGGAAACAATTTCGATGAGAATTCAAAATTCACATCCTTTAGGATAAGATGCCAGCTCGATTAGTACAACTCTCCAACGGATTAAAATCGCAGCCGTTCGATTCTCGAACAAAGCACAGATTGAGACACCTGTTGATTCATGTACGAACGGATAAGGGCAGGGAAGAGGGAGACGGGCGAGTTGGGCTCGGGTCTGGTTCGCGATTTCTGGGTCGATTGGTACGCTGGAGTTTCTGATTTTCACAGCTGGTCACGCGAGGAAGAAGGAAAAAAAATAATGCAGGTCAGGTTTGGTGCGTTAAATTGAAAGAATAGGTTGGGCCTGGGTTATTTGGAATTGTTGTGTATTGTATGAAAGAAGTGGGCTGACAGAAAAGGGAAAAAGGGCCCAAAATTATCTTGAAGTCATGGCTCATTCAAAAGAATCAAATTGACCAAGTTGAGTTGATTAGAATTTAAACAAGGAGAATTAATATAATTAATTTAAGAGTTTCTTAATCCAAATGACATAAAATAATCAACTTAATTATAAACTAATAACTCGAAAACTATAAGTATAACTTAAACCAAACTAATTTAATTTAATAAAATACTTGCTAGAATTAAAAATCTTTTGAGATGATTTTGAATATTTATAAGACAAACTAATTAAATGAAACATATATATTATTAAAAATTATAAAAAAAAAGAGCAACCAAAATTATTTCAAATATTTTGATCTTTATAAAAAAAATAAAAATATTTTAAGTCGTTTAAAATTTAAGAAGCTCGACGATTAATTTATATTGTGGAGGGTCAAAATTGGGTGTCAACACTTTGTTACCTGAGATTTGGACTTGGAAAGTATTTTTGACTAATTTTTTTTCTTTTGCAGTGATAACTTTTTCTAATCTAATGAATCCTTAGCTTCTAAAGTGTATAATTCATATTTATTAGTTTAGGTTTCTTCCACTAAATGGCACATGTGAATTAAATCGCAGATATGCTTAAAAAGAGGGAGGAAATGAGAACAACACAAATATAGGAATATCATAAATGTACTTATTTTATTGCAAGGCATTTTTTGGATGTCCCAGGTTTTCTGTGAAAAAATGTTGTAAAAGGTCTTGCATAACTTTTATCGTATAAGATTGGCTATTACCTCTTTGGAGAAATGACATTTTTTGGGCCATTAGAAGGATTTGTAGGCAAACCAATCCCAACAAAGAAAAGGATAAGTAGGCAACTAAATTGAACTAAGGGAGTACAAGTAGAACTTATCAACAATTTTTTTTTGAGTTGTTAGTTCAAACTCTCATTTTATTCTTACTTCACAGCAATATTATAATTATGAAATGTTGGAAATCTGGAAAATAATAATTTCTGTTGTTCAGAACTACAACGAAATAGAGCATGTGAACTGAAAAGCATACGGACGGGATATGAAATAATTCCTAATTACTAATCATTAAATAGATGTATCTCTAAAGAAAGCTAAATGGCTTTTAGGTGATACTATTCCATTGCCAAATGGCAGGTGGTGTCATGACCCACGATGGATGAGAGATCTAATCTCCGTGTATATAGAAACAAAGAAACAATTTTATGTCCACTTTACATATCAATAATCTTTTATAGTTGTTAAATCTTATAATTATCATGTTAAAGAAGGCAACTTTTTTTAAACTATAAAGAAGGCAAATTACTATGAAACTATAAATAAAACTTTTACACTGCTGTAGACGTGATTTCCTGTTTCATATGAATTGATTCAACTTGAATTGGACGGTTGATATCTGTGGTGAATTAGTCCTAATTTTGATTTCATGATGTAGGCAAAGATCGTGGTATTTTAGAGATGTACACGAGATCTTTGTAAGTGTACTTGAAGTCTTGGAGAGTCTTATGTGGTAAATTAGTTTAGCTTAATAAAAAGCTAATATTCCAATCTGGGAGCCAATCAAGAAATTTTAGATTTACAACGTTGAATGCTACATTAGAAACATCATCATTCCAACTAACAATTGTATGTAGATGTATAATTGTATGTATAATATCATCCTTATCAAGACAACCAAATATGTAGGTGTATATCATGCTTCTATGTTGAAATTTTCTGATGGCAGTTGTATTCTAATGACAGGGAATGAAGCTTCTTCCGACGGGTAGGAAGAGTTCACTAGCAATATTCTTGTATTCATCCATTGTGAGTATCTTTGCTAGTATGAGTATACTATTAACAGTTATTCTTTGAGTCATTCTTTTGAAATTTTGTTATTAAGAGTTGCCATTGTTTTGCATTCAGGTTGGTGTAGGATCTTTCATTCTAAGCTATGTGCCACAATTGTTGCGTTCAATTCTGCGCGAGATTGGTGTTGGTGAAGACATGTACAACCCTGTATGTAAGTTCTTTTTGGTTTTATTAGTTGCCTTATTGTTTGAACTTTAGGTTCATCCATTGATTTCGTTTAATATTGGGTTCCTGTTAGGAAAAACCTTTTGCTGAGGGTTTCTCGTGCCAGTAAAATCTACCTCATATAACTTGATTTTGAGTGCCTTTATAAGTTAAATGTCAAAATTTAATGGCTGAAAAGCATATGCTGCTAACTCCTGCTGTTATTTCACGATAAGATGACTGAATTTTTGTAAGTTCAATCTGATTGGTTTCTGCACTGAGCATTCCACTTACCAGGGAATTTAGGATGACACGGACCATCTTTTTGTTGCAGCTGGCAATATTTCTGCTGCTTTTCCTTGTGATTGCTGGAGCTTGGTTGGGATTTTGGGTTGTTCACAAATTCGTACTTGAAGAAGATGGATCAATTGACACTGGAGTATCTCAATTTGTTGCTTGGTCCATTCGATTTCTCGCTTCTGCGTTGATTCTTCAGGTTTCCATTTATATGATAATACTATGAATCACTTTAATCCTTCAAGTTCTCACACTTTTTGTTAGTCTATATCCCTTAACAAGTTCAATTGGGCACTGACGTAACTTCATTTGTCTGTCAGAGTTCTGTGGATCCTTTATTGTGTGCCGAGGCATGGATATGTGGAGTTCTGATCTCATCAATCTTGAGGAGATTATGCCGTCCCAAATATGTTCTGCGCTTTTTCAAGTGAGTGCTTTTTTTTAAAAAATTAAATAAAATCTTTTACCATCCTTCCTCTCCATTTTCTAGTGATGCTTATGTAGTCTAGTTGCTTTATTCTATTGTTATGTAAATGGACGGATGACTTCCGTTTTGGAGTCACTTTGTATTTTCACACTCCGGTTTTCATGCAAAGCAGGAATTTATCACAAATAGACACGAGTTATCTCTGGGAATCTCAGGATTTGTACGCATCACCGATAAAAGGGTCATATGATTCCAGGACGTTCAAGACAAATCTAAATGACACAATCCGCCCAGGTTTGCCTAAACTAATTATTAGTAGAATGAAGAAGTATTTGGTGGAGTCTCTGAAGTGTATTTTTCCTGCAGGTTTTCCTCTCAAGCCACGAAGTTTGTTGTCAGAAAAAGATGCATTCTATTCTACTTTCCATAACACTCCTGAACGGAAGAAGCTTACAAAGGATGAGTATGACAAGATAACTAAAGACACCACAAAGAAGGCTATGGAAGAGCTTGTTTCTTCCCCAGATTTTAGCAAATGGGCTGTTGCTCACGCAGATAGGATTACTCTTGCTCCAAAGAAAGAGACAACTGCTAGGCAGAGAAGGTGGTATCAATGGCTATGACTATTGTAGTGGGCGGAGAACTTGGGTGTCCAGACTTGTTGTAATGTGTTCCGCGTTTTTCACTTAGGTAGTGATCTTTTTTTTTTTTAGTAAAGTATGTATTATTCTGTAGTTTTCAACATGAAAAAGGTATGTATTATGGTGTGATTACATTCTTATTACTCTGAGCTAGTGTAACCTTATTGACTTTTACAAGGCACTGAAACTGACTGCTTCAAGGACTGTGCATTAATGTTTAATCAATGTAACAACTGAGTAATGGAGATGACATTTTGCCACTGTAAATGTCTTGATGCTTTATTTGCTGCTGACTTTAGTTGCCATTTACAATGATGTTACTGCATGACCTTGGTGCACGATTTTGTTGTAGAGCTTGAATGAGCATCATAACAGAGTAACTATTATTTTATATGACATGGTGTCCTTGGGGATTATTATACAGTTTTGGTTAATTTTCACCTCTCTCTCCCTCTCTTGTATGTAACTTGACCTATGTTAACTAGGCACAATGCCACAATGCTTAAAGAAACTTATTAGAGATGTATCTTGATGTGTACTAACTTTATTAATGAGAGTCATTTGCACAAATACCTCCATTAAGAGTGGTTTTTAATTTTCTCAAATTCATAATTTTTGATTTTGCCTCTACAGTTTGTTTGATAAAAATTTGTGGGTCAAAATGTCATTATTCAAAATCTAATTCCGCTGGACAATTAATTTTGCTAAACAAAATTTTGAAGAATGTTTGCCTTAGACATTATGTCTCGTGTGTCCTTCAGTAAAGACTTCTAAAGAACTTTGCTTGCTTAACTTAGTCAAAATTATGTCTCGTGACACGACTCGTGTCCTATAGTAAAGACTTCTAAAGAACTTTGCTTGCTTAACTTAGTCAAAATTATGTCTCGTGGCACAATTTGTGTCCTGTAATAAATACTTCTAAAGAACTTTGCTTACTTAACTTAGTCAAAATTATGTCTCGTGATACAACTCGTGTAACTAAATTTATGCTTTGGAGCATAATTTTTCCCATTGAACTAATGTCTTGTACGTTTGGGGCGCCACTGAACTTTATGTCTTGCGATTTGTTTCGCTGTCTAGGACATTTTGACAATTTTTTAGTATTTAAGTATTGAATGACAAAATTAAAGATCACAAATTTAAGAGGCAAAAATTAAAAACCATCTTGAAATTGGGACAATCCGTGCAATAAATTTTGTATGGCCTTGAGAAAAATATTTAAGGACATAAATTAAAAATTAATTTTCACTATTCCTCTTTTGATTATTTTCAGATTAGGTTCCTAAAAAATGTAACATAGTTAAGATTCTCATTAAATGATGGTTAAATATGAAAAATAAAGTCTCAACACCTTTTTTGAATTTTAAATAATTCACTTAATATAGACTAGTGAAAATACTATTTTATATAATTATTTAATATTAAACATAATATGTAGAAAACGTAATAAAACTCCCTTTTTTTTGTTAAAAAGAACAAATAAAATAATTATTTTTAAAATAAGGAACAAGTAAAATGAAATGAAGGAATAATCTAATTTTTCAACTATTTCTATAAAACTGCCAAAAAGAAGAAGTTAGTATTCTCGTTTAAAGTTTCATAGTTCCTCTATTTTTTTTATAGGAATAATTGTATAGAATAACAAACTAATAATATAAAATAAATATAGTAGCTATCTTTTAATTTATTTGTGTTCCATAGCAAACTATTTGTCAGTCCCTCTCTCCCTCATATTCTCGCTGGCCACTCTCCCTCTCTCGCTCGCTTATTCCATTCGCCTCTCTCGCTTTATACAATAGAATTGTATAAATTGTGTTTCTACTTGTATAAAGCGAGAGAAAATTGTAACGCATGCAAATACATATATCTTCGTCATATATACTTATAATTATACAATACAAATATTACCCTGCCCAAGTCTCTTTTGCCTTTCTCGTTTTATACAAATTCAAATTGTATATAATTTCTCTCTTTCTCATTTTATACAATTCGATTCAATTGTATATTTCCTGCACAAGTCTCTTTTTGCCTCTCTCTCTTTCTCGTTTAATTCAAATTCAAATTGTATATAATTTATCTCTTTCTCATTTTATACAATTCAATTCTGCCTTTCTCGCTTTCTCGTTTTATACAATTCAAATTGTATACAATTTCTCTCTTTGTCGTTTTATACAATTCGCTTCATTTTATATGTAGCGAATTATACATATATAAATTTGCTATGAAGCACAATTATATAAACTTTACTATAACATACACTTATAAATTTTATGTTTCTTCCTTTTTTATATTACAAAAAAGTATAGTGTCACTGATTTATTTTCTCTTAATTTTACTCCGCTAAATTGTCCCAAGTCCAAACCCTGACAAATAATTTATTGGGATTTTTTTTGAAAAAGAAGAAAAAGGTTCGTCGTGAAGCCTCACTACGCCCCCGACGGCACGAATGGACTGATTGAACTCACTTTGAAAACGTATGATTTTCTTCTTCTTTTTTCCTTTTTCCAATTCTACAGAGGTACAATTTTTCTCTCACTCATCTCTCTCCTTACTATCCATTTTTTGCTGTTGATTAAGTTCAGTTCAGAAGAATTCAAGCTCGTTGTCCTTTGAGAGAAAATAATGGAGAAAACTCCATCTGCTTGTGCTATGCAATGGAGCATAGAACTTGAAAAAGGCCTCCGTTCTAAAAAACCTGGTGAGCAACAGTTTCTTTGTATGCTTGTTACCTATTCTATTGTAATGTATTTTGTTGTTAGTTTGAATTTAATATTTGTTTTCATTGTTACTTAAATTTATCCTATCAGATTGTTGAATTCATAGTTACCTAGCTACTAAAAGTCTCATTTTACGTAATGTGATCACATCATTACTTTTCTTTTTCTTCTCATTTTGTCTTTGCTTATCATTCAAATAATCTTATTTTATGATAAAGTTTTTTTTTTTTATAATAGTTTTACCTCGTATCCTTAATTGTGTTGTAGATTTGTCCTTTAAATTGTTGATGTGTGGCACTATGTAACAACGGAAATGATACAATCTGTGCAAATGTTATATATATCAAAGCAATACGATACATTATAAAATGATATGTAATAACCATCTAAACAAAGTGTTATAGTGCTGTACTTTGTAATTTTGTCAGTCAAATCAACTCCTTTTTATAAGACCTTTTTGTTCTTAAAATTGTCAATGATGATTCCAGTTTTATTGTCAATGTATCTTTAATGCTGTTATGAAGAATTATTGTTCTATTTAAACTATTTTATGATTACTATTATTGTTTCTGACTGATACTTTTGTATTCTTTCGCACGATGGTTAGGTAAATCTATAGAAGCCATACTAGATATTGGGCCAAGACTTGAGTGGTGGAGTAGAGAGTCCAATCTTCATGCTGCTGAGTACAAAATATTTGGCTTAATTCCGGGGGAAGATAAGCTATTTGCAAATGCTATCCTTCTTAGGCTTGCAGATGCATTTAAGTCAGGAGACAAACATATGAAGATTTGTATAGTGAAGATTTTCTTGTCAGAGCTCAAGCAGAGGAGGCAGCTGAGGAGTCAGGGAAGAAAAGATGAGGGGATCCTTTCGAAGGATAAAGTAGATAACTATAGAGAACTTTTGACTAGAATAAAGATAGTATTCGACTCTGGAAACGTTGAAGAAAGAGCACTGGCTTTAGTTCTATTTGGTTGCTGGGCTCATATTGCAAAAGATAGTGCTGATGTTAGATACCTCATCCTTTCAAGCTTGTGGTCGATGCATAATCTGGAGGTAAGACCTGTCCATCTTAATGAGTACTATATATTGTTTTGACATTATTAGCATAACATTGCTTACTGTGTTTTTCCACTAAACAACTTTAAAGTACATTAAGGGCCTTCTATGAGAGAATTTCTTCACAACAGATTATCCACTGCTTGTAAGATTCAGTATAGGGAAGCCGTTATGAAGGTATAGAAGTACACAATTTTATTCTGATGTTGCAACCTGTCCTTTAACACATTTGGTTGGAAAATCTGCTTGCACTTAGAGCTTCTCGGTTCCCAACACACAATTATAGGGATGATCTGGAGCAAGGTGTGCTCAAGAGAATTACCTTTTGGGATGGAGCACTAGTGTTGTAAGATATGAATGATCGACATTTCCTGCCATTTTACCGAAATAGGACTCCAAATAATTTCCAGATTTTGTCAGCTTACTATCCAGTCATAAATAAGCTCTCCATGTTTTCTTTTGGCATAATTAAGGAAGTGCTTGTAGGAATTTACACTTTGTGCAACGCATTGATCTAGACTATTGTAACATTTACAGCTGTTACATATTGTTCCATTTGCCTCTAGCTTTTGACATGATTGATAATTGAAAAAACCATTTTGCGTCTATCTACAGGCAAAAGCTTCTTTGTTTGCAGCTGGATGCTTTTCTGAACTGGCAGATGATTTTGCTTATGTATTTCTGGAGATGCTTGGAGGTCTGTTGGTGTCATCTGAAACATCAAGGGCTATAAGGTTAGCTGGAGGACGTGCTTTTGCTAAAATGTGGTGCCCAATTTTACTAGCAGATATAGCTCATAAGGTTCAGTATTTCTCTTTAATATGAGTTTCTGCCACCAAATACATGTAAATTTTCTTATTGCACCTGTGACTCATTCCATGGACCCCCTATCCTTCTGTCCCTTTCCGCTCTATTCTAAAAGAACTTGTTTTTTGAAAAAACACTGTTCAGAAACCATGTTGTAAATACTCATATAGATGACAACATTATGCATAGTGAAATGCAATGTTTTTCTTTTTCATGCATGACATGCAAGTGTCATCTCTTAACTAATTGTGACTATTGCTCTAGTTTTTGTTACAAGTTCCTTAAAATAAGTTTTTAATGATACCAGGCCGATCTGTATTGTCTGACAATTTGCTTAAATGATGAAGAAGTGAGTTCAGATTTCTATTGCAGCAATAAAATTGACTTTTTCGTATTGCAGACTGGTGTGAAGCTTATCCTAGAATCTTCGGAAGAAGAATTCTCTTTGGTGATGCTAGTTTCACTTTCCAAAATTGCTTCTAAGTGGACACCTTTAATTCCTAGACAGGTATATATTTTTCTCATTTTGTTTGATTTGCATCTTTTCAAATGTCAACCAATGTAGGAAGAGAAAGACAGAGAAATACAAAAATGATTAGGAAAATAAGAAAAGAAATGGGATCTAAGTTTTTGTCTCCGAGATGAAGGTAAAAGAACCGCACACTCTAGGTTGTGGCCTAGTGGTCAACCAAATGGATTGAGACCTCAAATCCAGCAAAGGCAAAAACACTAGGGGGTCGTTTGATAGCTGACTAGAGTTATACAGGTATTAGTAATACATGAATTAGTTATGAGAAAATTTAAGTATTATTTTATGCAGGATTAGTTATGCATGGTTTAGTTATTCATGTATTACTTATAGATGTATTAGTTATTCCGTCTTGTATCCTGCAAAAATTATACATAGATTCCCTCATAACTTATACATGAATCAATTATGAAGGTTTCTAACTTACAAACCAAACATTGTATTAATTTTACACATAATACTAACCAACTACCAAACAGGGTGTTATTTATGTAGGATCTAATACATGTAAAATATTTGTCCTAACAAGCTACCAAATGGCTCCTAGGTGATTTCTTCCCATTTGTCCAAGCCTTGGGGGATATGTTGGTGGAAGGTAGGAGGTGCCCTGTGAAATTTGTTGGGCTACGCGCAAGACGCAAGCTGGCCCAGACAATATGTTTATCTCAAAAAATGAATAAGGTAAAGAGCTTCAACAATTATAAAGTAAAATAAACAAAGAAGATGAAGTCACGTTAAGTTTTTTGAAATAAAACTTAAAGACCCTAAAGAGCACAAAACAATGTTTACCATATTCGGAGGTCTCTATGTAATGCAACAAGCTGGATATGTTAGTAAATTGTATGACCTATAGGTCACATGTTTGATCTGTGGGAGCAGACAATAATGCTTGCATTAGGGCAGGTTATCTACATCACACCCCTCGAGGTGTGGCCCTTCCTAGGACCTCACTAATGTAGGATGCTTTGTGCAACGAACTGTCTTAATTTGAGGTTAATTATAGAGAAAACACATAAAAAAAAATCCGAACTTGCTCGGACAACTTACTTTAGCACTTAAACTATACATGCGTTTAAATACCCCCTTAACATCTTTGAAGTGAATTAAATACAACCCTAAGTGATGACGTGGCAAAGAGAGTGAGGTCACTCACCTAATAGCGTGTGAAGAATTAAAAAAGGAAAAAATAATTATAGAATTATACACATGGCATTTTTTATAGGTCAATATATAATTAATATTTTAAATATTATTTTCCTTATATATCAACTTTTATTAAGATCCAAAAATAGATTAAAATGAAGATTTTACCTCTTCTTGGCTTTAGCAACAACTTTAGCTTTGAAGTTTATTGTTAAAGATGTGGTGGATCTATTTTTGGATCTTTGAAGTAACTTGGAATCCGATAAAGATGTGGTAATGCTGGAGAAGGAAATGTGGAGTAAATTTTATGGGGCTGGGTTTAGAAGTCCCTCTCAAAAGCTTCGAAGCTCTTCAGGAAGAGAGTGATAGCGAAGTGGTGTTTTGGGAGTTACAATGATAGGAGTTTGGATGGTGAAGCTCGTTGAAAAATATGAAGAGGAAAAAAAAATGAACAGTGAAAAGCTTAAAATGGTGAAGCAGAAGAAGGAAGAAGAAAGAAGTGAGGGGGCTGGGTTTGGGGCAATGTATTTTTGATTAATTAATTAGTGCAAATTAATTTTAAGAAGTGTTAAAGAAAAAATGGTGAAAATAATTAATAAAAAAATTAATTAATGACGTGGTGCTGACATGGCTATGTTGTGGCACTTACATGGCTATGATATGACAAGTGAGAGTGGTATTATAATCTCAGGGTGGTTTTTATAACACTTCAAAAATGTTAAGGGGGTATTTATACACCCGTGTAGTTTAAGTGCTTATGTAAGTTGTCCTGCCAAGTTCGGGGGATTTTAAGTGTTTTCTCTTTAATTTATAATGTCATAATCTTGCAAAATTATAAAACATGATACGAGAGGAACCACATGAGGTTGCCTAAGATGGTTTTAGCATCTCCTATGTGAACTTCCAGATACATCATTGTAGGCATGGAGCTGGTTATAGAGAAGCGGTTGCCAGTGGAAGCAGAGTCTGAAATATAGAGAATCTCCAGCTTTAGAGGACCCCTAATTTGCTTTAGAAAACTAACTTTTCACCAATATTAGAATGAAATAGGCCTGGATAAAGCACAATGTATATAGAAGATTCATATTAACTTACACCAACTAGCTGGTTGATTGACTGATTAATAGGAAAGCCATGCAATTTCAGTCATGGCTGAGTTTGTCTGTGCAAACAAGCTGAATATATAACATTGAAAATAAGGATATCTATTGTACTTAGTATCTGATTTTTTTGCATATTTATCTCTTGATTTTGGTTACAGGTGGAATTGCTTTCCTCATTTATGACTAAGGACAGAGGTTTGAGCCTGCAAGTTATGGCATTAAAATGTCTTCGTTTCATTTTAGCCAAAGGAATGTATCACTACCCGGCCAATTCAAATGTGACTCTAAAGTTGTTTGGCGTCATAAATCAGTTAGATTTTCCACCAGCTTTGCATTTTGATGCTCTAAGAGCTTTATGCAAGGTATTTCCTCTCGATCTGTCAAATTTGTGCTATTGTAATCATAGTAGTACTGCTTACATTCTCTTACTTTGCAGATACTTCCCCCCAACCTAGATACAATTCCATGCACAGAGATCCTCACTATTTTCTCCAAGTTCTTACAAATTGTTGAGTTCAAACTACAATCTCCAGTCATCTCAGAGAGGGTTTTTGCAATTCATGTATTAGCATGTATTTTTGACAAGCTTTTGGGGATACTGAAAGATGCAGCAGGTGGAATTGGCTCAATTGTTTCATCTCGCATGCTTACATTCACCTTAGATCGCATCTCCCAACTAATTAAGTTAGTGGTTGATAATCCTCATCCAGACAAAGGAACGGAGCAGGAGTTAAAGAGTTCACTTTTTATTTTAGTTGATTTGGCTGGAAGACATCAAGATCTCTCTGGTATTTTGCTGGATAAGATCTGTATAGTTATTGAACATCTGGTCGGCGTGCTTAATAAAATCACCAGTATGACGAATTCAGTCTCAGAAGATCATCATATAACAGAGCTTGACAAAGAAAACCATACATCAACTGCATCAAGAGTCTTGATTTATTTATCCCAGATTCTGATAACTTGCTTTGAAAAGCTGGATGTCTCCACTGGTGGTGCCACCCAAGTCTTTAACAGAATGGAGCACCTGGTTGAGCATGTGCACCAGTGCAGCTTACTTCCTGTTTACGTCCACCTAATATATGACCTTTTATTGCACTTCCATGCTGCATATCAGTGTATGTGGCTGGAGATAGGGGAAGATCTGGGTTCTAATAGAAATTTTCGTCCATCTCGTTATAGTTCTCTCTCACATGATGGTTCCCTGTCCCAGCATGAAATTCTCATTATTGATCGTGTGAAGCAAATTTTGGTTAAAAAGGATTATTGGTTGTCTTATAAGCTGGCAAAATATGCGGCATGCAATGGTGCATGGTTAGTAGCTGCTTACATATTTGGGGAGCTAATACCTATGGTCCAATCTGATATCTGTTGTTTTTGGTTAAAATCCTTATCCCAACTTTCAGAATTAGAAAGGAAATTTCAGTTGTTCGGGCTTACTCTTTCGGGAAATGCAGCTGGGGAAACTATGACAGCTGATCACATTGAAAATGTTATTGGGGCCGCCAACAAGCTTTGTTCTTTAGAGGAAGCTTTTGATGCCTCTGTTTCTGGTCTTGCTTTTAGTTTTCAGAGATGGTTTATTACTTTAAGATCAAAGGTTGTTGGAACTGTGGCAGATGTACTAAAATTATTGAGCATGAATTTGCTTTCACAAGATGCCACCAGTACAAAACAAATAGAGGCGACGATTTTGGTTCAGCACTCAAATTCTTCGAAAGGACTCAGCTCATTGTTGCAACTGCTTGCCCATGCTTCTTCCCAGTTCATGAGGCTAGTAAAGGAATTTGATCTCTTAGCAGCGTCATTCATTGTCATGGACAGGAAAAGTATGAAGATAGTTTCTGATCTTGGATTGAGTTGTTCACTGTTAGCCTTTAGTACTGGATTAACATTACGTTTGGCCAGTTTCCGTGGTAAACAAAATTGTAGTACTTATGGTCTTGAAACTACAGACGAGCAATTTCATACTCAGCTAGTTCATGACTTGTTAAGAAGACTTGGGTTTACAGACTTAGAGACTAGCAAAAATCTGCGGCATCTTTTGGATTTCCATCGAAGCTCTAGGAGCTGTTCCATGCAAGAATCCCAAAATGAAGTCTCTACAACTTGTGTTGAAGCAAGAGATATTGCTAAACTTTGTAAAGATTCCGTTCGGAGATTTCTTAGTTTGCAAGCGATTCTTGTACATGAAAATAATGGTATATCACGAATTCCTCGTGAGGCTTTGCAGTTGCTGTTCAATATTATTTTCTCGTGGATACAGATTCCTTTCCGGACTCCCAAACATTTTTTTAAATTAAGGTAACTGAAGTTTCATTCATAGACTTCTGCAATTAACTAGAAGGAACTATTATTGAATTTATTGAGATATTCTACTGCTGTTAGTCTGTTTCATATTTCATATGGTAGCCAACTTATACTTTAATGTCATCGACCCTTTTTGATCTGAAATTGTCTTCAGTGGGAATATAAGTAGCAAGGAGATCATTTGAAATGGTAGTGGATTTTTAGACAAAACAAGTTTTGAGATCTGTTTGATTCAATTGGATTGGTTCTAGAGTTGTACATTTTTATTCAATATTAGAATTCTGATAGTATTCTAATATTGAACTGTGAAATGGCAGGCCCCCTATTTCTGCTGAGCTTTTCATAACAAATGAAGATGGTAAAAGGATAGACGATATATCTGTCTTGTCAGGCTTTCAGCTCCCTCTAACTCTGTGTATTCAGCTAAGAAATATATCGCCAGACCAGCTGTCTCAAGTGTCGAAGTTGTACTGCATCCTTCACTCAAGAACATCCTTCCAAGTATTCAGTGCAAACAGGGATAAGAAGGTATCAGAGTCCAGTTGCCAAGCTTGGAAAAGCGATCACATGGTAGGCCTTAATGACAAACTATTGCACTTCACAACAGGGACTACCGAGAGGGATGGATTACGTGCTATGGAAAATGCTGGAGGGACTTCGGCTGTGGATAAATTTGTGTCTTTTGATCCTAATGAGAAAGGGCAAGGATTTGCAACCTGCTTGCTAAATGTTTCTGCATTTCCTGTGGGTTCTTACCAAATCAAATGGCACAGCTGTTGTATAGACAACAATGGTGCTTACTGGAGCCTTATGCCCCTGAACACTAATCAGTTCTTCACTGTACAGGAATCTTCTAATAGTGGCCAGTATGTTAGAGTGCCATAGACTGCAGTTATTTAGTTAGAGCTAGGATGATGCTTCTATTATATAGAGCTAGAATGGTATTCTATTATCAGAACAAATAACCTGAAGCTTCTTGGTGAATTGCCTAGTGTAACATGGACCCAATCTGACTGTCAACAATAGTGCCAGATCCATAGCCATGTTTACACTATGGTTGATGCTGCAGGGGTGGCTGTTAACTGTCACTGCTTGGTGGATGGTGGTGGATTAGACATGTGCTTGTGCCAGCAACATGAAGAAAACAACGAACATTTTTTGCTACGTGTGTGTGTATACTCAGGATTATGGAATAGAATCCTTCAATGGCTACAAGGACAACCTCTGGGATCACAAAGCTGGGAGCTACACTTCCAATGGATATTAGGGAATACTAAAGGGAATTTTAGAGCTGCACAAGCGTTTAAAATGATATATGCTAAATGTGTCAATTACATTGTTTGATGAAATTATATTTTATTAAAATAGTGTCAAGAATATTAAAAGTAGAACTCGATAAGAATTTCATGCATGCTCCAAAAAGAAGAACTTTTGCTCAATATTGTTAATAATATATTTTTATTTTATTATTTTATAATTGTATACACAAATTGATACATAATATATTAATAAGCAAATATTAACTAAACAAAATTTGATATTTTATTAAGAAAAAAGGGTCAAAAATATCCCTCAACTTTGATTTATTGTTTAAATTTACCTTCGCCGTTAAAATAAAGTTAATTTTACCCCTCGCCGTTAAAATAAAGTTAATGTTACCCCTCCTATTACTAATTTCACCAAATTTATCCCTCATTAGACGGATTGACCCAAATTGACCCGAATTTAGCTCTTTGACATATTTAATGGAGATTTGGGAGAATGGGTAAATGGGTATAGGAGATTTGGGAGAATGGGGTCGGGTTATTTTAAATGATCGGGTTAATGGATTAAAATAAGGAATAGGTTTTATTTTTAAAATTCGGGTCAATTTGGGTCAATCCATCTAATGATGGGTAAATTTGGTGAAATTAGTAACAGGAGGGGTAAAATTAACTTTATTTTAACGGTGAGGATAAATTTAAATAATAAATCAAAGTTAGAGTGTATTTTTGACCCTTTTTTTTTTTTAATTAAGTGTGCATAAATTGTGAATATTGTTTTTCTTTATATATAATATAAATAAATCAAACATTTCCTAGCACATACATTATTTATGCAAAAATTCGTGATTGATTTTTTTTTTTTTTAGTACGGACTACGCCACGAAGTCGATACAATCGAGGACTGCTTGCAAATTTCACAGAAGTTATTGCAAATCTCTTTTTCGTCCCTAGGGTTTCCAATTCATTTCGTCCCTTAGATTTCAATTTCAACAGTTCACCGTGGTTTTGTCAATTAACAGGATAACAATGGCGTAAATTCTGTTCGCCGGCGAGTTACTTTTGTCACCGTCACTAACTCTGCGCCGGCACTTTCTTCCGGTATGACATAAACAGAACTATGCAGGCAATTTATGCTCTCTAGAAACTTCGATTCCTTTTCTGATGCTATTGTTCTAACTTTAAGCTTGAGAAAACATATTTTTTCCGTATATATGTGTGTTTGGACTGATTTTTTTTGACACTTTTAACCAAATCCGCTAATGAATCTGACTTCTCCTTGTGAATTAGCTGAAAGCAGTCTCAATTGGATTTATTTGTGTAGTAAATTAAGGCTTTATAACAATTGACAAAATTTTATGAGGAACAGAATTGAAATTAACAATATCTCGTAGTTCTGAAGATGATCACGTTTTTTTTTTTTCTAATGTTGTATTCCTCAGCATCAAGGATATGCTGGAGAATAAGGAAGAAACTACTTACAGAAAGCCTAACAGATCTACAAGCTCTAGTTCCTCTGTAACTGTTTTCTTTACACCAAAACACCAAAAAGAAAAAGGGATACAATACAATTCCTTTTTACTCTATGAATGGAATTGGACCTAGCTTCAAAAGATCTGCTATTTCTCTCTCCACATAGTCCACCAGATGCAATGTGGAACGATTTTTCACAGTCTCTTCTGGCTCTTGCGTCCACCTCTTCTAATGCAGCAACTCAGCAGATCTGCATTGTGCTCAGGCACGGTCCATTTTGTGTCTGTGAGAGTAGAAATTAAATTCCATAGTTGTGCAGTGAATATACAGTGCAAGAAAATATAACTATATGATTCTTCAAAACCTCTAGCAACCATGTGAATCATTTTACTTTAGTTGGTGCTATGATTTTCCTGACATTGTTCCATAAACCTTGTTATCTCACATTCTTTTAGTATTCGAAGCATGTCGAATGGAATTCAGAATTGTTCTCAAGTTCTAAATGAGAGATCAATAAAGTTTTAAGGAACTGTGCTCTGAATACTCTACTTCAATTTGCTGCTTCAAAACTAGGAAAGGATGCCTTTGTTATGCTACGAATCTATAGAAGACTATCATGAAATTGAATTCTAATTATCCATACTAAAGCATAAAGTATGACTGCAAGTGCCTTAAAGTTGACATTCCACTGGTAAACAGCCAGTAGGACAAGGAAACACGTGTTTAGCTTTCCAATCCGAGGTGGCACACTAAAATTTATTCTAGTCAAATTTGATAAATAGTGTTTCTTCGTTCAACTTGTTTGTTTGACTGTGTGCTGCAAATGTGCTGCTTCTACTTTTTTCAACTGTAAATGTGCTTCACTATGCATAAAATGACATTTAATATCCTGGCTACATGAGATATGCCACTGTCAAGGTACAAATTTGCTTTCCCAACCTTTATTCAGACAATTCCGGGTGGTCCTTCCACCACTTGCAATATAGATAGTGTACATGCTGATGGCCGTATTACAGCTTCTCATACCTTGTCAATTAAGTGTTATCTTAATAGTTGTCAGCCAGTTTTGATTTGTCAGTTTCAAATAATTCTTCTTTTGATCAGTCATATTGTTGAATATTCTTTTGAGGATCAAAAAGGAGGTGGCGACTACTTGTTAGACTTTTTTGCACTTTTTTTTTTTTTTTTGAGTGTAACATTTGCATTTCACATAGTACTTAGGTAGTATCACTGATGGTGTTGGTGTGCCTGACTCAGTTTTCAGTAGTAGACAGTCTTGCGTAGAAGTGCTTATCCTTCCAGCCTGGAACAGTGCCAAAAAAATAAATTGAGGTTTGCCAATTTAAGCTTGTACGAAATTTTCAGTAAAGTGTCGATTAAATCTTCCTTGGGGAAAAAGTTTTGACTGTAAAGAAGTTCTCTTTCTCCAAAAGATGACTTTTGACTTTGTTCGTGTACTGTTTCACCTACTCTTTTTGTTTGTATTTGATTGTGTGTTTGGACTGATGATAAAGACACAACTGTGTTGGTGCGATTTCACGCTTTCTGGGTTGTCTTTTTGTATGATGCTCTATTTTAGAAGAAAAAGCAAGGTAGAACAAATACATCCTATTTTGTAGTTTTAAAATATGGTTTCCTTGAGATGGTTTTGGCCTTAAAGGTTCTTTGAATAATTTATGCAATGGCATTGTTACTTTCTTTTTTCACAACTTAGCCTTTTAATTTCTGAATAGTGAAGACGCTTCTGTAGATAGGAGAGCTCAACTTCTGTATTCAGTGCTAGAAAGTTGTCAACCTATTAATGGGTGCACCTAAGCAGAAGTGGACATCAGAAGAAGAAGCTGCCCTTAAAGCTGGTGTAGCAAAGTATGGGGTTGGCAAATGGAGCACCATTCTTAAAGATCCAGAGTTTGCTGTTGTGTTGCGCTCTCGCTCAAATGTGGACTTGAAGGTACTAGACATAACAACATTATCAAATCTTGTCTTCTCATTCTGTTGGAAGCTTGTTTAGCCAGCTGGAGTATGTCATATATCCACATAGTAACAGTATTGATGCATTGCTATAATGTCACTTCTGTCTGGTTTTGCTTTTGCTTTTTCCCATCGTTTTCTGGCTTGCTTTGGTTAGTAAAAGTTACCTTGATGGGCTTAGTTTTGCCTGGACAGGATAAATGGAGGAATCTACATGTCATGGCAAGTGGTTGGGGATCTCGGCATCGGGGGAAGATTGTGTCTAAAAGTGTTCAGCCTACACCGAAGCACGATGACAACACCTTGGTTAGCTATGTGAGTGAGAATGATACAGAAATTCTTGAGGTTAAACCTCTTGCATCGACTGGTGATGTACTGAAGGATGTTGGCTCAAAAAAACCACTTTCAAGGTTATTAAGCTACCGATCACTTAGATCCTCCTTATTCAAATCTTAGATTCTTTACAACTAGTCTTGAATGTTGTGCTGGGAGGGTGTTTGGAGAGAAATACTACTTTATTTATTGACTTGTGAAATCACTTTTTAAGAAAATAGTGTACTATCTAACAATTCTTTTTTGAGATGGTGAAGTACTCAAATCCTGTTAGAAATAAATAAACTATCAAAGCATATTTTGAGATGAAACTTTTCATGCATTTAATGATTAATACTCTCTCCATCTCCATTTCAATGTGTTTGTCTTACTTTCCTTTTTTAGTCTCTTTAAAAAGGAAGCCACTTTCTATATTTAGTAACTCCTTACCCCCATGTCCTACCTGACATATTTAAGACCACAAGATTCAAAAGGAATTTTTGGTACTTGCATATCTTTAGCAAGACCACATAATTCAAAAGTCTTCTTGATATTATGAACTCCGTCCTGTGTCAACTAGGATAAACAATGTGAAACACAGTGTAATACTTTTCATTAAAAGGATAATTGTAAGTTATCTAATTTAATTCATTTTTTTTTTGAACTTGGTAACTTAAGTTATTTAATATAATATTTACCCACCTTTAGTTAAGGAACTTAGTGTAAACCTTTTAGTTCTGGAAGTCAGTTGGCTCTGTTATACAAAAGGTTTAGTGGCCAACTTGGTATTTTCTTATTATTGATACTTGTAGTCCTTGAATAGATCTTGTCACCAACTATGTAATATAGCTTTTTGAAAATGATTGATTTATATCTTTTGGTCTGAGTTCAAAATTGTAATAACAAGTTTGGAACTCAAGTAATTTAGTTCTACAATTGCCTCTTTTTTCCCTTCTCAAAAATACTCACACACTTTACAATGCATCAAACTTGTGTTGTTTGTTCATTGGTTATAGATTAGATGATCTTATACTGGAGTCAATAGCCAAATTGAAGGAATCACGTGGATCTAGTCGGAATGCAATTTCTTCTTACATAGAGGTAATATTTTCCTATTTTGAGCATATTTGATATAAGTAAGTCCGAGAAAGTGATTTAATTTTTTTTTCTTGAAGATTTAGTTAATTTTATATTGCTATTAGTATTAGATTGTCCCACATTAGTTGAGGAACAGATTGTTGTCTTCTTAAATGGGTTTTGAGCAATTATCACCAGATGAGCTAGTTTTTATGTTGAGTTAGGCCCACAGTCATCCATTTCTATTTTGGTGTGTCCATGCTGTATTCCCATGTTATGTTGTACACACTCCATATGTCTTGTATTGGGCCTATGCCAGCAGTGGGGAGAGGGATGGCATTGCTAGGATGTCCCAAATTGGGTGAGGGGATGATTTGTTTTCTCCTTATATGATTTTAGACAAGCCCTACTTAATTAGCTTTTTGTCGAGTTAGGTCAAGGTCTATTTTCTTGACATGTTTGGTTTACCTAAGTATCATACCAATCACTATTGGAGTCACCTTCTGTTTAATCTATGTTTTCAGTTTTTGATGAAAAAACTAAGTGTATATGCTCTTAAGTTCTGCCTGGTTAAGCATTTTCAAGACATTTGTATTAATTTTTTTTTTTCCTTCTATTACGAAAATCTGCTGCCTCGTACACAAGAAGGAGAAGATAAACAAGATGTTGAGGTATTATGAGTCAAGCAGATAAACAAGTTTATATTGTTCCTTGATTTTTCAAGAAAACAAAAAGAACAAATATAAGTTGCCTTTCTGCCTTGTTTGAGCAAGTCCTGTAATATATGTTAACAATTTGCTATAAGTTAAACATGCATGTCCTGTCTGTATCTTAGTTTCTGATTTTACACGGGAGGCAAGACTTACTATGAGCTAAACATGCCTGTGCTGTTTGTATCTTAGTAGCTGATAGTTATGCTGGAATTTATGTAGCGTGGCTTTTCTTTAGTTGGCAATGCCTTTTGATCTTTATTGCACAAACCTGAGCACCCGAGAACTATATAATAAGTATCAAACAGAAGAGGAAAGGCGGAAACCGGTAAAATGTACTAGGGAAAGGTTATGTGCCAACTGGAAACTGGCCCAACTTGGTCATTGGGACGGCCAAAGGTCGCAGGGAATTGGTAGTGGTAATTGTTCTACCCCATGTGTTGTGTAACTTGTGTTCTAGTCAAATTTCTCATCGTACGCTGGGAATCTTTTGTGTTTTCAACATAGACTAATGTAAGTGAGATGCTTATGCTTCTTTTTGAGAGGTTAAGATGGGATTTGCTTATAAAGGTTGAAGTTGCTCACTGGGCAAGGTTTCTTTAGTTTTAATTGCAGTTTATACTAATTTTTATCCAAAAAAAGTTCGCTTTATCCTTATTTATTCTACTCTTTATTTTTAACTTAGATGATACTAGTGTATGGACCTTGTAAATGTTGGCATATTCTTTAGATCCCTAAATCAACAATTTCTTTTGTTTTGTTTAAAGGAGCGGTATGTGGCACCTCTAAACTTTGAAAGACTGTTGGCAGCAAATTTGAAGGTGTTGACTGAAAAAGGAAGACTGATAAAGGTAATTAACCTGAGAACTGGTATAAAATGATGCAGAAATCACTCTACGCCTTCTTTATGTTTAGCGAGGATGCATTTGCTGCATTTTAAGACATGCAATGCCTGTTCCATGTTAATGTAGCATTAACATCAGCAGATCATGTTTAGTGATTACTGAGGAGAATTAAGATAAACTGTGTCATAGATTGAATTCTCCTTGTTTTTTTTTTCCTTGTTAATATTTGGTTCTTTTCTATTGCTATGTTGAATTGGAGTTGGTGGATGTCAGATTATCATGCCCCAAAGATGTAAGTTTCATCACTCTACAAAACTCTAACTAAAAGGTGGTTGTGTCTGTCGATGATACCATGAAGAATATTGGTAAGAATCAATTTTACTTAAGGAAGCAATGTTGTAACTTATCAAGAATGGAAGGCTTCTAATTGACACTAAGCTCCATTTGTAGTATCACATCATGCCTAAGTGAGGAAGGTATAAAGCAATGAGAGAATGAAATGTCTGAATTCATTCTTTTTTGTTTGCCATCGTTCAATAATGGACCTCTCCTGAATCGTAATGTGTATTCTTGAATTTAAGAAAATGAAAGCTCATACTGTGGTCTTGTGGCTAGTTTGGTTAGAGTTTTGAATTTTGTTGAAGAATGCTCAAAAATTTCAATGCATAGATGTTGGTTGCAGAGTAAAATTCTTCAGTTGATTTGAAACTGCCACCATTTAATGCATGAATTTAACTTTACTATTGTTCAGTTCTTTTATATTCATTCTTGGATGATCAGACAAACACTGTGAGAGGGGTAAATGATCAAATTTCCATTTTTCCTTTCGGAGAATTTTCTTTTAAATAATACTATTATGTTGACACTGGACAGCCCAATTATAGATATACTTGTCTGTTCCATAACCTGGATCTTGATACCTCCATCCACATTGATAGGTAAAGCATCACTACAGGATTGCACCGAGTAGAGCACCATCTGATGGCAAGGGAGGCCCTTTCTCTTTGCCTATGGGCGGAAAGCTTGATTCCACTATGGTAGAAAAGAATGAAACTAGAGTACTGACTAAAGAACAGGTTGATGCGGACTTAGAGCAAATGAAGAGCATGAGTGCAGAGGAGGCTGCTGCAGCCGCTGCTCAAGCAGTTGCAGAGGCTGAAATTGCCATTGCTGATGCAGAACGGGCAGCAAGGATTGCAGAGGAGTTTGAAGCAGAAGCAGAGGCAGCACAGTGCTTTGCTGAAGTAGCATCAAAGGCACTACAGCATCAGACTATCCTTGTCTGGTAAGCTAACTTTTTAAGAGTCAACTTATCATGGTGATTGTTGACAAACTTCTTCTAACGCCACAATGAGCCCATTATTCTCGAATACATTGTATTATCAGGTGATGTTATGCTGGTGATTCTCCAACTGCTAAAATATCATTACAAACGAAAAGTTTTAAATTGTCTGAAATATTAGAATTCAAGTCTGAGGACATATTAAACATTAAAATATTTCATTTTGTTAAATATTTGGTGCAAAATGCCACACATATCATAAGTAACTTATGCCCCTTCTTAAAACTCTTATGTTGCTTTAAACAATTTTCATTGTAATGTTTTTTCAGAATTTAGAGTCTTGCTTCTCTAGGAACTAGAGGCGAACCCAGTATTTGAAGGCTTCGGGTGCACGAATATTATTTTAGCTCAAATATGAGCTCTTTAAGCTAAACTTAAAATAAAAATAGTTGAAAAAGGGCTTTAGCTGGATTCAAACCCTGGTCTCAGGGGTGATTTTTCTGGCTTGTACCAATGACACTAGGGCACTCATGCTCCTCATGGGTGCACTGTTAATTATATCCTAGTATCTTTTAGTTTCTCAAAATAGATATGCATATATACATATATACACATGATTTTTCCGAAGCGTGCACCCCCATTTATAGGTGTGGGTCCGCCTCTACTAGGAGGAACTAGAAATTTTAAAGACAGTTAGTCTACCTAATATGAATTAGTGACAGTATGACACCTGTCTTTTCTAGAGCAGCTAGTGCCATAAGCATTAGAAGAATTGCCATATATTAGAGATATAGTGAAATTCGTTCTTCCATCTGGACAGGGACGGATTGAGCATTTAAACTTGATGGGTTCAAACATTATGGTTTATAACAGTGAACTAATTTTACTTTCAGAATTATGGTTTCATATGTAGCATTTGCTAAATTTTAGTGGGTTTTCACACACGTGCACACACACATCTATACTCCATGTAAAATATACTGAATTTGGATGAACTCAATACCTAAAGGCTGGCATGTTTCGCAGCAACCAGATAAGGTTATGCAATTTGTATTAAGGAAAAACATTTGATAACAATATGATTTTATATAGTCTGAAAGCAAATCCTCCTTTCTTTTCCATCCAAGTCTTTGAACTTAGGAAATTGATTATTATATGGGCAAAGGATAAAAATCACATACTTTTAAAGCAAAATTACCATTTGTCCCTTATAAGTTTATAATTACATAATTCCCTCAAACAGATACAATAATATAAGCGCTGATACATTAATCTGATGCGCGAGATACATTAATTGTTAAGTAAAATACATTACATTTTATACATGATACACTAATTTGATGTACATTTTATACCTGATATACTAATCTGATGCGCGAGATACATTAATTTGATGCGCAAAAATGAGGGATTTTAGGGATTTGTAAAACTGATAGGGGTTAATGGTAATAAGGAAACTTAAAGGTGGGCAAAGGATAGAAATCACATACTTTTAAGGCAAAATTACCATTTGTCCCTTTTAAGTTTATAATTACATACATTAATCTGATGCGCGAGATACATTAATTGTTAAGTAAGATACATTACATTTTATACATGATACACTAATTTGATGTAAATTTTATACCTGATACAATGATCTCTAATCTGATGTGCGAGATACATTAATCTGATGCGCTGATACATTAATTTGATGCGCAAAAATGAGGGATTTTGGGGATTTGTAAAACTAATAGGGGATCATGGTAATAAGAGAACTTAAAGGTGAATTTTTGTCATTTTTCCTTATTATATTGTTGCTCATATTTCCCAGTGTTAAACCTGGTTTACATTAATTGGAAGGCATGTGGAAGAGCAGTAGCTTAAGTGACTATGAGAAAAGAAAGTGCATGCCATAAGCATACATACTCTTCTTTTTCTAATACTGAATAACAACAACAAACACAATGTAATCTCATAGGTGGGGTCTGCAGAGGGTGGTGTGTAGGCAGTGGCAGCCTTACAGTCTATCTTTGATAGACCTAGGCTCAAGTAAAACATATCAAATTCAAGTATGGAAAGAAAATACAGTAATGAAAACATCATGCCAAATGAAATCCACAATAACATATTAAATTTCTTGCAAGTCTTAATAGCAAATCCCCAGTTCTTCTCCACTCCATCATTAGAACTTCTGTGTATAAATAATTAAAAGAAGGCATTGACAAACAAAGTACCAACTACCAAGGGATATGTGAAATGGAGAAATATCACAGTATCTATACATAAGGGCGGTTATGGAATATTAGAAGGGTGTATCTAATATGATTGTATGAGATCTTTCAGTCCAGAGGCATTAACCTGTATATAACTTTTAGAGGGATCCACAGTCGGTCCTTGTTTCTTTCAACAATCTACTCATTTAAGTTTGTGTGTGTGCCATACGCGCACGGCGCACACTACCTAATGTAATCTGATGTTTAGATGTAATTTAATTTTAGCTACTCCCCTTTTTCCCTAGAAAAATTGACCTGCTTACTTGGTGGAGAGCCAAAAGTAGTTCCCTTCACTAATGAATTTTTTAGTTTCCTTTAGTAATGAATCTTTTCGAGTTTTTTTTTTTTCTTTCCTTTACTTTTTGATTTCAGATTATGTTTTAAAAAAACATTCCTGTAGTTTCTAAATCTTTTAATTTTCATTTCCATAAAACAAATAAATTCACCTCCAAATGAATAGAAAATTGGTCAGTTTGACTATCAGTCTTTTATCTGGTCACCTTTTCTGGGCCAGGGTTTAATTCATTGAAACTACTTTATCTTTGATTTGTATATTGGTCCGTATTTGCTGAAGTTCTGTATGGAGTTAGGTTGTCATCTAAATCTGTGTTTTAACATGATATATTTAAGGTCATCTAGAACTTATATGCACCAAATTTCCTCTCTAATGTTTAATAGTCTTAACTGCATTTTGTTTAATCAGGATGAGGAGCACTCCATTAACTTTGGTCTGTAGAAAGTGGGTTATCTGAAATTTTGGTAACTGCAAGAGAACATTTCTAAACTAAGGGTTCTGCAACTATTGAATTATCTATTTTGTTGCAAGGGATTGATGAAAACTTGAAGCTCTTCTTTTTGTATGAGCACACAGGTTTACACAAACTTGCGTGAAGGCAACTTGCTAGATTCACATATGCTCAAATTAGATATTGACTCATCATTTGCCATTGTATATAGTGTAGGTCCATATTGCATAGTGGATAGGCAGTTTCATGAAGTTACTGTAAGTGTTCGATATTGAATGGTGATATACCGCTTTAAGTGCTACTAGCACACATCATATTAAAATTCTATCACATTTGCTTGATTTGGAGGCTGGAATTTTTTCAGCCTTCTGAAATACTGGCATCTCTTCCAACACAAGGTAGCGAAATGTTGTGTTCACTCCTGTAGGTTCTGAATTTTTACCCTTTTTGTATTTCTGAAGTTTCTCAATATGTTGTATTTACCAAAAAGTTCGGCAATATGTATTATCACAACCAATGGTTGATTTTAACTTGATTTAAGCTAAGTTGCGTGACAACAAAACCTTTACTAAGTTGCTTTCTGAAATGTCATTTATTCACGAAATCTTTCCTTGTTTATGCAGATGGGACTATCTGGATCTACCGCTAGGGTTTTCATCTTCAGTACAGTTGGCAATTTATTGTTGATATGTGGATAGAGCTGTAAATGTGGAGATTTCTTTCATTGCTAGTGATCTTAAATATAGCATCGTGGTCATAATGAAGTTTATAGGCAAGTGGAGTTTAGTTGCCCTCTTTTCGGTGGTTGACAGACAATTTGTATATCCTATAAAAAAACTGTACCTTTTCCCTTTTTACTCTGGTTTGGTTCCCCAAGTGGCTGTACAAATAAGCTTAGTTGAATTTCGTTGATCCACAAACTTTTGGTGAACCAGGATTCAAAAGATTGATTATGTTGTGTTTTGAGGCTACGTATTGATATTGCTGGAGCATTCATATGTTGAGCCCTCGCATACTGCTAAGAATTGTTGGTGAATGGAATTTATCAATGAATAGGGTTGTCAAAAGAAGCATCAGCACTTCAATGGGGGTATGCTCTAAGCAACAAAGCACAACTTTTTTGCTACGTGAAGCCTGTCATATTTTTGTTCAACTTTAGCTGTGTTGAATTATATATATCATATAGTATTTTCTTTAGTTTTTGTTTGTTAATTGTCCTAGCAATCCACGATACGACAGACGGTGATGTTTCAGCGCAAGAAGCATAACGGAATCACTCTGAATTGAAAAGGTCTGGGATCCAAGCGTATGATATGACAATCAGAAAGAAAAGACAGATGACAGCTCTCTCAATCAGCAAGACAATTTAATTTACATTAAAAAAACAACTCTGGAGAAACCAATAGCCTCACAAATTTAATATACAAAATTAGTAGGTCATCTTTAACTCTTTGATTTTGAGTGCTTGACAAGCCAATCAATAACAGAGTCAATATTGGTGGAATTTTTGCATGATATCATATAGCAGCACACCTCTCTGTCTGTTATAGATTTCAATCCCCTGCACAACAAACAATTGTTCTTAAAAGAGTCCACACTGATATAAATATATATGTGACAAAGCTTACTCATGAAATATTGTATGCTTACATCTCATCAGTGAAAGCCTGCTTGGACAGAGCTCCAGGTTTGTCAATCTTGTTCCCCAATACCAGCAACGGAATACCACTCAATGATGTCTTGTTCAGCAGGTCATGGAGTTCACTTTTAGAAATGCTAAGATTATCATGATCAGCAGCATCAACAACATAACTACAGAGAAGGAGATTAAAGGATTTAGAAACACAGTACTCAAGTAGTAGAAGTTCAGTGAGGTAAGTAAAGTAAAGCAGCTTCAACATAAGAAACGGAATAAACAAGAGAAAAGATGCATACACTATAGCTGAAACTGCACGACAATATCTTTCCCACATACTTCGGAATCTGGGTTGACCTCCAAGGTCCCACAATTTTATAGTGACATTACCTTTAGTCACTTTCCTCATGTTAAATCCCACCTGAATATCCAGTAATTCTCATATTGTTATCAAAGAACCTATTAATATAGAAAGCGGTATCACATAACATTAAGATGGGAACGTACCGTTGGTATCATATCTTCACTATACCCACCAGTCTAAGAATGACAAAAGTGGAGCAAATTTAGTAAGACATCACGTCATATGGACATAGAAGGTTAACGGCATATGTAAACGCTGGCACTAGAAAAGGTGTTAGTTTTCTACTCACAGCAATAACATTTACAAGTGAAGTTTTCCCTGCATTTTGCAGCCCTATCAAAGAAAGCACCATTTCCTGTTTAAAGAAGAAGCTGCAGAATAAACAAGTTTCCATGAGCTTGTATGAGGAATCATACATGTTGCTGTACAAGTGCAAATGCAATATGAAACTCCAACAATTTTATAATACTAGACGTCTAGACCAGTTCAGTATAGAGATGACAGTAAATTTCCTTTGTTTGTCTCTAAAGTGAATATCAAATCGAAAGTAACAACTACACAAAAAAGGTATACAGATACAAACACCTATAGATAGTAAATGGTCTGTGCACAGCACATTCTGTATACTATTAACGAAACGAGGAAGGAGGGTAAACAAAAATAAAAGCAATAACTAGTCCATTGATGGAGCTCATTTTTCTAAGTCATTCCTCTTGAGCTTCATCAGACGTTCAAAGTTTCAGGCATAAGATGGAAGCTCGAAAAGAACTCTTAACTGCCAAAATGTAGAATCGGAATAAGGGGCCGCTGACAATTCTCTTGACAAATTATTTCCATCTTTTAGTATCTAGACCTTAACAAACTAGAAAAAGTCATCCCGGCTATATGGTCATGTGATAGAGTCTTGCACTAAACACCTACAGATTGTGTTTCTAATAATAGGTAGTCTCAGTGACCATGCAACAACCTATCCACAGAAATATATCTCAAGAAGCCAGAGTACCACACACATTAATAACCACAACTTATGTAGAAAAATCTACAAATAACGGTGAAGAATTATGATAAGACTATTGAGATTTGAAATCCGACCTCTCTTGATCATTCATCCACCGTTGAGAAACGGAATAATGACCTTTTCTTGATCTCCTATTCCATTTTTATTTCTTTTTTTGACAAGGTAAAGGTTATCTCTCCAATTTCTTTGTACTATATAGCTCTTTGCTTATCTTTCCCATGTCATCAAACATCAGTGTTAGGAAATACGTAAGATACAACAGGCATATCCTAAAATGGTCATTATTAACAAAATTTCAGAATAAAATTCACAATGAAATCTCAGCAACTCAGACTTTAATTCGATTCACTAAAATTATATCTCATGATGGAACAAACAAAAACAAAACTCATTAACCTAAAGTTTCTACACATCTCATCGTGAAACAAAAACGATAACTCATTTGCTAATCCTGACACAACCAAAAAAAAGTACAAGAAAACCACAGCTCATCTAATTAAAATTTCAAATATCTAAGGAAACTTACATAAATATACTATAATAAAAAAATATTTATTATTTATAGCAATAATATTTTTTTTCACTTAATCACTTTTAATTCATTTATAATACAAGTTTAATTCATATTACAAAGAATAATCTTTTATTCACATATAATACAAATTTTAATGATAGATAATTCATTTATCACACATTTTAATACACTTATAATACAATGTGTCAAATTTTTACCAAAAAAACATTATATTTTAAAAAATAATTATAATTCATATATATTGGATACATAATTCACTTTTAATACATATGACAGATTTAATATAGTATTGATATAAATGGTAATAAATAAAAAATATTGCTAAAATTCGTAATTATTTATTAAAATGTACTAATTCATGTAATTTTTCCAATATCTAAATCAAAACACACAGATAACAGTCAAACACAACCTCCGATCATAATCTACATTAAACTTGATTAATTATACAGCAAATTTATCAAAATACCTAAACATAAAACAGAACAAAGAAGAAAAAACACAATTACAACACCAAAATATTTCCAAATATAATCTAAGCATACACATTGACAACAAAATTCAGCTCCATGAATTTGCTTCAAACTGTCAAACTCACAACCTAGTAAGAGAAAGTAGCACAGAGCCAGAATTTTCACAAAGTGGTTCAAAACATGAAGACATAAAAGCCCAAGGAATTTAAACATATATGACCCCCGTAGCCCTACTTGACTCCGCCCTTATAAGAGCTCGCAACATAATCAACTACAGACTCAATCTGAAACTAGTTAACAGAGACAAATATGAAGCTTACCTTCGGAGCCAATTGAGAAAAGCTTCCCAGAGACCCATGGATGAGGCGAGGTATCGGAAACGAGATAGATAGATAAGCAAATCTCACTATAAACCACAGATCTCTCTCTGTCTCTTTCGTTGTTGAATTTACCTTTCCTTTTTCCTTTTTTCCTGCTTACTGTTTGCCTTATTACTATCTGCATTACGGAAATTTGAGAATGAAATGATTATGGTACAACATTACAAAATTTTGATAACAATTGACCTTAAAAATGAGATATAATTACGAGTACGTGGACCAATACGATATCATAAAGTTGTTATAAAAAAAGAACACTCGTGAAGAAGTGCGCGTGAGAATCACGACCAATGAATTTTATAATTGGCTGGCGGAAGGTGGAGATTTTGCGGATGATTATTTGGAGTGTATGTAGTGGACAAAAATGTTAATCCAAAAAGTAAATCCACGCGTGTGCTACTCATGTCCGGTCATCATTGGTTATATACAATTCATAACTTCCTATTTCTTTTTGGCTCTTTTATTTGTTCACTTTACACTTTGAAAACATATATACACAATTGAAACATTTGCTCATCATATTATTTTTATAAATAGATAACACATATAATTTTATAAGAAGATATAAACTTGTTGGAGCTTAATTTGAAAAATATCTCTTCAAACGTGAATAGATTGTTAGGTTCGAAAGTGAGCATGACATCGTATGAAAGCTTATAAGTCAAATCAAGACGGTTATAAATTAGATGACAAGAAAAAATAAAAGTCAAATATGATAAAAAGATCATGGCAAAATCTTAGGAAAAATATCTTCAAACAAATTCACAAGTACCACCAAGTTCATAATCAAAATCTCTCAATATTTTTGTAGGCAAATATCATATAGAAAATTGTCCCTTTATAAATTGACAGAATCTTCTCAATTCAAAAAAGGAGAAGAAAAACATGTAATCCTTTTCTTGAATAAGAAAACACGTGGTACTACTTTCTTTCCTTTTCTCTAAGAAGATATGATTCTAAATTCTAGCTAAATATGTCGATCACATAATTAGATATTGAGGTTTATGAATATGATAATTCAAATAATCAAAGAAAAAAGTCATATTTATCCTATATCGGTCATATTTATCTTTAGTCATACTTTTTTCATATATCATCCACCTTTAAGTACATATTTGCTCTTGGACAATTTATTTTGATTGACCCATTAATTGGCTTGGTGGATAGAAGCTTATCATCTCAATGGAATATTTCGAGATGAGATCAATGGTGGTGGTTGAAAATGGCCTTGCTCCACATGGCAGCAGCATAACAGTATCAATCGACGCTATGTTGACTTGGTTCTCTTCAGTAAGTTAAGTTGGTTCTCATCGGTTAAAAATAAAAAGATTTGGTTTCTTCAATTTTTCAACTTCAAATAATTTACTGCTACTTAAATACTGGCCACACGCCTACCTAAAATAAATGCTAGACATCTTTCTCAGCGTGGTGACTATGGAGACGCTGAACATCTGAAAGACCATATGAAATCCGGCCTGTCGATTAGTTGCGATGACATACTTTCATTTTTATCATATTTAGTTCTTTCTGTTTCAGAGAATGTGAATATACCAGTACAGTGTTTGGCATATATAAATATAAAAGAAATACACCATTGGCAAATGCAATTTTTCTACATGGATGTAAATTGTAATGCATCCTTTTCCAAACAATCTTAACCTATGATTGCGCCTACATTCATTATCTAACCTTGGCATTCAGTACTTGGATGAGTCCATCAAACCCACTGTGAAACATGGTCTCCTCATAGACGCTGGATTTAGAAAGAACATGGCAAGTCGAGTGAAGTTAACTCAATCTGCATAAATACAATCAACTTATACAAGAAGGAAAGGTGAAGTTTCCTAATTACGAGAAGGTTTTATTTCACCAACACAATAGAAAATGGTGGATGCAGATTGAAGTTGCATGTCTGCATATGAGGTGTGAGAAATTACGCTTTCAGGTACCCTTTTTTGTCCAAGTATGAAATAACTATATCGGCCAAATCATTAGGAGAATCACATAGCCCTTGGTTCTGACGTAAAACTATCTGCAAATTGGAAATGACACAAAACCACAAGTAAAATGAGCTTTGAGGAGGATGACAAGTAATCCAAATTAAAGTAAGTTGACACTGACAACTCAGAGATGAGAGGATTGCAATAACTGTATCAATGGCATATATTGACTGATCCTAAATTTGATGCACTAGGTCAAAGCATGTAGCTAAAATATGCTGATAATCTGAAACAAGGCAATCCCAGAATCTAGGAGCACAATCAATCCCCTTATGGACAAAATGTTAAACAAGCAAAATAGACTTGATCTTACCTCAGACGTTAGGGGTGGCTCGTATGGATCATCAACACCGGTAAAACCTGCGAAGTACAAAGATGTGAGAACCAAAATTAGGGGGATAGGGGTGTAAACTGAAGAGCATACAAGTTTAACTAGCCCAACTAGTCCAAGGTTGGGCGGATAGGTTGGTAATCCGCCCATCTAAAAGTTTGGATCTTAACCAAGATAGCAAAAAATTGACGCACACAAAAGATGGGAAATATTTTGTTTTTGTTGGTTTGTTTTGTGATCATCCAACTTCTCTCTCTATAAAGAAAAGAAAGTTGTTTGTCGTTCGACTTGTTAAGCAGACAAATTATAAGAAAACAAATACAAAATTGGTTGAGCTGGTCGGGATGTCGGGTTGGATATGACCCATTATTAAGGCTAAATTAACATAAACAACGGCTGAACATATGCCCTCATTTAAACCTACGTAATCTACTCAGATTTGGTTCAACTTGCCCATTTGGCATCCCTAAAGTAGGGTATATTGAGGAAGTTAATCATCTAGCTACCCAATGGATATCCACAGTCTTCCAACTGACAGCCCTCGTCCATCAAGATAATAAAAATTTTCTGATACAAAATGCTAGTTCACAAACAAAAAATAAAGCAAAGAGATGTCAACATAACAGGCAATACCTTTTATTTTCCCAGCTCGAGCAAGTTTGTACAACCCCTTAGGATCCCTTGCCTCACATACATGCAGAGGAACATCCATGAACACCTAAAAAGTTATCCAACTCAATCAACTAATAATATGTGCCAAACAGCAATCGCTCACTGGAAAAGCTAATTCTTTAAGAACCATTTATTAACACAAACCTCAATGAAATCCCCTTCTGCCAGTAAAGCACGACAAGCATCTCGTTCCTTTCTATAGGGAGATATCAAACTGGCAATGCAAATAACTCCAGCATCCGCGAAAAGCTTTGCCACCTCCCCTGTTTATATATAAAGCATTTGGAATTGTTAATTTTCTAAGAAAAATAAATAAGAGGGCTTCGGGAAATATTTGCAAAGCAAGGGCCAGAAAAGAAGCCCACCTGTCCGTCTTATATTTTCTGCTCGATCTTCTGCTCTGAAACTAAGATCACGATTCAGACCATGGCGAACATTATCACCATCAAGGATATAAGTGAGTTTTCCTCTAGCGTGTAAGCCACGACCTAGAGCACATGCGAGAGTGCTCTTCCCTGAAATCAAGTTCAATATAAAAAAAATTCATGTGTGCATGTAGGTGTATGTGTGAGAGAGAAAGCTCAGTCATTATAATCCTTATATAAAAATCAGAAATAAGAGTAGTGAAAATGACAGCAGTATGCTAAATAATAAAAAAGGAGTCCGGTGCACTAAGCTCCCACTATGCATGGGGTCCAGGGAACAGCCGAACCATAAGGGTCTATTGTATGCTAAATAATAGCATCTTGAAGAAACTAATCAGCATCAAGAGAAAAAATAGATATTCATATTAAAATAGTATCAGGCTATAGCTTGTCGATAAATAATGTTCATTTCATACAATCGACAGTGCAATTGAAAATGAAATAAAGTACTGTTTGAGGCTGACAGAGTTGAGATACCCTTTTGCAGTATTTTACTCTACTTTCAGGTTTCTGTGATGAAGAGTGTCAAACTAATGACAATGCTGCTTCTTAACAAGGAATTAGTGTTCATCAAGCAGACCAACTGATAGGACTGAGAGATAAAGGTAATGTCGCAAATACACACAAGATTATCTCATCATTCTTAATATTACAGTTTAATCAACACTACGGCTCGGCTTGCTAACATAACCAAACTGCCAAAAAAAGGGGTAAAGTAAAGGGCCTTATTGCTGATTTGGATTTTATATTCTGATTTTGGTATGTCCCATTGTCATCTTTTCGAAGGAAGATTGAATCCCAAAATCATACAAACAGCATCTAGCTTTCAAAGCGTACTTCACTGGATAGTACCCTATAAAAGCAAAATTTGAGAAAGGCTGCTAGCAGCGAGTTGTTCTTCCTTCTATATACAAATGATATATTAACCACTCAGTAACTGCTGCTCTTGTTCATTATTAACCAAAGACATGGTGGATGCAAGGCCCAAGTTCTAATCATAACAATACCCAGAAATTTAGGAAATGGATAATGATGCATACAAAATGGTCGGAAATGGATTGTAAAACATATACAATGGTATGATAGAAAACAACATCTGCAAAGGCAAAAGATCACAGAAAGAGAGAGAACAGAGAAAAACTCCAGATCCAATTAGAGGATTCTGGCATTTTAAACTAACCTGAACCACTGAGGCCAGTTACCCATATAACACAACCCCGTTGTTGAAGCAACTCCTCTCTGTCACATTTCTCTACAGAACACTTGTGCCAGACAATGTTTGTTGAATTCCCGATTGTAGACATCTGAGGTATACCTTTACCTAGTTAGATGATTGTCTGATTAGTAACAAAATTTTGGTGAAGCCAAAATTACGTCCACTAGAAATAAGAACTAAGAAGTCATAATATGCTGTACATAAAGACAGAATAATCCGTCATCATCCTTTTTCATGTACAGTCAGCTGAATTTTGAGCTAATCACAAGCATTGAATTAGAGATTAAAACTGTGGCCTAAATCCAAGGAAGTCGCAGGTTCACAAAAACATAGAGCTTTCTATTTTTTCGAAACAGCAAATGACAATATTGAGTCCAGGAGTCAATTCTCACATTGACTTAGCATTATATATATCAGCAAAGCAATCTGTTAGCACAATAGTGTTAACGCGGTATGGATTGGTGTGGCTTCTCTTCTCCTAGGACACAAGAATATCGAACCATGAATCCTCCTAGAATCCAGAGCATTTCGTTGAAATACATCCTGCATTTTCACCTTAGTAGTCCTATGGATAATCAGTACTATTGCCCCAATCGGGATTACGAATAAAATAACACAAGAAACCAAAAACCAGACGAAATAGAAGGTATAAAGTAAATTGACCAATGTTTCCAACTTGGTACCATTTCGGGCATAAACCCTATATCTCAGAGAGATCGTGTTTCTTTAGGTTGGTAGTATTGGAATGCTTTCATTATCTAAAACAAAGAACATCTCCCTCCAAAAGATAAGTCCAATAATACCACTCACCGTTAAATAGCACAATACTTCTTGTGAATCTCCGCGATCCACTTTACCCTGGAACTATCAATACACCGAATAGCCGATTGGGAGCTATACTCTTTCATAACTATACTAATAATGGGTGGGGGAACGGAAGTACAGAAATGAAGTAACGACAGCGACTCAATTTTCACATTGATTTAGCATTATATATATCAGCGCAGCAATCTAAATTAGCACAATAATGTTAATGTACAGCATATAGCGAACATTTGAATTCAGTATTCCCCTACTAAGCAGAATTATTAAGAATAAAAATGCAGCTAAGAAGGAAATAGGAAACAAATCAAATGAAAGAAAGTTATTTTTTTTTTTAAAAACACCTACCAGAAAAGCCATTGCAATCATTTGTAGCCAAGTCTTCGTTGGAATCACACCCTGCCCGCTGAAATTTTTCATCTTTTCCGTTGACATGAGACATCCTAGAAGCTTCAATTGCTCTTAAAGGCCTTACAAAGCTCGTTTTGACCTCGCTACTAGAAACACTAAAGCCAAACGATTTACCTCCGTAATTGCATGCCGGTAGCTTTGCTAACCCTAACTTTCCCGACGATGTCTCCGGAAAATCAAACTCCGGCGAAGTCCGATAAATCGATGAACATTTTCCAATTGCAACCATTTTGAATCGCAATGAGCGAATTATCATTTCTTCAAAATAAATAAGATGTACACTTATATAATAACAAATAAATACATAAAAAATGTAGAGTGGGCATGAAGATAGGAGGAAAAAATCAAAAAAATGGTAATCAATTAGATTCCAATGAGGATATATTATAAAATTACAGAATACAGTTATGTACAGAGAGAGAGAGAGAGGGGGGGAAGGTACGAGAAAAAGAAAATACAAGCTGGTGGGGTCAGAAATCCATGGAGATCGCGAATGGCGTGCAGTGGTGCGGATTTTACGGCGGTTGGCGGTGGAAGTGGTGGATTTACGGTGGTTAGCTATATATGTGCCTTAAACAAAATTTGGATGGATAAACCAGCAAATGGTATGCATAGCAGCAGTAAGGGGTGGTTTTCTAATGCCAGATAAGTTGGGTTATTTTAGAATTAAATGTAGAATTAGCCGTCAATTTTTTTTTTTAATTTAGGAGTTAATTATTTCTTTTTCTGTCTATTTGTAATTTATCAATTTTATTTTAATTCACACATCAAATACATGTACGTGGCATATATAATTGAAAGAAATGTATGAGACGTTTGTGGAAATTTTCTGAGCATCTATTGATCATTATCTTCAATCTATATATACAAGTATTATGTGCAGGAAAATAAGCAAAAAGAAAAATACAGAAAAATCCCAGTTGTACACTTGTCTAAATCTTGTAGAAATATTCTAACAACCTAACTAATTTTATTCCCTCACGTGATGATACAGTGTGCTGCTCACATGCTCTTTTTCATTTCTTTCTTTCTGCAGCTAATTGATGAATGGGAATTATGTTTGTCAACATCCCCCCTCAAGTTGGAGGGGAGAGAAGAAACCCCCTACTTGGATAAAATGCCATGATGGGAGGCGCCAGAAAGAGGCTTTGTGAAGATATCTGCGAGCTGGAGCTTTGAAGGAACAAACTGAAGAGAGATCAACCCAGATGCATATTGTTGTCGGACGAAGTGACAATCAAGTTCCACATGCTTTGTCCTCTCATGGAAAACAGGGTTGTGAGCGATATGAATCGCAGCTTGACTATCGGAGTTAATAGGAACATGTAATGATGGTGGGACTGAAAGATCCTCCAGTAAACGGATGAGCCAAGTGATCTCGGCAGTGACTTTTCTCATGGACCTGTATTCTGCCTCTGCTGAAGAAAGGGAAATAGAAGCTTGCTTCTTTGATTTCCATGAGATGGGGGAACCACCAAGGGTAATGAAGAATCCACTGATCGACCGGCGAGAATCCTTACAGGATGCCCAGTCGGCATCGCAAAAAGCATTTAGAGACAGGGAAGGAGCAGACGATAAGAGAATCCCTTGCCCTGGATCCAAAGCCAAATATTTCAATACACGAAGAGCAGCAGAGAAATGAGAGTGGCATGGCCGCTGCATAAATTGACTGAGTTTCAACACCGGGAAAGCAAGGTCTGGACGAGTATGTGTCAGATAATTCAATTTCTCTACTAAATGCCTGTAAGTTGTAGGATCGGAAAGCAGTATATCAGAATCTGCATGTAGTTTGATAGAGGGATCCAAAGGAGAAGTAACAGAGGAAACATTTGAAGTATCAAATTCTTTGAGAAGGTCAAGAGCAAATTTGCGTTGACTGATGATAAAACCTTGATTCTCTCTGATAATTTCCAGACCAAGAAAATAATTGATGTCCCCTAAATCCTTTACCCTGAATTCAGCATTGAGAAAAGACTTGATTGCAGCAATTTCAGGAAGATCATCACCAGTTAAAAGAATATCATCCACATAAACTGCAATAATAGAGATAAGTCCTGCGGATCTTTTAAAAAACAGAGAGTAGTCATTCAAAGACGAAGTGTACCCCTTGTAACTGAGAGCACCAGCAAGTCGAGAATACCACTGTCGAGAAGCTTGTTTCAAACCATACAAAGACCTTTTAAGAAGATAAACATGGTTAGGTGATGGTGGAATAAGTCCAGGTGGAAATTTCATGAAAACTTCCTCCTCTAATGAACCGTGTAGGAAGGCATTATTGACGTCCAATTGTGAAACTTTCCAATCTTTCTTTACTGCCACTGCTAAGAGACATCTGATGGTTGTCATTTTGACAACAGGAGAAAAAGTCTCATTGTGGTCAATTCCCTCTCTTTGAATATCCCCCCTCACCACTAATTGAGCTTTAAATCTTTCAATTGAACCATCGGAAAGAAGTTTGATCTTGTATACCCATTTGCAAGGTAAAGCCTTCTTTCCTAGAGGTAGTGAAACAACTTCCCAAGTGTCGTTGAGTTGTAGAGCTGCAATTTCTGCAGCCATAGCAGATACCCATTCAGGGTGTGCAGCAGCTTGAGAGTAACTAGTGGGTTCAGTAAAATTGGTGAGGGATTTGAAAATTTGCTGATTAGAAACAGACAAGGTATTGAAAGAAAACACTTGAGTAGGAGGAGGGGAAGCAAAACACGAGTCAGTAAGATTAGTGAGATAAACACTATTGCATATGAAATCCTTAAGATAACCTGGTTTGTGAGAAAGTCTTTCTGATCTTCGTGGAGAAGGGACAATGGGAATGATAGGGTCTGGTGAAGGAGGATGAACAACATTAGGAGAGCAAGATGGTGGAGGAACAAAAGAAAATATGTGATTATGGAAAGTGAGGGGAGAAAGAGGTTGATCTGTATCATCAAAATAAGAAGGAGAAGGAGAAGGAGAAAAGAGTTGAGATGATGAGGTAGAAGATGTAGCAAAAGGGAACTGACCTTCATAAAAAATGACATCCCTGGATACAAATATCTTCTTAGAGGTGAGGTCCATGATTGTGTACCCCTTTTGGGAATGAGGGTAGCCTAAGAAGACACATTCCGTAGCTCGGGGATCAAATTTGGACCTTCCTTGAGATAAGTTGGAACAATAACAGAGACAACCAAAAGTTCGTAAAGAAGAGTATGAAGGTGGCTGGTGAAAGAGAATTTCATAAGGTGTCTTGCCATGTAAAACCTTTGAAGGAAAAAGGTTGATTAAATGTGTAGCTGTGAGAACACACTCACCCCAATAAGAAATGGGAACATGAGATTGAAAAAACAGACCTCTAGCAACCTCCAAAAGATGTCTATGTTTCCTTTCTACCACCCCATTTTGTTGTGGGGTGGCTACACAACTCTGTTGATGTAAAATGCCATGTTCTTGCAAATAAGCAGCTTCTAGGGTTCCTTTCCCAAGTTCTAAAGCATTATCAGACCTTATACACTTAACCTTTTTGTTAAACTGTCTTTCGACCATGGATAAGAAGGTCTTTAAAATCGGAAAAGCATTGCTTTTAGTACTTAACAAGAATGTCCAAACACCTCTACTATAGTCATCAACTATGGTAAGGAAATATTTGTAATCATTGTGAGTGGCATGTTTATAAGGGCCCAAGTATCAATGTGAATCAAGTCAAAAGTTCTTTAGTTTTGATTGAACTAGTGGGAAACGAGGACCTGGTTTGTTTTGCTTGAGGACAAATAGGACAAATAAGAGTAGAATTAGAAGAATGTTTGATAAAATTAAATAATTTCATTGCTGATAGGGGCAAATGCCCAAGTCTCATATGCCAAAGTCTTACATTTGAAAGAGCATCACAAAGAACAGGACAAGAAATAGGAATAAAACTGGAATTGCTTTCTTTTGAAAAAGAGACAGATTGCTTCACAGAATTTAAACTAGGTCTAAAATTAGTTGGCTGCAGAAGATATAATCCTTCTCTAAGTTCACCAAAAGCTACCACTCTCTTCATTAGAGGGTCCTGCAAGAGACATGCACTAGAAGTAAACAACACATTCGAGTTGATTTGATCACACAACCTATGTATAGAAAGAAGATTGTACTTAAAAACAGGAACATGAAGGACGTTGGTTAGAGTAAGGTTAGGCAGAATAGAAACACTACCTATATGGGTGACAGTTACCTTGAAAGAATTAGGTAAACTAATGTTAATGGGAACAGGAAGGGGTTTCATAAAGGAGAAAGAGGAAGCGTCAAAACACATGTGTTCTGATGCTCCTGAGTCAATAATCCAATTTCCAGAATTTAAAACTGAAAAACATGTGCCTGAGTATTTAAGGATAGTACCAGCTACACCATTTGCATTTATCTCTGTTGAAGGCACTGATTGAGACATCTGCATTTCCTTCACCATTTGACTGATTTGTGCCAATTGTTCCTTAGTAAAGTGCTGAAAGTTAGTCGTCCCTCCTTCTTTAGAAGACTGATAAGGGTTGTCCTCTCCTGCAAAAGCTGCAGTCCCTTTGATCATAGAGTTTTTCCCTTTAGTGAACTCGAAATCCTCCGGGTACCCATGCAGTCTATGGCAATTATCCATGACATGTCCAGTTCTAAAGCAATATGTACAGGTAACATTTGGGTCGTACTTGCTTTTCTTCCCTTTGGTTCTTTGTGTATTGATGCCAGATTTTTGAATAGGAAAACCAGCTTTCGGAGGGTAGACACCAGACCTCTGACCACCATACCCATTTTTGAAATTTTGATTACCATTTCCATTTCTAAGATTTGAAGAACCAGAACTGTGATTATGATTTCCTGCCATGAAGGAAGAAGAGTCTGGAGCAGTTTGAGTATATTGATAGATCTCCCTCTGATTTTCATCCTGCAATAACAGAGAATATGCAAGATCCATGCCAGGAAGTGGATTCATCATCAGAATGGTACCTCTGGCTTGACCATAGGTGTCATTTAGACCCATTAGGAACTGAATAAGTCTTTGATCCTGTAAAGACTTCGAGATTTTGGATTTTCCATTACAAACGCAGACACAAGAACAATTAATATCTACATTTAAAGAGTCCAACTCATCCCATAAACGTTTCAATTTAGTGAAATAACCTGATATATCAGAATTACCTTGCACTAATCCATTAAGTTCCTTTTGAAGGTGAAAAAGTTTGGTACCATTAGACTTACCAAACCTTTGTTCGAGGCTATCCCAAAGCTCCTTAGCAGTGTTGGAATAGATGACACTATCTCCAATCTCTTTGGACAATGAGTTGAGTAACCAAGAGGTTACCATGTCATTACAACAATTCCATTGAGAAGAATCAGAAGCATTGGAAGTTGGTGCTTGACAAGTGCCATTGATGAAGCCTAGCTTCCTCTTAGCTGAAAGAGCTATCAAGATCGATCTCCTCCAACCGGGAAAATCTCGTCCATCAAACACAGTGCTTATGAGGTTCATTCCAGGAGAATCAGAGGGGTGAAGATAATAGGGGTGACTGGAGTCCATAGTAGATGCTGCAGGTGCAACACTGGTTCCAGAATTGTTGGAGGGTGATGAAGAATCTCCCATTGTGGATGGTGAGTAAATGAGAAATGGATCGAGCTTACTGCTCTGATACCATGAAAGAAATGTATGAGACGTTTGTGGAAATTTTCTGAGCATCTATTGATCATTATCTTCAATCTATATATACAAGTATTATGTGCAGGAAAATAAGCAAAAAGAAAAATACAGAAAAATCTCAGATGTACACTTGTCTAAATCTTGTAGAAATATTCTAACAACCTAACTAATTTTATTCCCTCACGTGCTGATACAGTGTGCTGCTCACATGCTCTTTTTCATTTCTTTCTTTCTGCAGCTAATTGATGAATGGGAATTATGTTTGCCAACAATAATAATCATTTATATATAATTATTATATAAGTCTGATTTGTAATGGCTGACTTGGAGTAAAGATGTATACTAAATAATAAAGAAATTTAAGAGCTTTATTTTAGATTAATTTAAAGGAGTAATATATGTAACTCCAAATTTAATAAGATAATAGAATAATAAATAATTATTTAAAAGTAATGTGTATGTTGTGTATAAGATAAATGGGAGTTTGTTTATTATAAAGTTGAGACGCAAGTTTAGTCAGTGATGTAAATTTAATTTTTATTTTATCTTCTTTTGATAAATAAATAAATTCTAAAAAATTAGAATTTTAGAATAATTGAATTCAGGTACTGAAAATTTTCAAATTGCTTTTCTGCTGGGTTCAATTTAGTTATTTCTGATCCTTTAAAACTTATTAAATTACTTGTCTTTAGTTTTTATTCGTTATTTGTCAAATTTTAATTATTAAAAAACTTGTAAAAAAACAAAAAAATATTTCTTTCATTTATTTTTATTTATCACTTATTTATTTTTATTTATTATTTTTGACATATTAAGAAAAGACGATTATATGTTTTCATGTTAATCCTTAGCATTAAATACTCTTTGTTCAATCATTTTTCAAGACTTAATGATAAACATCGTTAGATAGGAATAGTTTGGTGAAATACCTAATATCCATAAAAAAATAATTTAATAAAGTGTCAAATCAAAGTGCGACAAATAAAAGTAAATGGATGAAGTATTTGATATGAGTTTTTGGGAAGTACATTTTTTTATTGTTTATGTTATGTTTTTAGAGGATCAATTGAAAACACATGTAAGTGCATATTTCTTAGTTTCATTATTATTGATAGTCTTAAAAACATTTTTTACTTGATTAACTAAATTTAAATACACTCATAATCTTGTAAATTGAGTGAAATGCTCCCCTTAATTCAACACGTCTCTCAACTTTTTCACTAAGAGTTTCATTCTCCCGAAACTATTTGCCATGTCATGTGACAATTAATGATATATTATAAGTTTATTTAGTCAAGTATAAAGGTATTTTTAAAAATATCAATAATTCGGGGTGTTTGCAATACTTCTCTTTTATTTTTTCCTAGAGAAAATGGTGAAAAGCCCTCCAAATTTATATTCGGATTTTCAACTACACACTTTAACTTTACAGGAATTCTATCAGCTACCCGGACTGTTTAAAACAGTAATAATGACACCCTCAAAAAGCCACGATCACATCTATATTGGCATGTGAACTTCACACGTTTGACAGACGTCCCTTATTAGGGACGCTGCATTTCATGGTGCATGTACAGGTACTCAACTAGTAGATCTCTCCAATAGAAGCATATGATACTCATCGATTATTGGTGAGCTCCAGATTGATTCGGGGTTTACCTAGTTTTAATTTTTACTATGCGTATTTTCAATTTTCATAGTGGTACATGTGAAAATTGATTAATGTATTATTATTTTTAAATTTTTTTATAATTCTTTTCCACTTTCTTATGTACTCTTCTAATTTCTTCAAATTTCTAGAGTAAATTCTTTCCCCAATTTTTTTAAATTCCTATTGAATTATGAGGAAGAAAAGATAAATATTGATAGTGAAATCTTGTCAAGCAATATTCGAGTTTTGCTTGTCGGAGAACCTTGAAAAACAAACTAAAAGGATCTAGAGGATGAGGGGTATTGTCGGAATTGCGACGATGGTGGCTACTGGTCGAGCAGCAAAGAGAAATATAAAAATAAAAAATATTTTTATTTGGGAGTTCACTTAAATTTGATGTAAATTCAATTTGATTTCCTTTTTCAAATCTGATCCAAATCTCTTTTTTTGGATGGTATAAAAACATGTCATTTTATCTTCAATTGAATTAATTGGTTCTTAATGTTTTTTTACATGAGAGTTTAAAAGTCCGTGTGAAATTAATAATGGTGAGTCCAGTGAAGGAATTTGATTGCTATAGAAAAGAAAGACAATAAATAAGAAATAAAAATAAAAATACATATATTTTTAAAAGAGATTTTAAATATAAAGTTTTAATACTTTTTTTTTGTGCTCACTCTTTTAAAGAGAGTGAAATACACTATCTTCGCCAGCTAAGCATTAAGGAGTAGGGGCGAAGCTACGGTAGCCGAAGGGGGTTCAAATGAACCCATTAACTTTTTTGTAGATCCTATATTCATATTAAAATATCAAATACGTGCAAAAAAATTCCTGTAAACCCTCTACCATAATGAGGTGGGTGGCCCAGTGATCTCCATGCACCCCAGTAAAATTATTCAATTCGTGTGTTGTGGATTTGAAACCCACTCCTAGCACTAGGTTATTAGAATTAATTTCAGATAAAAATATTGGACTTTCTTTAATAAAAAGTAGAAATTGCCATATTATAATTTATTTATTTAATAAAAAAATTGATATAGAAAATTAAAAAAAATGATTTTATATTTATATATATATATAAATAGAATAACGGTAAATGATAATAAAAAAAATTAGTATTTGCATCATACTCTAAAACAATATCTGACTATTGATTTCTACTTAGACATTCAAAAAACCCATATATATTTTCATTGATTTCTACCCAGATATTCATAAATTTTAACCCAAATTTATTTTCAAAAGTTAGGGTTCTAACTTTTATTGTTGATCTGATTGCTATTATCCATCTCTGCCCTTTTATATGTACTACGTACTCTTGTCTGTTCTATTTCATTTTTTTCTTATTTGTTTGCTTTAACATCGTAGAATTATTTATTCAAAATCAAATTTTAATCTTTTCTAGATTATCCCACTCATTGATAATTTATTATAGTGAATAATGTTATTTGCTTTTTAAAATTTTAACTTTTGAAGGTAGCAACAGTTCAAGGTCAGAACGAAACTAGTAAAATGTATATTATATGCGCAAAATATTAATGGTGAGTTTAATAATTTTTTCTCACTTACAATAATATTTTAGTTATGATAAAAATGTTCAAAACTTATATTTAAAAAATTACTCATCTATCATTAGCAATATTTTAGAACTTTAAATTAAATTACTCAAATTTTTATATTATTAAAATAAGTTCTTAGAGTAACAATATTTAAGGTAATGTTTTCTAACATCTCAATAACATAATTTGTGTTATGTGATATTTAAGATCATTTTTTTAAAAAAAATTAGAACCCGCAAGCCTGGAATTCTGACTCCGCTTCTATTAGGGAGATATTAATTTTAGTTTTGAACACTCCAATCATGTGTGGCTGTATACATCTAACCATTGTTGGCACTTGCCAATATCTCGGTGCTGTTGAAGGTATGAATGAACACTTTACCCTAATTGGTTGGGGGTGGGCGGGAGCTTAGTAGTTGCTTAGTCGTTCAAAAGTCAGAGCCACTTGACTCTAAGGAAAGGGGCCTTGTCGGCCACCGCAGTTCCATTTCTCCGCTAGCCGGGGACTTGACTTCCTGCTGATAAACCTGCTCTTGCTCCATTCGCTGAATCTGGAGATTTATACTTGTTAGAAACGCCTCTACAGGGGTGGAGTACCCTCTATTCAATATATGATTTCCTGCCCGGAGGGATATGGAAACATTGAATTCGCCAATTTGCGGAGCTGCACTACAATGCCTCAGCTCTGGGAACAGGAAGGAACTGAGCGCCCCGGCCTACAGGGGTGGAGTACCCTCTATTCAATATATGATTTCCTGCCCGGAGGGATATGGAAACATTGAATTCGCCAATTTGCACTCCCCAATTCCCATCAAGTGTTGTCTTATTTCCCAAGCCACTGCTCAATCCTCCTTTTCTGATTGATTGAAAGTAGCAAGGAAAGACAAGCAAAAACAGGCATGATAGGCTAGTTTGATTCCAAGCCAAGCAGCAGGGCATGATCAGTCTTATCGGGGGGAATAGAAAGCAGCCAGGTCTTTTTTCGACCCTTAAGAGCAAGGTCCGTCCCACTCTCTCATCTACACAATTGTCCGATCTCAGATGCTTTGTCAGCGATGCAGTTAGCGAGAGTCGTGGTAGTTCAGTTCGAAAGGAAAGGCAGTTCAGTCATCCGCGAGAATTAGAATCAACCTATATAACATCTGTTCCCATGTAGTCTTGAGTTGATGTTTAACTTGCACCTAGGGGATTCAATCTTCCTTGAGGTTTTAGTGGGAGTTCCTTTTTATGCCCATTCGCGAGTGGCTAAAGGGAAATTTGCTTGTTCCGATAGTTATCCTCTCTTTTCCGCTTTTGACTATGATTGGGCCCTGCAGTGGTAGAACCTGGTGAACCAGGCATACTGCTTGACTTGCTTTTCTTCTCTTATGATTTTTGCTACTTTCTTTCAACAAGGGCTGCGGGAACGAGTGATGTGCTTGCCCCGACCGATACTCACTCGAGAGCCCTTCCAGCTGTTCCTGATGTCCGCCGAGATGTGAGGTGCAGGTGGTGATGATCACCCCGGGGTATGCCCAGGCGCCCCCCCAGAGACCAATTCGTTTGGTCCGACAGGGAGAGTGGTACGCACCTTTCAAACATATTTTTCTTACTCCAAGAGCGAAAAGAACATCATATAATCGGTTATACTATCTGAAAACATGGATCCAGCGACTGCTGAAAGACTCAAAAAAAATTGAAAAACATCGATACCGACGAGCAAAATCACGCGCACATGGTTTAGCGGTTTGCTGAGAGGGGGAAGGGAGAAGCAGGGCTCGAAGAACGAGCCGAGCCGTGCAAGGACGCGGGGATATAGCAAGTAAGCAGCAAGGTTCTATATTTTTATATCAGTAGATATTTCAGCGTTGCACCAGCCCAGTGGGGACAACTATGATCATGGTAGCTGCGGTGAAGTGCTTGCTTATTCCACTTCTTAATCATCCTTCATTTCACTAATTCGTATTAACATGGACGACCATGGTTAACAAGCCAGCTGAGGAAGAACAATCTCCCCCAGCGCACGCTAGGCTAGCTAAGAAAGGTATTATATCTTTCTCTTTTTGTTGTTCGGCTCGATAGAATTGTTTAGAATCCTCTCCTAGCTTCCTCTTTCCATAGATATGAAGACTATAAAACGTCGATCAGAGAGCAGGGTTGTTCTAAGCTCGCTTATCCGGAATGAGCTACTGAGTTGGAGTACAGGAAAGAAGCACCACTTCCTCATTCTTCTGTGCCAAGAATGATCCAATTGAATCTTCTGAAGCTGATATGTAAAATCTCAAGGGCTCAGAAGAGGCTCATTTATGCTAATCAAATTAGTACTCGTGCGGAAGTATTTCCCCTAGTAGCGATTGGCACATAGGGGAATGGTTGCCCGGGTTTCTCGGCCTGGTATCCTGCACCTCGGCCCGGCTAATTGAATGGAGTTCCCGGCTTTAAAGAATCAAGTTCAAGTACCTATCGTTGCATGGGTTCGTTTTTGTATAAAACATATTGACTACAAATTGAACTAAAGAAAGAATGTTGATCCGTTTGGGCTCTCGCTCGAATCGGAACCTTTATGCGACCTCTATTTGACTAACATACTCTATCGTCATTGGAGATGAGCGGGTGGCTGAGCGTTATCGCAAGCCCCCTATGTTGGAAAGTTGGGGGAAGAGTGCGTGTATACCGGCCGGGTTGCTGCCCGGAGGACCAAACCTGGCTGGGCGGAGACCCGTGCGTGCAGCAGGTGTAGAGTCAGTCGAACTAGTCCCCACACCTGGACCAGGCTAAAAACGATGAGTCTTCTCTTTTCAGGGTTAGACTCTATAGAACCAGAACAATAGACTGATTGACTGTGGTCAGGTCAGAGCCCTCTATTGTCTGTTGGCCACTCGGCTCAAGCCGAGGAGAGATAAAGAAAAATTAAAGATATGGTGATCGTGGTGATAAGATACTCCAAAGGGTGATAAGATTCTCATAAAGTTAAAACGTGTAGTTAAAAATTGGATATAAATTAGAGCTGTTTTTAGCCACTTTTCTATTTAGAAGTGTAAATTTTATCATTTTTTAGTTTGATATATTTTCTTATGTCCTAGTTTTGAATTTAGTTTTGAATTTTTAATAAAATCTTTTTTATATATTTTTGGTTAAATAAATCAGATTGAATAATAAAAGTTTAATTTATATTTAAAGAGGTAAGAAATTTTTCATTTTAAATAAATTTAAAATTTATTATTAACTTATACTTAGAAAGATTACTTTAAATTTACTTTAATAAAAATATTAAAAATACATTTAAATCTGACGTAAATTATAAATTTTATTCCTAAATTATTAAAATTCTAAATTTAAATACAATTCAAATCTTACAATACGAATAAAATATCGCCTTAATTTTTTGTGTGTATTGCGAGGATCCTCCTTCAAAATGTGTTAGGATTAAAAAAGAAAAATCACTTTTATGTGTATAGAGGGATTATTCTTTCCTTCAAGGAAAATGTGTTTGAATTAAAATGAACCGAATATAAAAAATATAAATATAGTGGCACGCCTCACGAGGAAGTGCGTACGGAATACGATAAATCTCGAATTTTAAGTAGACACGAAGTTCAACAAGAATGTTAAATTATTATGACGGCAAATAAGAAATCTTTATATGATTCTGTTTGATCAAATATCTGATTTAGTATTGCAAAAGTTTATCACCAAAATGTGGAGTTTTTTTTTTTTTTTTTTTTTAGGTAAAAGAGTTTCAAAAATATTTTGATTTTGGTTGATCACTGTTACAATACTAAATTTTTTGGAAGACTTTTTAAATCCTGACCATTTAATAGTGTAATTTTTACCTCTAAATTAGTTAATAATTATTTTAAAGGTATATATGTGCTCACGTGGATAATTACTATTTATAATTATTCAATATTTTATATTTATGTGGCACATATATACTTTTAAAATGCACTGTTAAATAGTGCATGATGTAAAAGATCCTTTTAAAAATTTGTTATCGTAATATTAATTTTGATCAAAATTTAAATATATTTTGGAGTTTTTTTTCGTATTTGTTCTAAACTAGATCGAATTTGATAACAATGTCCAATGTACGGTTTAGTAGTAATTTATATAATTAATAATGAAGTGGGTGTTTGACATTGACTTTTTAATAATTTATTATATGTAAAAAGTAACGTGGGTGTATGTTATTATTCGATTTTAATTTTATTTGAAAAAGTAAAATCAAGGCCCCACCAAAATTAATTCGATTTTAATTTCATTTATTTTCTTAGTTCATTTTTTTTATTTGATTATTTGATTATGTAAATAATTAATAATATAATCAAAAGTATATTTATAAGTTGAAAAAAACACATAAAAATAATAATAATTACAAATCTATTTAATTGTAAATTTTTTTTCATCAACAACATAATGTAATGTATCTATTTAATTTAAATCTTAAAGATGTAGTAACGTACTTGATTTATGATTGTAAACGGATGGTTTATTGTATATTTTATAATAGGGAAATATTAACCCTTGTGAAAGACATATTTGAAGAGATTTAAATAATACTTTCTACTTCTTCTCATTACTGTTTGTCTTCCTTGTTTAATATTATTGTATTTTTTTCTCGTTTTATAACACGTTAGTAACACAAATCTCGATTCAATTGAAACCTACTTAATTCGAGATTATAATCTTTTTCTTCTTCTTTAAAGTTAATTAATTTTTTTTCCGAGTCAGATATACATTTATATGTTTATAACAATTCTAATAGGACTTGCATAAGTCTATGATCTGCAATTTAATTATCGTATACATAACTTGCTTTAGGTATTATTATGATACTTTACTTAGTATAATAATCAGTACGTTCTGATTTATAATATGTTATTAACTTATAACTCTAAATCAAGTACCAAACAATATGATAGTGTGCTAGATAGCAGATAGAATACTCGTAAGTGTTTTTTTGTCATACATTTATGATAAGTATTTGTGGGTTATAAAGAAGAATAGTACTCCCTCCGGCCTATTTTATGAGGCATAATTTTCTTTTTGGTCAGTCCCAAAAATAATGTCACATTTCCTTATATGTAAGTATTTAAAGGTACAATTCTTCTTTTATCCTTGTCGGTCTCACTTAATTTGGTAAACATTTCAAAGTCTTCATTATTTTTTAAACTCCGTGCCCGGTCAAATATTATCACATAAAATGAAACGGAGGAAGTATTTATTAAGGGTGTGTTTGCAATTTTTCCATGTTTGATTGATTTAAATATTTTGAAAAATATTTACTAAATCAACTTATTTTCCTCTAATTTAAAAAAAATAACCTCCCTTCAAAAATTATGAAAAATATTTTTCAAATCTTCGTCCTTAAATTACAATAAATGTTTTCTTACCCTACCTTATACCAGACCCTACCCATCCAAAATAATTGAAACTTTTTAAATTTTCTTATTTTTTAAATTTCAAATATTACTCTACCCCTACCCTTACCCCCAACTCCCCCAAACCAAAAAAATAATTGAACAATATTTAAAATTTTAAAAAAAATATTTTACCCCCACCTCTTCGTCAATTTTTTTTTTCAAAAAAATAATTATTGAAAAATATTTCAAGTTTTTTTTTTTAATATTCCTGAGCCAGGTCCTAAGTTAGATCTCAGGAACGAATTTTGAAATGATCGTGGGGTTGTGTCCTAGTAAAGGTGTCAAAGGTCAGGTTCAAAATCGGTTATTGATGTTGGTTTTAGGCTTAGGAATTATTTTTCTAAAGAGTATTTTTTAGTCTCAAGCCGAGAATAAAAGATATTTTTTGAAAAATATTTTTCATTCATCAATCAAACATTGAAAAAATACTTACTAGAAAATATTTTATATTCACCAATCAAACATGAGAAAATAAGTTAGAAATCCACTTGTTTTCCAAGAAAATATTTTCTAGGAAAATATTTTTATTTGAAGGAATATATTTTTCAAGAAAATGTTTTCTTAAAAAACAAATAAATTTTTAACTTATTTTCTCATGTTTGGTCAGTGAGTAGAAAATATTATTTAATAAGTATCTTTTAATGTTTGATTGGTGAAGTCTATGCTTTTTTTTATGATTCACCTCATAGAGTTTTAAAAAAATAATATTAATTGAAAATTTGATTTATACATTTATACCATGTAAAAAAAGATCATCATTTTAAATTTAGTAAAAAAAAAAAACTCATGTTAGGTGTAAACGAAATGTTTATACCACGTGATAGATTTGTATTAAAGAACAAACTAGTTAGTTTTGTTGTTAAACTTAATATCTTTATAATTTTCTTACGTATTTAAAAAAAATTATAACCACAAATATTTATTTATTAAAAAATACGGAAATATGTGCTTATCAATTGACACCTTAAATTTAATATCTTGGTCATAAGCTACATATGATTTGCTCATTTGTTAAAATGGTACAAAAAATGATTATTTTAAATAGTTTTCGTATCTTGTGAAAATTTCATAACACGTTTATTTAATTTTTTATTCATTATTTTAATTTATTTTTCTCTTATTATATTTTTATACTTCAATATTTCTTGTTTCTACTCCTTCAATGTCCACCATACATGTAAAGACCAATTTATAACATGGTTACATGTATATTATATATCCTCTGGCAACCACTATGAATGTCATTGTTAATGTCGCCAAACAACCACCATATTAAATGAAAATATCAAATTAAAATCTGACAATTAAAGATCACCTTCGATCATCATCCACTCTCCAATGACTTATTACATTACTAAAATCTATAAAAAGAAAAAATTGAAAAGAATAATGATGATTACAGAAAAAAGATCTTGAAAAAACAAAGCAAAAAAGATGAGGAAAAAGGAAAAAATTGAAAAATAAAAAATAATAATAAAGGTATGTTTATGAACGATAAAATGATCAAAATGGTCTTTAATATACTTGTGTGGCTTTATTTTGGTTCTTAATATATCACACATGATTAAAATGATCCTTAATATATTATAAAAAAGTGTTCAGTTTAATTTTTTTAACCTAAATTTAACAAGGATGTAAAAAAAAAAGGTATTATAATTTAATGGTGGGTCCCACATGTTGCTAACAAACTAATGCATTGTTATCTTCTTTGTTAGCTCTAAAGAAATAGCTCCAGAACTATTACCATCTTCTCTACTTTCTCTAACAAAATTCGTTATTTTCTCTTTTCCTAAAGGGAAAAAGAATAAATTTACCCCTGAACTTATATTGAAAAGTAACTCTTGAACTATCACAACGATCTATTATATACCTATACTATTAAAATGTGAATTTATTTACTACATGCGATGTATAGTACCACTCTCACAATGGAAAGTGTATCTCACTTGCATCACATTAATGTCATATCATATTCCAAAGGCCTATCCATCGGTGACCCCTTAAACTTGACAAAACTTTCACTTAGACACTTTAACTAGACTTTGTTCATCTTAGACATCTTATGTCAGGTTGTATTATGTCATTTTGACACTTTTTTCACAATCAACAAAAAATTTAAAGTTAGGGCAACTCACTCGCCGATGACGTGTCAAAGTACCAAATTAAATGAAGACATTTGTCATTTGACACAAATACAATTCATTAATAATGATTATTGAATAAAACTAAAACTTAGCCAATGAATCAATGACATCTGACATTTTTGGTCGAATAATTATTAAAGAGGATTGAATTATTTTTTTTTTAAAAATGACTTTGCAGAACTCCCCACCCCAACCCTAGTAGTTTTCTCCATTAAATTAAACCCAACCCCCTTCATCTTCTCCGTCGATCGTCATATCTCAATGCTTTTTAGTTTTATTAGTAGGAGGGTTCCATTATACACTAATAAAGTAGTCATTTTCTCAGCTTCTAAACTAAGGACTGTCATTTTAATGAAGAATGTGAGATAGTACTTAAGGCCAAATATCAGATAAACAATTGTCAAATTTAGAAAGAAAAATTGTTAATGAAGTCGTAATGTCGACTTTCAACCACATAATTTGAACTGCCATTACTTAACAATAAAATTCTTCACCAATTTGACCATCAAATCTAATCCACATAGACAAGTTTATTCAACTCTAAAATCACTCTCAACTCTTTTTACCTTTGAAGGACCTTAAGGTAGGAAAAATTATGGCCCAAAAATAGGAAAAAAGAAAGGAAAAAATTAAATAAAAATAGGCTAAAAATGCCTTCATACACTTTTTATAATTGTATTACACTCACCATATTAGGTCAGCAAAAAGTGTCAAAATGACACAATATGACCTGACATAAGGTGTCTAAAGTGAACAAAGTCTAGTTAAGGTGTCTAAGTGAAAGTTTGTGCCAAGTGCTTGTATATAAACATTTGGTCTAGTTAGCATTGAAGTGTGTTTCTCATGCTCATCAATGGTAGTAACCATGTGGACGAAAATCTTGGGCCAAATGCGTCTGAGTATGTGTATACACACACATTTGGTCTAATCAACATTAATGTGTGTTTCTCAAACTAATGAGTGATAATTTAAATGTGTTTTTTCACACTCTTAATAATTTTGATGAAATTAATATATAAGGATATTCTAAGTGTATTTTGACCACGTACATCAATATACATATGTATATCTAATGTATATCAATAATATGTTTTACCGTGTGTATACGTTTTATTAAAAAAATAATACTACTTGTATTTTTTTTTTTTAAAATGATCCTTCATTAGACAAAGTAATTAAGGCTCCAATGTTGCATTCCTAGATAAAAGTGAATTTTCCTTAAATTTATACTTCTTTCGTTTCTATTTGTTTGTTCTATTTTATCTTGACATAAAATTTAACAAAGTAATTTTTATGGTCAAAAATAAAAAAAGATATGTAATTTTTAGTGAAAACTAGTAAAGAAAGCACGTAAAAATCCTAGTCTCTGCTCTTCTCTCAAGCGATAAATGGGGACGTGATAGGAGCCATGACTGTTTCGCCCTCTCCACAACCTGTGGCTATGTGGAGACAAATGTCAACCCTAATTCAAAAATATCCTACGCAACAACCATTAAACCATCACAAACGACCCAAAAACTATCAAAAGATATACTAAAACCAATTGAGTTTATTAATGAGGAACCTACTGTGAGATTTAATATGGAGGAAAGAGAGCAGTTTGCTAGGGAAGAAAGCTTGCATCAAGCAGTGATCATCAAAATTGCATATGGAAAACCAGACTTATCCGAATTGCTAAAGCGTTTACCAAAGCAATTTGATGTTAAAGAATAGTGTGTAATATTTGACAACTTGATTTTCGTCACTTGTTGATCAGATTTGACTTATATGAGGACTTTGTACATGTTTTGTCAAGTTCTTATGACTATTTTAAGTGTGGTAACGAAGAGTATTTGTTTAGAATTTTTCTATGGACGTCATCGTTCAACCCCAAGGTTGAAACACCTAAAGTTGGGGTGTGGATTTCATTGCCAGATTTACCTCCAGACCTCTTTGCGAGAAGGTCCTTATTATCAATTGCGACAGCACTATTGCAATTGATAAAACAACACAAGATCGCACTAGGCCAAGTACGACTAGGGTTAAGTGATTCTAGACCTATTAGACAAACATCCAAATCGTGTAAGACTACAATTTCTGAAGAAAGAATCGGATAAAATTATTGAGCATTATCAAAGAATTGTCTATGAAAATCTTCCACTATATTGTACTCATTGTAAACTTCAAGGACACGAGGAGGAAACTAAATGTCGTTTGTTACTAGGGAAGACATTGTCATAAGGTGATCGTTTAGTCGACGAAACTGGGGGAGATGTTGCCCTTACACAATCTGATTCTAAGGCTAACAATATGAAACAATTAACGAGATATGCACATGATTTTTTGAACTCCAAGATAGCTGCGAAAAAATATATCAGAAAACCAATTGGCGACCAAAATGTCGTGCAACAATTGGCTAGGAATCATAGTTCTTTGGCTACTGTTGATGGAGTCTCAAAGTTGCATGATATATGTACTAATGAGTTTGGGGCTGATACGTTAGTAGATTCAACTCCTAAATCTACTTTGATTGGTGAAGAAGCAGTAAAAGAGGGTGTGGACCATCAAATAATACCTGAAGCTTCAATTTTATCGAATGAAAATTCCGCTCAAACCATTGAGAATGATTTGGAAGTCGATGTTTTTGGCATTGGGAATTCAAATTGCGAATCTTTAAATGAGGTCCCCCAACATGTTGAAAAATTGGTACATCAAGCCAAGAAAATTGTAGTTTCAACTGCTATGAATACGATTGAGGACGTTTATGGCTCATTAGCAATAATGCTAGACAAATATTTGAACATAGGGAGATGAATTGGTAGAAAAGAGAACTGGAACATGGTTATATGTAGGAAGATATCATCTAATGTTTCTGCAGGGCCGCGAAGTAATTCCTCAAATAACATATTATGCTCGGATAATTTTGATGTTTTCTTGACGGATACCATAAAAGATGGTAATCTTATGACTCCAACATTAATATTACACATTTCTCATCCTGAAGTAAATAAGATTATTCAAGAATGTGAGACTTCCATGATACTCAAATCCAATTTAACAATCAAGCCACTCATAGTTACTTTAACACCTTAGCTCACGAGGTGCCTAGCCAATCTTTGGAGTCGCTTGGAAAACTTCAAGGTGAATCTGGACAACTCATTTTGTCCAAAGGGAATGACAAAGATTTGGTGAAAGGTATGTCATCACTTTCTCAAGCTAATCTCGCAAATAATTTGATTATATCAAAGGAAAAAATAGAGGGAGATGAGTGCTCCTAGGTGGGTTGATTTCGTTGATGAAGAAGAGCAGGTCTCACCTCTTATTTTGGATGGAAAATTAAGTCCACAAGCTTTAGAATTTGTACCTAAAGGTGTAATTGCAAAAAAGAATGAATTAGAGGCCTCAACATTAAGAGTTAATCCCACTAAGGCTTATGCTATTGATTTGAACGATGACTATTTTGATGAGGATGATGAAGATAATATACTATGTTTTGATAAAGTGGCTAGGGATGGAGATATCTCATCTAGGCATCAAAGAAGTGGAAGTAACAAAAGTAAAAGGAAGACACATAATAGGCAACACAGTTAGGATGGTAAAGTGACCGGAGAGTTTGTTCCAAGGCAACTATCTATGCGACTGGCAAATCAAAATCATATGCCAGTGTCTATAGATTTAACAAGATCCAATCAACCCAAGAAAAAGTAATGAGCTATCAAGTGTTGTTGAACATATTTGAAGACAAGAGGAAAATACTTCAGGTTACTTTAGACGTACAACCTATTTTTTTTAATTCATACATTTGTAAAAGGAAGGTTGAGGTTGATAACACAACTTTCTTCTTGGCTTTTATACTTTTACATTATTTAAGTATCCTCATTTGTAATATCATCATAGGGTATGTTACTAACTCAATGATGACTATATAATACCTAGTTCTCTCTAGCTCTTATTTTCTTCATACTTGTTAATTAGCAGAGGTTGATAACCTTATTAGAATTTGTAAGGTCAGGCCTAACTGCCGTTGCTTGTACTTATCCCTATTTAGAATTTTTATATTTTTTATATTAATAAAACACCACTACTCTGACTAGTGGTATATTTAAAAAAATAAAAAATTAAAGATATGTCAAATATATTTAGATGTCCTTTAATTTGTGATCTTAAACATGTCAACAGAAAAATTAAAATCAAAGAATTGTTAAAAGTTAAAACAAAAGAAAAGAGATATTGTTTCGAAAACGAATTAAAAAATACTACAAAGTTTAATAACCAATTTCAAATAGAGAAATAATAAATTTTCCCAAAGACATATGCAACACCAGAGCCCAACAGTAAGCCCAAAGTATCATAACACAGGCCCAACATATCGGCCTCCGAAAGCTGAAAAATCCAACTTTAAACCCTAGCTTCTCGAGCCCACCATTTATGTATTAGAACCAAAAACCCTAATTTTCTTCTTCTCCATAGGCTGCCATTCGCAGAGAAGCAGAGGAGGGAGCGACAGAGAAAGCAGCAAAAAATGAAGTACAATCCAAGAGTATCCTCCTCTCGCCGGAAGAGCAGGAAGGCTCATTTCACGGCGCCTTCAAGTGCGCGCCGGATTTTAATGAGCGCACCCTTATCGTCCGAGTTACGTGTAAAGTACAACGTAAGATCTATGCCGGTGAGGAAAGACGACGAAGTTCAGGTTGTTCGTGGAACTTACAAGGGCCGGGACGGGAAGGTTGTCCAAGTGTACCGTAAGAAATGGGTGATCCACATTGAACGTATAACCAGAGAGAAGGTCAATGGATCTACTGTGAACGTTGGTATTCATCCTTCGAAGGTTGTTGTTACAAAGCTAAGGCTTGACAAAGACAGGAGATCACTACTCGACCGCAAGGCTAAGGGACGCGCTGCTGCTGACAAGGACAAGGGCACTAAGTTCACTTCTGAGGAGATCATGCAGAAAATCGATTGATTTTTCACTCATTTTTTCTGGTATTGCTATTTTAGCTAAAGAGAATTTATATCAGTGCGTTTCAGTTCATTAGTGTTTTGTGGAGACGTTGAATTTTGTTGAAGTTTCTGTATTTGCTTAAATCAATGATGATGATACATCAGAACTCCATAATTTAGTTAGATTATTATGTTAGCTACTATATTCGACTGTTGGCTGTACCTGTAACTCTGCTCAGACACTGATGAATGATGCTGTTTAGCCAAGTGACTCGCGTTGGTGCTTAGTATGTATTTTACACAAGAAGCATTATAGCTTTGGAGGTTTTCTAGTAAAGTCATGAGATTCTAGAGTATCCACATAGGGTGAACTTGGATCATTTGATATCCATTAGAAGTTGCTTTCTGAACCATGGACGATAGGATATACTATATGATTTCCATCCATGTGAGCTTTGAAAACCATCAATATTTCTAAGCTTTTGGCAAACAGTAACTACATACCTGGTGTAATTCCACAAAGTGGGGTTGGGAGCAGGGGCAGACTAGAGGTAGTCAAGGGATTATATTGTATATGTAAAGTATTTTATAGAATTTTTATGTCTTTATAATTGATTTTGAACCTCCTAAATGTTGGATTAGAGGTTGGCTTAGTGGTTATGGGGTCGAAGCTCAACTTGAGGTTCCAAGATCAAATCAGAGGCACTATTTTTTTCCGTACCCCCTTAATGGACTAGATCCGCCATTCTTGGTGAGGTTAGAGTATACACTGACCTTTTCTCTACATTGTAGAGAAGCTTTTGTGAAGCTATGTTCAAATTGGGGCAAACATAATGAACACCTCTATTGTACACTTCCCAATGTGTAGAATTGCTGGTTGGAATTGTGCTGTATATTTTTATGAGGCTTCTCATTTTTCTGTTCTATCAACCTAGTGTTATGTTTTTCATTTGAGCTCTCAACCATGTTCTGTTTGAATAGTAGGCATATTGGTGGTGAATGATTTTTCGGAGTGGTAGGAGTGTGACCACAAGAGTGAGGTGTCATTTAAAGCAACTAGTACTGGATTCTCTACCCTTTGTATTTTACATCCTATAGCTGTGACAACAATTTCTGTTCTTCCATTCCTCTATGAAATAACATTAGTCATCCTTTTTTTTGGGGTCATTTTTAGTAGAGCTAGGTTGTCGGAGTAGCTACTATATTTTTAAGTCGAAGTTAGTTTACGTTAAGTTAATCATTCTGTATGCTACTTGGAAATAGTTTCCTATTAGTATGGCATACTTCTAAAATTTCTGGTTTATTATCCTGAACCTGTATTCATTATCTTGTTACTTTCCAGTTTTATGCATTTTTGTAGAGGTCTCTTAGCCAAGTGGTAGTGTGTTTTACTGCTAACTGGGATTTTTACTAGTTAGACTTGTATTACTTTCTTGAGATGCTAAAGGGTTGGTGATTTCAATGTGTTATACCTTGCCGATACAGGTGCAAGTAGTAGATCTTACCTGGAAATTATTGGGATTAGATTATTTAGATATGCTGCTTTTTGAGTGCTCCACCACAATGTGTTTTCAATTTTCAGTTTTGTATGCTCAGTGTTTGTTTAGCCCTCTGGTCATGAAAAGTCTCAGTGGTCAGTTCAATTAGCTATGTAGCAACTTGAAAAGTTTACAGAACTCATCTTCAAAAGTATTGTTGGAAGGCAATTTTGATATTTTATTCTCCTGCCCACTTGTAGTCGTTTTCTAGCTATATTGGCCTATTTTGATCAATAGGCAAGTGTTTATTGTCCCTCTTGTCAACTTTTGTCTCAGCTATCTGTCTTTATTCTTTGACATCTATTATGGGCATATATTTTTGTGTTTAAGCTGTTGAATGAAATGTTTGTTTTGTTGAACCCTTGGGGGTGGCTCAAATGGTTTGGCTTGGGTCTTCGATAATGGAGGGTTTAGTTCAAACCCCCTTGCCTGCCCTTGTTGTCGAGCTTGTTACACGGGGTTGCCTAGTGCAGTTTACCTTTCTTTTGTAGTTTGAGGGCTATTGCACTGGATTGGTATTTATCCCTGTGTACTAAAAGGATTGTTGCTGTGGGTTCTCATGTCATCAAAAAATGAAATGTTTGTTCTGTGGAATCAAATATGAAGCTGTAAATTGCTCAAATTCCCCTTTTATGTCTTTCACCTCCTCTGGTTCTTGCGCTTTAGAAGATCAGAGGTGTTTGTTAAGCAGGCAGCATTACCTACTATGGGAAATGCCATGGATATCTACTCTATACGATTAAAGCAAGATATGGTTGGGCCCTCTGCTTATTTACCTACTAAAAACCGTCATCCTACCTTCATGAGATGGGGTGAGGTTTTCGTGCACTCTCAACTCTCTACCACTTCTGTGCTTCCATCAACTGTATAGTTGTCCATGTCCTACTGAAAGCTCTTTTCCCCCCTTCTCTGATGTGTACATACGTACTTTTGGGAATATAACTAATTGGGGTAACCCATCCGTGGCCCCCTAAATTTGGCACCAACTTTCACTTAGACATCTCAACTAAACTTTGTTCATTTTAGACACCTTATGTCACTCCCTATTATATCATTTTGACACATTTTGCTGATGTGGTAAAGTGGTGTGCTACACTCATTGCTGGCGCGTGTGTGGCTTTTTTAGCCTATTTTTTTTTCTTTTTTCTTCATTTTCTGCTGTACATCTCCTTATATTTACTCTCTCAAAAAAATTTCGAAAAATTCATCAAAAACTTCTTTCAAACCTTCTATTATCTGTGTTGGAAAAACATAAGGTTAATATTATTGAACACAATACATACTTGATCTCATCGGTTGATGGCAAGACTGTAACCCATTTTTCTTAAGAGAATAGAGAATAAACTAAGTTATTAAAAAAAATCTACAATCATGATTCTAACATATTCACAATCCATTATAACTTCTTAGATTTCATATTTACAATTCTAAACACCAAATTAAATGATGAAATAGGAGAAAGGTATGGTGAAAAAGACGATAAAATCAAGTGGGTATTATAAAAAAGACCATGAAAATGGAGAAATATGATGGAGAAGATAACCATATAGGGTGGAAATAGGTGAAAAGAAAATGAAAAAGGAGAAATTTGAAGAAGATGAATGTATTTTGGTGAGAAATTTTTGATGAGGAAGATGATAGGGGTGGGTGGGGGTGGGTGGGGGAAGAGGGGTGAGAGGGGAAATCTTCAAATTAGTTGTTTTTGATTGGTCAAAACCTTTCTATTTGACCTTTAATTTTTATTTATTTTTTGTGTTTAATGACATGGCTTTAAAATGAGATGGCATGACATAATTGGTCATTTAATCTATATGGATATGTTTGGTCAACACGCGCTTAGGGTCAGCAGAAAATTGTGAAAAAAGTGTCAGATTGACATAAGGGGACATGACATGAAGTGTCTAAAATGAACAAAGTCTAGTTAAGGTGTCTAAGTGAAAGTTGGTGCCAAGTTTAGGGGGCCACCGATGGGTTACCCCTAACTAATTTAAAGTTGTGCTTTAATTCTTACTTTGGTGAAAAATTGTCGAAGATTAAGTATTTGGCTTTGCGACTTAGTATGGAACTTTGGTGTAAAATTGTCTCAAAGGGGATTTCATCGTAGGTCTCTAAGGTTAGTATTATGAATTATCACATGGATTGATTGATGTACAAGTGTTACGTATAATGGTACATTATTGTGTGTGGGAAAAGGAATTATTTAAAGATAAAATATGAAATTATTTGTGTTTGACTGAATTTTTGATTTTGATATATGTAGTGTTCGTATCTAAAGCTCCTCTCAGAAGTTCTTTTAAGAATAATTAAGTTAAAATTCAAAATTATCTAAATAATTACAAGGAAAACTGTGTTTTCTATTATTGTATGTATGTATCACTATAGGTTTACTTTTATAGAATTTCAAATCATGATTTTAAGTTAGATTAATTTAAAGTTGAAATTTTGTCTGGACATGAAATTTGCCCGATCTTAAATTTTTACCTGCTTATTTAGTGAAAAAAATTGGTGGATCAGAGACCTATTTGTTCGATCTAATTTGTTTTGGTGTAAGTTTGGAGAATTTGTACCTAAAGTTTAAGAGTTAAATTAAAGCAATATATCTCAGTTCTTGCGGCATAAGTTTGTAGGAAACAAGTTATGTTTTTTATGACATAATTTGTTGTTTAATTTTATATATAATTTAACAAATAAATGCATGCGTAGGGGGTGGATGGGAATAAAAAGACTATTTGTGATAACTAAAATACCTACCATGATATTTTATAACTATCACGAGAGCATTGTCATTAAGGTTTTTAATTAGAAATTAACAAAAGAAAGTGCTCAACAGATTTTAAATTTAGAAGTGTCAAAACAACAAATCTCTTGTGATTTGGCCTATAAACTTTTGTCATGGAGCAGTTAGACACGTTGTGTTTCGAATGAGAGAGCGCGAATAATGTTGCATTATTAACTTGAAAGGAATGGAATCCACGACGAAATTACAAAAAAGTTAGGTGTTGGACCACACAACGGATACAAAAAAAGAAAAAAAAGACCAGAAAAGTAGTAATCGTATTTAAGTGAAAGAAAGAAAAAAGAAGTTCTCTACTTCCGCGTAAATGCCGTGTCTGACAAAACGCGTAACATATTGATTACTACCCTCCACTTCAGCTTAAAGCAACATAGAACAATAATTACTTATCGCAAAAGGATGAACATATGGAATATATAAAGGCTTATTTATGTACTTTAATTTGCGATATATATAAATATATATTTAATTTTATATATAATTTAACAAATAAATTCATGCCTCCTACATAATATCTTATTGTAGGATAAATATTCGGTCAAGTATAATTACGTCAAATAATATTCAATGGTCTTATAAATTCATGCCACGTGTACTGTATAATAACTTATGGTTGAGATCTATTTAAATTATATACTTATTATAATAATAAAAACAAAAAAATCATCAATTATTTTTATTTTATAAAACTATCAAATAAAACAATTAAGTGTAGTCTACCTGATATTTCAAGAAAAAAAATAAGACTAGCAGCAATATGCGGACTTCCCGGCCTTTTTACATACGAAACCTCGTACTTGTATTGGATTTTTCAAATTAATACTAATTTTAAAGAATCCGATACTTTTGAAGAATCTGATTAAATATAATTTTATAATTATTTGAAAACCTCCAAATCAGTTTTTTTTAAAAATATTTGAAAACCTCCAAATCAGTTTTTTTTAAATGTATAAAAATAAAAAAATCATAAATATTTTTTATTATAGTATATTTATGTAAGTTTCCTTTATATATTATGTTATAAATAAATAAAAGTTTCTTATTGTGAATGTTTAAATTTATATTCCCTCCCTTTCATATCAACTTAATTTTTGAGACAGTTTTCATTTATCAAATTAACTTAATTGTTTAATTCTCAAAATTACTTTTACAGTGTTCAGGATAAAATTTTTAAAAGTAAATTTAATTTATGTCTTAATCTATTTTTCTTAAAGAGTTTAAAATACCTTAAAATTAAATTAATATGAAATAAAAAAATAATTCCTTATCTGTGGTCCGTTTGGACATGCCGTATAATTCATATTGAATGTCCAAACATTCATTGGAAACTACGATTTTATATTACATGTAATACTCAAATATCTCTATCTCCCTATTAACAAATATTTATAACTTTTTAGTTTTCCTGAACATAAAATCATAACTTTAACATACATAATTAAATATTTTAAAAAAAATATTTGTCCAAATAACCTAATTGATGTTCAAATATCTCTGTCAACCTATTAATACATATTTATAATTTTTTCCCAAGTCTATCAAACAAAAACATGTTATAAATACGAAATAATATAATAATAAATTAATAGAAATATCACATCAATAATTGCTTTTAGAGCATTGACCCCACAATTCCATTGACCCCTTCCGTTTTGATCAACTATACCATAAAACAAGGAATAAAAATTGAAAATGTAGTGATTAACACAGCTTATTTCTTCATGTCCATTGGCCATCAAACCTTTAACACTTTCTCTTCCCCAAAAATTCGGATCCTTCTTCTTCCCTCTCTGAATTCTTCATCCATTTTTGTTTGTATCGATAAAACTTCAATTTCCCCTAAATTTGTAGGTTTGTTCTTGCACCAAACTCCTCCATTTCGTTTCAGTTTCTACACAATGTGTGGGAACCTTCCTAATCCCTTTTAACTTTTTTTTTCACCGTGTAGGACACACAGGTTTTTGTACTTTGTTTGAACCCTCTAAAGTTCATTCTGTATATATATATATATATATGTATATGTATTTCATTGTCTTGTAAACAGAGAAATTAAGAACAAGTATGGAAAGCTATTTGAATGAAAATTTTGGAGATGTGAAGCCGAAGCACTCCTCGGAGGAAGTGCTGAAGCGATGGAGGAGCCTTTGTGGTGTTGTCAAGAACCCTAAACGTCGGTTTCGTTTCACTGCTAATTTATCCAAGCGTTATGAGGCTGCTGCAATGCGACGTACTAATCATGTACATCCCCTTCTCTCTCATTTTCCTCTTTCTGTTTTTCAGTTCCCCTTCTTCACTAACTGGTAAAGTTAGTGACATGTGATCAAAGAGGTCACGGGTTCAAGCTGTACAAATAGCCTTTTGTAGAAATGCTTTCATATTACTTGACCTTGTACACTCCCTCTTAACATAGTTTTAATTAGATATGTATTGTATCAAACTAATTTTATTGTTGATGTTTTGAAACTCTAAATTTATTTTTGTATGTAGTTAGTTATTTAATATCGAGGATAGAAACAGAAAAATATAGTAAAATTTGATTTTGTAAATTGGACAAGTAAATTGAAACAACTATTTTTAGTATATGTGTTAAGTAATATGAAGCAGAGGGACTAGCTTTTCTTTGTGTCTGCTGAAATTTGAACCCTGATCTCTTGTGAATTCCACCATGACTTGAGGATAAACTAGCCTAATGTGTGAGCATAATTGGTTGAATACTCGAGAAATAAAAGGGCTGTGAAAGAATGATAATAAAAAAAAGTCAAATTACTACATGAATTACTCATATTGATATGTATAATTCATGTAACCTATCTCAAGTAGTACTAGTTTTTTTCACTTGAGTCCTAAATTAGTGACTGATGTGTTTGAAGATACACGTAAAAATAATGAATATACAGAGCTTTCAACATGCTTTTTTGGTCAAGCTCATCGCACGGGCTTGTCTAGTGCGGTTTATAATTTGCAGACTATTACACTGGAGCGGGGTTTAACCTATGACACCCAAAGAGTAGATTGCATGGTTCCTTGTCAAAAAAATAAATAATCAAAGCTTTCAGTAGACCTGCTGACTTTTATTTTTCTTCCAGTGTCAATATTTATCTGTAGTCTTCACTTCTGTTCCTGTTCCAATCAGCTTTATTCGTGCTGTTGGACTTGCCTCGCCTTTTACATTCAACATATTGTTATCATTCCTCCTAAAGCAAGGACCTTTTCAGGAGGAAATTCTACTATTAACAATGTATAAAGCTGTTATTGTTTGATGGGATCATATTCTTGTTTGTCACTTCTTCTTGAAGCAGTTCCACTTGGTAATGTCATTTTAAGGAAGACTAATTCTCTTGCCTGATTTTATGTGACTGATAGTATTGAATTGGGGATGCATTTGAATTTACAACAACATGGTGATTGGATTGAGTTGGGATGCATTTAGATTTGCTTCACCAATTTCATATGGTAAAACCTGGTTAATGTGGCTAAGCCTTTTTTTTTTTTTTTGTGTTACAGGAGAAACTAAGGGTAGCAGTTCTGGTTTCAAAGGCTGCATTTCAGTTTATACAAGGTGAATATATAATTTTTTTCTTTCTTTCTGTTTAGTTACCTCTTAAGATGTTCTTAGATTAATTCTTCGAAATGGCAGGCATGCAACCAAGTGATTACAGTGTACCAAAGGAAGTTGAAGACGCCGGTTTTCAAATTGACGCTGACGAGCTAGCATCTGTTGTTGAAAGCCATGATCTGAAAAAAGTCAAATTTCATGGAGGAGTGGATGGGATTGCAAATAAGCTGGCCACGTCAAGTACCGATGGGATTTCTGCTGATAATGAAACTGCCCTAACTCTCAGACAGGAACTTTTTGGAGTTAACAAATTCCAAGAAAGTGAAGCTCGGAGCTTTTGGTTGTTTGTCTGGGAAGCTCTTCAAGACATGACTCTTATGATCCTTGGTGCATGTGCTTTTGTTTCTCTGATTGTTGGCATTGTAATGGAGGGATGGCCTGTAGGGGCCCATGATGGTCTTGGTATTGTAGCTAGTATTTTGCTGGTGGTATTTGTTACAGCAACAAGTGATTATCGCCAATCCTTGCAGTTCAGAGACCTTGACAAAGAGAAGAAGAAGATATCTATCCAGGCTACTAGGAATGGATACAGACAAAAGATGTCCATTTATGATCTAGTTCCTGGTGATATAGTTCATCTTGCAATAGGAGATCAAGTCCCTGCAGATGGACTCTTTCTTTCAGGATTTTCTGTTTTAATTGATGAATCCAGCTTGACGGGAGAAAGTGAGCCAGTAATGGTCAATGCTCAAAATCCGTTTCTTCTTTCTGGAACTAAGGTCCAAGATGGTTCTTGCAAGATGTTGGTTACAACAGTTGGGATGAGGACTCAGTGGGGAAAACTGATAGCAACACTCAGTGAAGGCGGAGATGATGAAACTCCATTACAGGTTAAACTGAATGGAGTGGCAACAATCATTGGAAAGATAGGCCTTTTCTTTGCTGTAGTGACTTTTGCTGTACTCTTGCAAAAAATGTTCGGCCGAAAACTGCTAGAGGGGTCCCACTGGAGCTGGTCTGGGGAAGAAGCTAGGGAAGTCTTGGAATACTTTGCCATTGCAGTTACCATTGTGGTTGTTGCAGTTCCTGAGGGACTTCCCTTGGCTGTGACCTTAAGCCTTGCTTTTGCCATGAAAAAGATGATGAATGATAAGGCACTTGTCCGCCATCTAGCAGCTTGCGAGACAATGGGATCAGCTACAACCATCTGTAGTGATAAAACTGGGACTCTAACAACCAACCGCATGACTGTAGTGAAAACATGCTTCTGTATGAATGTCAATGATGTGAGCAGACCAGGTGATGCATCTGCACTTTGTTCTGAACTTGAAAAATCTGTGGTCAAAACTTTGCTGCAGTCGATTTTTAACAACACGAGTGGAGAAGTTGTAGCTACCAAGGGCAAGAAGCGTGAGATGTTGGGAACCCCAACTGAGACTGCTATATTGGAGTTCGGTTTAGCACTTGGTGGAGATTTTCAAGCAGAACGACAAGCAGGAAAGCTCATAAAAATCGAACCGTTCAACTCTACTAAGAAGCGGATGAGTGTGGTGCTTGAGCTTCCTGAAGGAGGTTTAAGGGCTCATACCAAAGGCGCTTCAGAAATTATTTTGGCTGCCTGTGACAAAGTAGTCAACTCAGATGGTGACGTTGTTTCCTTGGATGAAACATTAAGAAATAATCTTAATGCCACCATTGAGCAGTTTGCTACTGAAGCTCTTCGTACCTTGTGTCTTGCCTATATGGATCTGGAAAATGGATTCTCTCCTGATGATGCTATTCCACTGTCTGGGTTCACTTGCATAGGTATTGTAGGTATAAAGGATCCCGTTCGTCCTGGAGTCAAGGAGTCTGTTGCACTTTGTCGTTCAGCAGGTGTGACTGTTCGGATGGTCACTGGAGATAACATTAATACTGCAAAAGCCATAGCTAGGGAATGTGGTATACTGACAGATGATGGTATCGCTATTGAAGGACCAGTTTTCCGGGAAATGAGTCAAGAGGAAATGCTTAAAGTGATTCCCAAAATTCAGGTACTGTAGTCATTTTTCGTTTGTTGGAGAATGAAGTCATTATTGCAGGAGAATTCTTCTGGAAAAGTTCCACCCTAGTTGTGATTTCTCATTTAAGAAGACACTCTTTTTACTTCTTCAGGTGATGGCTAGGTCTTCTCCACTAGACAAACACACATTGGTAAAGCAATTGCGGACAACATTCAATGAAGTTGTTGCAGTCACTGGTGATGGGACCAATGATGCTCCTGCACTTCATGAAGCAGATATTGGACTTGCAATGGGCATTGCTGGAACTGAGGTGAATACAATAATTTCATTCCTTTTAGCAATCCATTGTCTGGATTCTTTATTAAGTACCAAATTGTCATTGCATGAGAGTTGAGATGGTTAAATGCACAATCAATTTTAGAACTATAAGTACAGTAGGACTGTAAATAGGAAGCAGGAGAATTAATTCACTACTTGCTTTTGCATTTTACTGTCTGGATCATTTTTTTCAATAGGCAATGCTTCTAATGCTCGCAACAGCTGCCCCAGAATATTTTTTTTTCCTAGTGAGTAAATTAAAGGACTATTACCTGACAAATAAATTTCATGAAAAATAAGATGGGAATATGCGTCTGTCTTTGGGGGGGGGGGGGCAACAAAAAGGAAAAGAATTATGTCCACTTAGCTGTTCAGTTTCTAAGCCCACTGATTCTATATTGCAAAATTTTCCAGATAATACAATTAGTTTGAGATGTAATATCATTGACCTTCCCCTGACTCTTCGTTTCAGGTTGCCAAAGAGAGTGCTGATGTTATCATACTGGATGATAACTTCTCTACAATTGTTACTGTAGCCAAATGGGGACGCTCTGTCTACATAAATATTCAGAAATTTGTTCAGTTTCAGCTGACTGTTAATATCGTTGCATTGGTAGTTAACTTCGCTTCAGCTTGTGTGACAGGTCAGGAGCCCTTTTCCTCTTGTTCTACCATTCTTTTAACTGTTTTTCAGTTTAGTCATATTTGCTGAATAGCCAATCGAAATGCATTTTTTTGCTCACTTCTATGTTTTTTTTCGAACTATGCTTCAGGGAGCGCTCCTCTTACCGCTGTTCAACTTCTGTGGGTCAACATGATCATGGATACCTTAGGAGCACTTGCTTTAGCAACAGAGCCCCCTAATGACGAACTAATGAAAAGAGCACCAGTAGGGAGGAAAGGAAACTTTATCAGCAACGTCATGTGGAGAAATATCTTGGGCCAATCTTTATATCAGTTCTTAGTTATATGGTTCCTACAAGTATATGGGAAAACAATATTTCGTCTTGATGGCCCGGATGCTAACCTTACCCTCAACACAATTATTTTCAACTCGTTCGTCTTCTGCCAGGTAAATTACAAGCATTTTAAAAGTTTAGTGAAGTCTTGATTTCTAGTACCAAGTATGGTTTACCTGACACATTTGTGGTTCTAAATGCAGCTTTTCAATGAAGTGAACTCCCGAGAGATGGAAAAAATTGAGGTTTGGGAAGGCATACTGGATAACTATGTATTTGTGACAGTTATCGGTGTAACTCTCTTCTTCCAAATCATAATCATCGAATACCTGGGGACATTTGCGAACACCACTCCCCTCTCATTTTCTCAATGGTTCGTTAGTGTATTTTTCGGGTTCTTGGGCATGCCAATCGCTGTACAGTTGAAAAAGATGCGGATATGAAGTCCATAGTGTTGTCATATCTTCTGTACAATCACTTGAAGGAGGAGCTGTTATAATAGTAACTCACTCTACGTGGTAGCAAAATGACCTCTTTGGCTCAACTAGGAGGAAACGAAGTAACAAATGTTGGTCCATTGTAGCATCACTAACACAGTTGTAAGATACCAATTTTTTTCTTCTATTTTCCCTGTTTTTTCTTTGTATTGAAGAAACAAAAGGAGGTAAATCTGTGTCTTAGGATATCATGCTCAAACTTGTAAAGCAATTTCTTGTAGTTTACTTCAATTTCAGTGCATAGAAACAGTGCTGCTCCTTTCCTTCAAACTATGATATTTTTTTAGCGTTAAGCTTTGCTTCTGTTTCCTTGTTACTTTTTGTTAAATCTGATTATAGCTTCTTAAAAGATTTCTGATTAAAAACTCTTGAGCAAGTTATGCTTAATCTATACCATATAATCTTCTTGGAAGATTTCTTAGTAGGTTTATGAAATTTGGATTACTGTTACAACCTATGATATTGTGCTCAAGGATATAAATAGGTGAGAAAGGTCAATGATGAATTCTATTACATTTATAAGACTCTTTGAAGCACAAACGTCTTTGTAAACATGTGTGCTTCTTGCCATTCATATTAAATTATTGGATATTTCTGTCAATTTATCTGCTTACTTCAAAAAAATTCTGCTTTACTTTATTGTACTTTATTATTTATATATATATATATATATGCATGTACCTTTTCACTGTGAACAAAAAACTACACTTATTTTCAATAAAAATATGTCAGCCTTTCTTCCTTATCTTTGTATATGAGTTTTGTGGGGCCAACTTTAGTAGTTTCGTAGCTCTTTATTTTCTAATGCACATAAGAAATTATTATTTACTCTAATTAAACTTACATAGCAAGTTTCAAGAATCATAGTCTAATAATTGTCTTATTTCTTCAATTTTTATATATTTAAAAATCATATAAATTGTTAATTTACTGTTTGACAAAATAATAAATTTAATTGACTATTGAAATTTTATCGGTATCACAAAAAAGGGATAAAAAATAACTTGCATTATTTGAAAATGACATAAAAAAGCATTGTAAATCTCTTTAAAATTATATATTTATCCCATATATTGATAAAATAAATAATATACAACATTTAAAATTTACCCAAAATATTAGAAATTATAACAATTAACAACATAAAATATTTAAAATACATAAAGAGTTTGATTGTTTCTAAAATTTCATTAGTGCCACGTAAATAAAGCAGAGAAAATAAAATAATATCATTTAAGAATACATAACAGTGCTATATAATTAATAACTTAAAATATTTACATATCATATTAAAATTTAACTCTCTCTCTAAATTATATGTCGTATAAATTAAAACAATCAAAAACATATGTCGGGCTCATCTAGCACACACGCATCACTTCGTCAACATGCCAGCTTGTAGCGAGGGGTAATATGGTAATTTAATGTTTTTTCCTTTACTCTTTTTTGTTTTATTACTTTATATAAATAAAAAAATATGTAGAAAATATTATAAATCACAATAATTAATAGCTTAAAATATATAAACGTTTCTGTTAACTCTCAAAATTCCATCTATGCATATAAATTGGGCTAAAGGGAGAAATTTATATTATGTAAAATACATTAAATATTCTATAATTCACAATAATTACATGTTAAATATCGAAAATAACTTATAATAATACATTAAAAAATACTATAAATCATAATAATTAGCAACTTGAAAAATCTAAGAAATATATATATATATATATATATATATATATATAGATTGACTCTCAAATTCACCAGTGTCACTAAATTGATACAAAAAGGATGTATGAATTATAATCTTTATTGGATCATTAAGAATTCTAACGTTCAAATATGAATTAAATGTATTAAAAGATAAAAACTATGAAAAATATCAGAACTATTTAAAAAATATAATCAAAGTAAATATTTTTACGTATAAAATAAAATTTTAAAAATCATATATATAATGTCGGGTTGGTTTGGTTTAAGTGTTTTTTTTAGTTGAAACCAAACCAACCAAAATATAGTCCGTTTTTTTTTTTCCAACAACAAACCAAGTCAAACCAAATCACTAGTCGAGTTTTTTTCGATTCGACTTGATTTGCGATTATCGATTAGATTTTGTACACCCCTACCTAGGTTCTAGTCCCTCTAAGTCAATAATGACCAGAAAAATCTGGTGCCCATTGGTCGCGATAGGATCCGTCGCTAAAGGGAATTAGCGTCCTTCAAGATTTTTCGAGATAGGTGTATTTTGTGGTCCCTAAAAGCATTATAGGGACAAAATATAGGTTAAGTGGTGCCTAAAACATTTATCTACCAGTATTACTTGTTTAAAAAAAGACTGTTTTCTCCAAATTATACAGTTCGTTATATAGAAAGTCATACATATACATGTAAAAAATAGTAAAAAAAACACAAAAAAATGTATTAAGATCACACTAGTAACCGTGTAACCAAAATTTACATGATATGGTAATGGTATTGTTTATACAATCATGGTACTTTTTCCTCTAGAAAAACAAAATATTTCCTAACAATCCTAGAAATATGATGGTGTTGTAAAATAATGGTCATTGCCACATGTTGCAAGGCAAATGTACCATTGCCACATATATAGGTCATTTGTAAGACAAATAGGTATGACATGTGGACACCTTCCACACTTGTCAAATTATGGTCAAGTTTCACTTTTCCATGTACTACTATATATATGTAGTATATTTCAAAACAATGCAGTAAGTAAAAAGAAAAAATTTGAAAACATTAATATACTCTCTCTTATTTGTTCTTATTTTAGTTGATTGTGATAAATTATTAGCTACTTATTTTATAACACGTTATCAGCACGAGACTCTGCCAACTTGAGCTACTTTAAATAGGTAAAAAGGGTAAGAATTTTATTTTTCTAAAAAATGTCTAATATTTCTAAACTTGAATTTGTTGCCTTGGATATATCGGGTAAAGGATACTCATCCTGGATACTAGATGCTGAAATTCACTTGGATGCAATGGGTTTGGTAGAAACCATCAAAGATAATAATCAGGCATCCAGTCAAGAACGTGCAAAAGCTATGATCTTTCTCCGTCACCATCTTGACGAGGGGTTAAAAATGCAATATCTCACTATAAAAGACCCCTTGTACTGTGGAAAAATTTAAAAGATAGATATGACCACCTGAAGTTAGTCATTCTACCACAGGCACGTCATGATTGGTTTAATCTAAGATTATCTGATTTTAAAAGTATAACTGAATATAATTCTTCCATGTATAGAATTATATCACAGTTAAATTTATGCGGAGAAGAGGTCACTGAACATGATAAACTAGAGAAAACATACTCCACATTTCCTGCCTCGAGTATGCTCCTGCAGCAGCAATATCGAGGAATGGATTTTAAAAAATATTCTGAATTACTTTCACATCTTCTTATTGCTGAACGACATAACGATCTTTTGATAAAAAATCATGAAAGTCGACCTGTTGGTTCTATGCCAGTCCCTGAAGTGAATCAGGCAAATTATCACCAACGAGAAAAAGGTCGTGGCTCCTTCGTGGTCGTGGCTCCGGTCATGGTCGTGGTCGTGGTCGTAAAATAAATTACAATCATGATGGTCGTCTTGCACCGAAAAATGACCAACAGTATAAAAGGAAGGGTGAGAGACAAGAAGTGATACAAAAGAAAAATTCGGAAAGTGTATGTCATAGATGTGGAGGAATGGGGCACTGGTCGCGTACTTGTCGATCATCTAAGCGACTGGTTCAACTTTATCAAGCATCCTTGAAAAAGAGTGATGATAATCCAGAAGCAAACTTTATCTCTGAAGATAATGTTGAGCCCATGCATAAATTGATAATAATGCAGAAGCAAATGTTGAGCCTATGCATCTGGATGTAGCTGATTTCTTTGTATTCCCTGAAGGAAAAATAATCAGTGACGATCCCGCGATAAATTAGATAGTTTCATTTTCTATTTGTTTGTATTATTTGGTATGTTTGTGTTTTTCTAAATCATTGTAAATATAATAACCTTGTTTAATAGTATTATTTTACTATGTTTATATCTGTTTTTGAAGAAAATATGGATATGCCCCAAACTTCGTTTGAATCAATGATCAATCATGAAGATATTTGTGTAATTGATAGCGGAACAACGCACGCCATATTCAAAGATGAGAAATACTTCTCTTACTTGCTTAGAAGAAAAGGAAATGTTACTACAATTTCTGGTAATTCAAACTTAATAGAAGGCTCCGGAAGAGCTACTATATTTTTGCCTAAGGGGACAAAACTTGTTATAGAAGATGCATTGTTCTCTTCTAAATCCCCAAGAAACTTGTTAAGTTTTAAAGATATTCGCCGAAATGGATATCATATTGAGACAATAAATGAAATGAACGTTGAATACCTTGGTATTACCAAGATTATCTCAAACCAGAAATATGTGTTAGAGAAATTATCAACTTTATCTTCTGGCTTATATTATGCAAAAATAAGTACAGTTGAAGCACACTCTATCGTAAACCAGAAGTTTACTGACTTAAAAACTTTTGTGCTTTGGCATGACCGAATGGGTCATCCTGGATCAATAATGATGAGACGAATCATTGAAAACTCAAAAGGACATCCATTAAAGAACCTGAAGATTCTTACATGTGATGAATTTTCATGTGCTGCTTGTTATCAAGGAAAATTGATTACTAGGCCATCACAAATGAAGGTTAACATTGAATCCCTCAATTTTTAGAACGTATACATGGAGATATATGTGGACCTATTCACCCATCTAGTGGGTCGTTTAGATATTTTATGGTCCTAATTGATGCATCTTCAAGATGGTCTCATGTGTGCCTCTTATCATCTCGCAACCTGGCGTTTGCAAAATTATTGGCACAAATAATACGATTAAGAGCGCAATTTTCAGATTATCCCATTAAGGCAATTCGCCTTGATAATGCTGGAGAATTCACATCCCAAGCTTTTAATGATTATTGCTTATCAATAGGGATAAAAGTTGAACATCCTGTAGCTCATGTTCATACTCAAAATGGCCTTGCTGAGTCATTTATTAAGCGCTTACAGTTGATAGCAAGACCTCTACTTATGAAAAGTAAGTTACCCACTACTGTTTGGGGTCATGCTATCTTACATGCAGCATCACTTGTTCGTCTCAGACCGACTCATTATAATAAATATTCTCCGTCACAATTAGTATTTGGTCATGAACCAAATATTGGTCATCTACGAATTTTTGGATGTGCTGTATATGTGCCAGTAGCACCCCGCAGCGCACTAAGATGGGCCCCCAAAGAAGGTTAGGCATATATGTTGGGTTTGATTCACCATCTATAATTCGCTATCTTGAGCCATTGACAGGAGATTTATTTACTGCAAGATTTGCAGATTGTCGATTTGATGAAACAAATTTTCCGCAATTAGGGGGAGAGAAAAAAGAACTTAAAAATGAAATTGCATGGAAAGTTTCATCATTATCTCATTTTGATCCACGTTCCCTATATGTGAACAGGAGGTCCAGAAGATCATCATTTGCAAAACATAGCAAATCGAATGCCAGACGCATTTACTGATTTGAAAAGGATAACAAAGTCACATACTCCCGCAGTAAACGTGCCTATCCGGATTGACGTCCCAAAAGGATCATCTACAAGTGTCATGACTTCTGAATCACAAACACGCTTGAAGCGTGGCAGACCATTGGGTTCAAAAGATAAAAATCCTAGAAAAAGAAGTACAAAAATGACACTACAAAAGAATCTCACGAAGATAAGATCCAAGATCTGATTAATCCTGATATTTCTGAAGAGATCAGTGAACCCGAGACTCAAGTGAATGAAGAACTTTCAATAAGTTCTACGGGTGATGAGATAAGTTTAGATCGATCGAAAATCATAGTTGATAATGTTTTCGCATATAATGTTGCACTTAACATTATGCAAGACAGTGATGATCTTGAACCCTTATCTGTCGAAGAATGTCGACGAAGATGTGATTGGCCGAAATGGCAAGAGGCAATTCAATCAGAATTAGACTCACTTGCTAAACGTGAGGTTTTTGGACCTGTAGTCAAACCCCAAATGGTGTAAAATCAGTTGGTTATAAATGGGTTTTTGTGCGAAAGCGAAATGAGAGAAATGAAATTGTAAGATACAAGGCACGCCTTGTTGCACAAGGATTCTCTCAACGACCTGGTATCGACTATGAAGAAACATATTCACCAGTTATGGATGCAATAACTTTTCGATATCTCATCAGTTTAGCTGTTCATGAAAATCTTGAAATACATCTAATGGATGTGATTACAGCTTATCTTTACGGTTCACTTGATAATGAAATTTATATGAAAATTCCAGAAGGACTTAAAATGCCTGAAGCATATAGTTCAAAACCTCGAGAAATGTGTTCAATCAGATTACAAAAGTCATTATATGGCTTAAAACAATCAGGACGCATGTGGTATAATCGCCTCAGTGAGTACTTGATAAAACAAGATTATATAAATGATGTCATTTGCCCTTGCATTTTTATTAAGAAAACAACATCAGGGTTTGTTATTCTTGCAGTTTATGTTGATGACATTAATCTCATTGGAACTCCAGAAGAGGTCCAAAAGGCAATTGAATATCTAAAGAAAGAATTTGAGATGAAAGACCTTGGAAAGACAAAACTTTGTCTTGGTCTACAAATTGAACATTTAGTAGACGGGATCTTCATCCATCAATCTGCCTATACTGAGAAAATCTTGAAACGTTTTTACATGGACAAAGCACATCCATTAAGTACCCCAATGATTGTGCGATCACTTGAAGTGAGTAAAGATCCATTCCGACCTCAAGAAGAGAATGAGGAACTTCTTGGTCCTGAAGTACCTTATCTTAGTGCAATTGGCGCACTTATGTATCTTGCTAATTCTACAAGACCTGACATAGCATTTTCTGTTAATTTATTAGCAAGATTTAGTTCTTCTCCTACACGAAGACATTGGAATGGAGTTAAACATATATTGCGATATCTAAAAGGGACTAGTGATATGGGTCTATTTTATACTAACAAAGATAGTACAGATCTTGTTGGTTATGCAGATGCAGGTTATTTATCTGACCCACATAAGGCTCGATCTCAAACAGGCTATTTGTTCACATACGGAGGTACTGCTATATCATGGCGATCTACGAAGCAGTCCATAGTCGCTACTTCTTCAAATCATGCTGAGATAATAGCCATTCATGAAGCAAGTAGAGAATGCGTATGGTTGAGATCAGTTATACATTTTATCAACGAAAAATGTGATTTGAAATGTGATGTCAAGATACCCACGGTGCTTTTTGAAGACAATGCTGCATGTATAGCTCAATTAAGAGGAGGCTTCATAAAAGGAGATAGAACGAAACATATTTCACCAAATTATTCTTTACACATGATCTCCAGAAGAACGGTGATATTGATATACAACAAATTCGTTCAAGTGATAATCCAGCAGATTTATTCACCAAATCTTTACCAGCCTCAACTCTTGAAAAGATGGTACAAAAGATCGGAATGCGAAGACTTAAACATCTGAATCGTAGTCTTCATCAGGGGGAGTAAATAC
>CM040619.1:58222726-58285897 GCA_022817965.1 Solanum lycopersicoides
AATTTCTAGAGTAAATTCTTTCCCCAATTTTTTTAAATTCCTATTGAATTATGAGGAAGAAAAGATAAATATTGATAGTGAAATCTTGTCAAGCAATATTCGAGTTTTGCTTGTCGGAGAACCTTGAAAAACAAACTAAAAGGATCTAGAGGATGAGGGGTATTGTCGGAATTGCGACGATGGTGGCTACTGGTCGAGCAGCAAAGAGAAATATAAAAATAAAAAATATTTTTATTTGGGAGTTCACTTAAATTTGATGTAAATTCAATTTGATTTCCTTTTTCAAATCTGATCCAAATCTCTTTTTTTGGATGGTATAAAAACATGTCATTTTATCTTCAATTGAATTAATTGGTTCTTAATGTTTTTTTACATGAGAGTTTAAAAGTCCGTGTGAAATTAATAATGGTGAGTCCAGTGAAGGAATTTGATTGCTATAGAAAAGAAAGACAATAAATAAGAAATAAAAATAAAAATACATATATTTTAAAAGAGATTTTAAATATAAAGTTTTAATACTTTTTTTTTGTGCTCACTCTTTTAAAGAGAGTGAAATACACTATCTTCGCCAGCTAAGCATTAAGGAGTAGGGGCGAAGCTACGGTAGCCGAAGGGGTTCAAATGAACCCATTAACTTTTTTGTAGATCCTATATTCATATTAAAATATCAAATACGTGCAAAAAAATTCATGTAAACCCTCTACCATAATGAGGTGGGTGGCCCAGTGATCTCCATGCACCCCAGTAAAATTATTCAATTCGTGTGTTGTGGATTTGAAACCCACTCCTAGCACTAGGTTATTAGAATTAATTTCAGATAAAAATATTGGACTTTCTTTAATAAAAAGTAGAAATTGCCATATTATAATTTATTTATTTAATAAAAAAAATGATATAGAAAATTAAAAAAAATGATTTTATATTTATATATATATATAAATAGAATAACGGTAAATGATAATAAAAAAAATTAGTATTTGCATCATACTCTAAAATAATATCTGACTATTGATTTCTACTTAGACATTCAAAAAACCCATATATATTTTCATTGATTTCTACCGAGATATTCATAAATTTTAACCCAAATTTATTTTCAAAAGTTAGGGTTCTAACTTTTATTGTTGATCTGATTGCTATTATCCATCTCTGCCCTTTTATATGTACTACGTACTCTTGTCTGTTCTATTTCATTTTTTTCTTATTTGTTTGCTTTAACATCGTAGAATTATTTATTCAAAATCAAATTTTAATCTTTTCTAGATTATCCCACTCATTGATAATTTATTATAGTGAATAATGTTATTTGCTTTTTAAAATTTTAACTTTTGAAGGTAGCAATAGTTCAAGGTCAGAACGAAACTAGTAAAATGTATATTATATGCGCAAAATATTAATGGTGAGTTTAATAATTTTTTCTCACTTACAATAATATTTTAGTTATGATAAAAATGTTCAAAACTTATATTTAAAAAATTACTCATCTATCATTAGCAATATTTTAGAACTTTAAATTAAATTACTCAAATTTTTATATTATTAAAATAAGTTCTTAGAGTAACAATATTTAAGGTAATGTTTTCTAACATCTCAATAACATAATTTGTGTTATGTGATATTTAAGATCATTTTTTTAAAAAAAATTAGAACCCGCAAGCCTGGAATTCTGACTCCGCTTCTATTAGGGAGATATTAATTTTAGTTTTGAACACTCCAATCATGTGTGGCTGTATACATCTAACCATTGTTGGCACTTGCCAATATCTCGGTGCTGTTGAAGGCATGAATGAACACTTTACCCTAATTGGTTGGGGGTGGGCGGGAGCTTAGTAGTTGCTTAGTCGTTCAAAAGTCAGAGCCACTTGACTCTAAGGAAAGGGGCCTTGTCGGCCACCGCAGTTCCATTTCTCCGCTAGCCGGGGACATGACTTCCAGCTGATAAACATGCTCTTGCTCCATTCGCTGAATCTGGAGATTTATACTTGTTAGAAACGCCTCTACAGGGGTGGAGTACCCTCTATTCAATATATGATTTCCTGCCCGGAGGGATATGGAAACATTGAATTCGCCAATTTGCGGAGCTGCACTACAATGCCTCAGCTCTGGGAACAGGAAGGAACTGAGCGCCCCGGCCTACAGGGGTGGAGTACCCTCTATTCAATATATGATTTCCTGCCCGGAGGGATATGGAAACATTGAATTCGCCAATTTGCACTCCCCAATTCCCATCAAGTGTTGTCTTATTTCCCAAGCCACTGCTCAATCCTCCTTTTCTGATTGATTGAAAGTAGCAAGGAAAGACAAGCAAAAACAGGCATGATAGGCTAGTTTGATTCCAAGCCAAGCAGCAGGGCATGATCAGTCTTATCGGATGGGGAATAGAAAGCAGCCAGGTCTTTTTTCGACCCTTAAGAGCAAGGTCCGTCCCACTCTCTCATCTACACAATTGTCCGATCTCAGATGCTTTGTCAGCGATGCAGTTAGCGAGAGTCGTGGTAGTTCAGTTCGAAAGGAAAGGCAGTTCAGTCATCCGCGAGAATTAGAATCAACCTATATAACATCTGTTCCCATGTAGTCTTGAGTTGATGTTTAACTTGCACCTAGGGGATTCAATCTTCCTTGAGGTTTTAGTGGGAGTTCCTTTTTGATGCCCATTCGCGAGTGGCTAAAGGGAAATTTGCTTGTTCCGATAGTTATCCTCTCTTTTCCGCTTTTGACTATGATTGGGCCCTGCAGTGGTAGAACCTGGTGAACCAGGCATACTGCTTGACTTGCTTTTCTTCTCTTATGATTTTTGCTACTTTCTTTCAACAAGGGCTGCGGGAACGAGTGATGTGCTTGCCCCGACCGATACTCACTCGAGAGCCCTTCCAGCTGTTCCTGATGTCCGCCGAGATGTGAGGTGCAGGTGGTGATGATCACCCCGGGGTATGCCCAGGCGCGCCCCCCCAGAGACCAATTCGTTTGGTCCGACAGGGAGAGTGGTACGCACCTTTCAAACATATTTTTCTTACTCCAAGAGCGAAAAGAACATCATATAATCGGTTATACTATCTGAAAACATGGATCCAGCGACTGCTGAAAGACTCAAAAAAAATTGAAAAACATCGATACCGACGAGCAAAATCACGCGCACATGGTTTAGCGGTTTGCTGAGAGGGGGAAGGGAGAAGCAGGGCTCGAAGAACGAGCCGAGCCGTGCAAGGACGCGGGGATATAGCAAGTAAGCAGCAAGGTTCTATATTTTTATATCAGTAGATATTTCAGCGTTGCACCAGCCCAGTGGGGACAACTATGATCATGGTAGCTGCGGTGAAGTGCTTGCTTATTCCACTTCTTAATCATCCTTCATTTCACTAATTCGTATTAACATGGACGACCATGGTTAACAAGCCAGCTGAGGAAGAACAATCTCCCCCAGCGCACGCTAGGCTAGCTAAGAAAGGTATTATATCTTTCTCTTTTTGTTGTTCGGCTCGATAGAATTGTTTAGAATCCTCTCCTAGCTTCCTCTTTCCATAGATATGAAGACTATAAAACGTCGATCAGAGAGCAGGGTTGTTCTAAGCTCGCTTATCCGGAATGAGCTACTGAGTTGGAGTACAGGAAAGAAGCACCACTTCCTCATTCTTCTGTGCCAAGAATGATCCAATTGAATCTTCTGAAGCTGATATGTAAAATCTCAAGGGCTCAGAAGAGGCTCATTTATGCTAATCAAATTAGTACTCGTGCGGAAGTATTTCCCCTAGTAGCGATTGGCACATAGGGGAATGGTTGCCCGGGTTTCTCGGCCTGGTATCCTGCACCTCAGCCCGGCTAATTGAATGGAGTTCCCGGCTTTAAAGAATCAAGTTCAAGTACCTATCGTTGCATGGGTTCGTTTTTGTATAAAACATATTGACTACAAATTGAACTAAAGAAAGAATGTTGATCCGTTTGGGCTCTCGCTCGAATCGGAACCTTTATGCGACCTCTATTTGACTAACATACTCTATCGTCATCGGAGATGAGCGGGTGGCTGAGCGTTATCGCAAGCCCCCTATGTTGGAAAGTTGGGGGAAGAGTGTGTGTATACCGGCCGGGTTGCTGCCCGGAGGACCAAACCTGGCTGGGCGGAGACCCGTGCGTGCAGCAGGTGTAGAGTCAGTCGAACTAGTCCCCACACCTGGACCAGGCTAAAAACAATGAGTCTTCTCTTTTCAGGGTTAGACTCTATAGAACCAGAACAATAGACTGATTGACTGTGGTCAGGTCAGAGCCCTCTATTGTCTGTTGGCCACTCGGCTCAAGCCGAGGAGAGATAAAGAAAAATTAAAGATATGGTGATCGTGGTGATAAGATACTCCAAAGGGTGATAAGATTCTCATAAAGTTAAAACGTGTAGTTAAAAATTGGATATAAATTAGAGCTGTTTTTAGCCACTTTTCTATTTAGAAGTGTAAATTTTATCATTTTTTAGTTTGATATATTTTCTTATGTCCTAGTTTTGAATTTAGTTTTGAATTTTTAATAAAATCTTTTTTATATATTTTTGGTTAAATAAATCAGATTGAATAATAAAAGTTTAATTTATATTTAAAGAGGTAAGAAATTTTTCATTTTAAATAAATTTAAAATTTATTATTAACTTATACTTAGAAAGATTACTTTAAATTTACTTTAATAAAAATATTAAAAATACATTTAAATCTGACATAAATTATAAATTTTATTCCTAAATTATTAAAATTCTAAATTTAAATACAATTCAAATCTTACAATACGAATAAAATATCGCCTTAATTTTTTGTGTGTATTGCGAGGATCCTCCTTCAAAATGTGTTAGGATTAAAAAAGAAAAATCACTTTTATGGGTATAGAGGGATTATTCTTTCCTTCAAGAAAAATGTGTTTGAATTAAAATGAACCGAAATATAGAAAATATAAATATAGTGGCACGCCTCACGAGGAAGTGCGTACGGAATACGATAAATCTCGAATTTTATGTAGACACGAAGTTCAACAAGCATGTTAAATTATTATGACGGCAAATAAGAAATCTTTATATGATTCTGTTTGATCAAATATCTGATTTAGTATTGCAAAAGTTTATCACCAAAATGTGGAGTTTTTTTTGTTTTTTTTTTTTTTAGGTAAAAGAGTTTCAAAAATATTTTGATTTTGGTTGATCACTGTTACAATACTAAATTTTTTGGAAGACTTTTTAAATCCTGACCATTTAATAGTGTAATTTTTACCTCTAAATTAGTTAATAATTATTTTAAAGGTATATATGTGCTCACGTGGATAATTACTATTTATAATTATTCAATATTTTATATTTATGTGGCACATATATACTTTTAAAATGCACTGTTAAATAGTGCATGATGTAAAAGATCCTTTTAAAAATTTGTTATCGTAATATTAATTTCGATCAAAATTTAAATATATTTCGGAGTTTTTTTTCGTATTTGTTCTAAACTAGATCGAATTTGATAACAATGTCCAATGTACGGTTTAGTAGTAATTTATATAATTAATAATGAAGTGGGTGTTTGACATTGACTTTTTAATAATTTATTATATGTAAAAAGTAACGTGGGTGTATGTTATTATTCGATTTTAATTTTATTTGAAAAAGTAAAATCAAGGCCCCACCAAAATTAATTCGATTTTAATTTCATTTATTTTCTTAGTTCATTTTTTTTATTTGATTATTTGATTATGTAAATAATTAATAATATAATCAAAAGTATATTTATAAGTTGAAAAAAACACATAAAAATAATAATAATTACAAATCTATTTAATTGTAATTTTTTTTTCATCAACAACATAATGTAATGTATCTATTTAATTTAAATCTTAAAGATGTAGTAACGTACTTGATTTATGATTGTAAACGGATGGTTTATTGTATATTTTATAATAGGGAAATATTAACCCTTGTGAAAGACATATTTGAAGAGATTTAAATAATACTTTCTACTTCTTCTCATTACTGTTTGTCTTCCTTGTTTAATATTATTGTATTTTTTTCTCGTTTTATAACACGTTAGTAACACAAATCTCGATTCAATTGAAACTTACTTAATTCGAGATTATAATCTTTTTCTTCTTCTTTAAAGTCAATTAATTTTTTTTCCGAGTCAGATATACATTTATATGTTTATAACAATTCTAATAGGACTTGCATAAGTCTATGATCTGCAATTTAATTATCGTATACATAACTTGCTTTAGGTATTATTATGATACTTTACTTAGTATAATAATCAGTACGTTCTGATTTATAATATGTTATTAACTTATAACTCTAAATCAAGTATCAAACAATATGATAGTGTGCTAGATAGCAGATAGAATACTCGTAAGTGTTTTTTTGTCATACATTTATGATAAGTATTTGTGGGTTATAAAGAAGAATAGTACTCCCTCCTGCCTATTTTATGAGGCATAATTTTCTTTTTGGTCAGTCCCAAAAATAATGTCACATTTCCTTATATGTAAGTATTTAAAGGTACAATTCTTCTTTTATCCTTGTCGGTCTCACTTAATTTGGTAAACATTTCAAAGTCTTCATTATTTTTTAAACTCCGTGCCCGGTCAAATATTATCACATAAAATAAAACGGAGGAAGTATTTATTAAGGGTGTGTTTGCAATTTTTCCATGTTTGATTGATTTAAATATTTTGAAAAATATTTACTAAATCAACTTATTTTCCTCTAATTTAAAAAAAATAACCTCCCTTCAAAAATTATGAAAAATATTTTTCAAATTACTACTTCGTCCTTAAATTACAATAAATGTTTTCTTACCCTACCTTATACCAGACCCTACCCATCCAAAATAATTGAAACTTTTTAAATTTTCTTATTTTTTAAATTTCAAATATTATTCTACCCCTACCCTTACCCCCAACTCCCCCAAACCAAAAAAATAATTGAACAATATTTAAAATTTTTAAAAAAATATTTTACCCCCACCTCTTCGTCAATTTTTTTTTTCAAAAAAATAATTATTGAAAAATATTTCAAGTTTTTTTTTTTAATATTCCTGAGCCAGGTCCTAAGTTAGATCTCAGGAACGAATTTTGAAATGATCGTGGGGTTGTGTCCTAGTAAAGGTGTCAAAGGTCAGGTTCAAAATCGGTTATTGATGTTGGTTTTAGGCTTAGGAATTATTTTTCTAAAGAGTATTTTTTAGTCTCAAGCCGAGAATAAAAGATATTTTTTGAAAAATATTTTTCATTCATCAATCAAACATTGAAAAAATACTTACTAGAAAATATTTTATATTCACCAATCAAACATGAGAAAATAAGTTAGAAATCCACTTGTTTTCCAAGAAAATATTTTCTAGGAAAATATTTTTATTTGAAGGAATATATTTTTCAAGAAAATGTTTTCTTAAAAAACAAATAAATTTTTAACTTATTTTCTCATGTTTGGTCAGTGAGTAGAAAATATTATTTAATAAGTATCTTTTAATGTTTGATTGGTGAAGTCTATGCTTTTTTTTATGATTCACCTCATAGAGTTTTAAAAAAATAATATTAATTGAAAATTTGATTTATACATTTATACCATGTAAAAAAAGATCATCATTTTAAATTTAGTAAAAAAAAAAAACTCATGTTAGGTGTAAACGAAATGTTTATACCACGTGATAGATTTGTATTAAAGAACAAACTAGTTAGTTTTGTTGTTAAACTTAATATCTTTATAATTTTCTTACGTATTTAAAAAAAATTATAACCACAAATATTTATTTATTAAAAAATACGGAAATATGTGCTTATCAATTGACACCTTAAATTTAATATCTTGGTCATAAGCTACATATGATTTGCTCATTTGTTAAAATGGTACAAAAAATGATTATTTTAAATAGTTTTCGTATCTTGTGAAAATTTCATAACACGTTTATTTAATTTTTTATTCATTATTTTAATTTATTTTTCTCTTATTATATTTTTATACTTCAATATTTCTTGTTTCTACTCCTTCAATGTCCACCATACATGTAAAGACCAATTTATAACATGGTTACATGTATATTATATATCCTCTGGCAACCACTATGAATGTCATTGTTAATGTCGCCAAACAACCACCATATTAAATGAAAATATCAAATTAAAATCTGACAATTAAAGATCACCTTCGATCATCATCCACTCTCCAATGACTTATTACATTACTAAAATCTATAAAAAGAAAAAATTGAAAAGAATAATGATGATTACAGAAAAAAGATCTTGAAAAAACAAAGCAAAAAAGATGAGGAAAAAGGAAAAAATTGAAAAATAAAAAATAATAATAAAGGTATGTTTATGAACGATAAAATGATCAAAATGGTCTTTAATATACTTGTGTGGCTTTATTTTGGTTCTTAATATATCACACATGATTAAAATGATCCTTAATATATTATAAAAAAGTGTTCAGTTTAATTTTTTTAACCTAAATTTAACAAGGATGTAAAAAAAAAAGGTATTATAATTTAATGGTGGGTCCCACATGTTGCTAACAAACTAATGCATTGTTATCTTCTTTGTTAGCTCTAAAGAAATAGCTCCAGAACTATTACCATCTTCTCTACTTTCTCTAACAAAATTCGTTATTTTCTCTTTTCCTAAAGGGAAAAAGAATAAATTTACCCCTGAACTTATATTGAAAAGTAACTCTTGAACTATCACAACGATCTATTATATACCTATACTATTAAAATGTGAATTTATTTACTACATGCGATGTATAGTACCACTCTCACAATGGAAAGTGTATCTCACTTGCATCACATTAATGTCATATCATATTCCAAAGGCCTATCCCATCGGTGACCCCTTAAACTTGACAAAACTTTCACTTAGACACTTTAACTAGACTTTGTTCATCTTAGACATCTTATGTCAGGTTGTATTATGTCATTTTGACACTTTTTTCACAATCAACAAAAAATTTAAAGTTAGGGCAACTCACTCGCCGATGACGTGTCAAAGTACCAAATTAAATGAAGACATTTGTCATTTGACACAAATACAATTCATTAATAATGATTATTGAATAAAACTAAAACTTAGCCAATGAATCAATGACATCTGACATTTTTGGTCGAATAATTATTAAAGAGGATTGAATTTTTTTTTTTTTTAAAATGACTTTGCAGAACTCCCCACCCCCAACCCTAGTAGTTTTCTCCATTAAATTAAACCCAACCCCCTTCATCTTCTCCGTCGATCGTCATATCTCAATGCTTTTTAGTTTTATTAGTAGGAGGGTTCCATTATACACTAATAAAGTAGTCATTTTCTCAGCTTCTAAACTAAGGACTGTCATTTTAATGAAGAATGTGAGATAGTACTTAAGGCCAAATATCAGATAAACAATTGTCAAATTTAGAAAGAAAAATTGTTAATGAAGTCGTAATGTCGACTTTCAACCACATAATTTGAACTGCCATTACTTAACAATAAAATTCTTCACCAATTTGACCATCAAATCTAATCCACATAGACAAGTTTATTCAACTCTAAAATCACTCTCAACTCTTTTTACCTTTGAAGGACCTTAAGGTAGGAAAAATTATGGCCCAAAAATAGGAAAAAAGAAAGGAAAAAATTAAATAAAAATAGGCTAAAAATGCCTTCATACACTTTTTATAATTGTATTACACTCACCATATTAGGTCAGCAAAAAGTGTCAAAATGACACAATATGACCTGACATAAGGTGTCTAAAGTGAACAAAGTCTAGTTAAGGTGTCTAAGTGAAAGTTTGTGCCAAGTGCTTGTATATAAACATTTGGTCTAGTTAGCATTGAAGTGTGTTTCTCATGCTCATCAATGGTAGTAACCATGTGGACGAAAATCTTGGGCCAAATGCGTCTGAGTATGTGTATACACACACATTTGGTCTAATCAACATTAATGTGTGTTTCTCAAACTAATGAGTGATAATTTAAATGTGTTTTTTCACACTCTTAATAATTTTGATGAAATTAATATATAAGGATATTCTAAGTGTATTTTGACCACGTACATCAATATACATATGTATATCTAATGTATATCAATAATATGTTTTACCGTGTGTATACGTTTTATTAAAAAAATAATACTACTTGTATTTTTTTTTTTTAAAATGATCCTTCATTAGACAAAGTAATTAAGGCTCCAATGTTGCATTCCTAGATAAAAGTGAATTTTCCTTAAATTTATACTTCTTTCGTTTCTATTTGTTTGTTCTATTTTATCTTGACATAAAATTTAACAAAGTAATTTTTATGGTCAAAAATAAAAAAAGATATGTAATTTTTAGTGAAAACTAGTAAAGAAAGCACGTAAAAATCCTAGTCTCTGCTCTTCTCTCAAGCGATAAATGGGGACGTGATAGGAGCCATGACTGTTTCGCCCTCTCCACAACCTGTGGCTATGTGGAGACAAATGTCAACCCTAATTCAAAAATATCCTACGCAACAACCATTAAACCATCACAAACGACCCAAAAACTATCAAAAGATATACTAAAACCAATTGAGTTTATTAATGAGGAACCTACTGTGAGATTTAATATGGAGGAAAGAGAGCAGTTTGCTAGGGAAGAAAGCTTGCATCAAGCAGTGATCATCAAAATTGCATATGGAAAACCAGACTTATCCGAATTGCTAAAGCGTTTACCAAAGCAATTTGATGTTAAAGAATAGTGTGTAATATTTGACAACTTGATTTTCGTCACTTGTTGATCAGATTTGACTTATATGAGGACTTTGTACATGTTTTGTCAAGTTCTTATGACTATTTTAAGTGTGGTAACGAAGAGTATTTGTATAGAATTTTTCTATGGACGTCATCGTTCAACCCCAAGGTTGAAACACCTAAAGTTGGGGTGTGGATTTCATTGCCAGATTTACCTCCAGACCTCTTTGCGAGAAGGTCCTTATTATCAATTGCGACAGCACTATTGCAATTGATAAAACAACACAAGATCGCACTAGGCCAAGTACGACTAGGGTTAAGTGATTCTAGACCTATTAGACAAACATCCAAATCGTGTAAGACTATAATTTCTGAAGAAAGAATCGGATAAGTTATTGAGCATTATCAAAGAATTGTCCATGACAATCTTCCACTATATTGTACTCATTGTAAACATCAAGGACACGAGGAAACTAAATGTCGTTTGTTACTAGGGAAGACATTGTCATAAGGTGATCGTTTAGTCGATGAAACTGGGGGAGATGTTGCCCTTACACAATCTGATTCTAACGCTAACAATATGAAACAATTAACGAGAGATGCACGTGATTTTTTGAACTCCAAGAGAGTTGCGAAAATATATATCAAAAAATCAATTGGCGATCAAAATGTGGTGCAACAATTGGCTAGGAAACATAGTTCTTTGGCTACTGTTGATGGAGTCTCAAAGTTGCATGCTATATGTACTAACGAGTTTGGGGCTGATACGTTAGTAGATTCAACTCCTAAATCTACTTTGATTGGTGAAGAAGCAGTAAAAGAGGGTGTGGACCATCAAATAATACCTGAAGCTTCAATTTTATCGAATGAAAATTCCGCTCAAACCATTGAGAATGATTTGGAATTCGATGTTTTTGGCATTGGGAATTCAAATTGCGAATCTTTAAATGAGGTCCCCCAACATGTTGAAAAATTGGTACATCAAGCCAAGAAAATTGTAGTTTCAACTGCTATGAATACGAGTGAGGACGTTTATGGCTCATTAGCAATAATGCTAGACAAATATTTGAACATAGGGAGATGAATTGGTAGAAAAGAGAACTGGAACATGGTTATATGTAGGAAGATATCATCTAATGTTTCTGCAGCGCCGCGAAGTAATTCCTCAAATAACATATTATGCTCGGATAATTTTGATGTTTTCTTGACGGATACCATAAAAGATGGTAATGTTATGACTCCAACATTAATATTACACATTTCTAATCCTGAAGTAAATAAGATTATTCAAGAATGTGAGACTTCCATGATACTCAAATCCAATTTAACAATCAAGCCACTCATAGTCACTTTAACACCTTAGCTCACGAGGTGCCTAGCCAATCTTTGGAGTCGCTTGGAAAACTTCAAGGTGAATCTGGACAACTCATTTTGTCCAAAGGGAATGACAAAGATTTGGTGAAAGGTATGTCATCACTTTCTCAAGCTAATCTCACAAATAATTTGATTATATCAAAGGAAAAAATAGAGGGAGATGAGTGCTCCTAGGTGGGTTGATTTCGTTGATGAAGAAGAGCAGGTCTCACCTCTTATTTTGGATGGAAAATTAAGTCCACAAGCTTTAGAATTTGTACCTAAAGGTGTGATTGCAAAAAAGAATGAATTAGAGGCCTCAACATTAAGAGTTAATCCCACTAAGGCTTATGCTATTGATTTGAACGATGACTATTTTGATGAGGATGATGAAGATAATATACTATGTTTTGATAAAGTGGCTAGGGATGGAGATATCTCATCTAGGCATCAAAGAAGTGGAAGTAACAAAAGTAAAAGGAAGACACATAATAGGCAACACAGTTAGGATGGTAAAGTGACCGGAGAGTTTGTTCCAAGGCAACTATCTATGCGACTGGCAAATCAAAATCATATGCCAGTGTCTATAGATTTAACAAGATCCAATCAACCCAAGAAAAAGTAATGAGCTATCAAGTGTTGTTGAACATATTTGAAGACAAGAGGAAAATACATCAGGTTACTTTAGACGTACAACCTATTTTTTTTAATTCATACATTTGTAAAAGGAAGGTTGAGGTTGATAACACAACTTTCTTCTTGGCTTTTATACTTTTACATTATTTAAGTATCCTCATTTGTAATATCATCATAGGGTATGTTACTAACTCAATGATGACTATATAATACCTAGTTCTCTCTAGCTCTTATTTTCTTCATACTTGTTAATTAGCAGAGGTTGATAACCTTATTAGAATTTGTAAGGTCAGGCCTAACTTCCGTTGCTTGTACTTATCCCTATTTAGAATTTTTATATTTTTTATATTAATAAAACACCACTACTCTGACTAGTGGTATATTTAAAAAAATAAAAAATTAAAGATATGTCAAATATATTTAGATGTCCTTTAATTTGTGATCTTAAACATGTCAACAGAAAAATTAAAATCAAAGAATTGTTAAAAGTTAAAACAAAAGAAAAGAGATATTGTTTCGAAAACGAATTAAAAAATACTACAAAGTTTAATAACCAATTTGAAATAGAGAAATAATAAATTTTCCCAAAGACATATGCAACACCAGAGCCCAAAAGTAAGCCCAAAGTATCATAACACAGGCCCAACATATCGGCCTCCGAAAGCTGAAAAATCCAACTTTAAACCCTAGCTTCTCGAGACCACCATTTATGTATTAGAACCCAAAAACCCTAATTTTCTTCTTCTCCATCGGCTGCCATTCGCAGAGAAGCAGAGGAGGGAGCGACAGAGAAAGCAGCAAAAAATGAAGTACAATCCAAGAGTATCCTCCTCTCGCCGGAAGAGCAGGAAGGCTCATTTCACGGCGCCTTCAAGTGCGCGCCGGATTTTAATGAGCGCACCCTTATCGTCCGAGTTACGTGTAAAGTACAACGTAAGATCTATGCCGGTGAGGAAAGACGACGAAGTTCAGGTTGTTCGTGGAACTTACAAGGGCCGTGACGGGAAGGTTGTCCAAGTGTACCGTAAGAAATGGGTGATCCACATTGAACGTATAACCAGAGAGAAGGTCAATGGATCTACTGTGAACGTTGGTATTCATCCTTCGAAGGTGGTTGTTACAAAGCTAAGGCTTGACAAAGACAGGAGATCACTACTCGACCGCAAGGCTAAGGGACGCGCTGCTGCTGACAAGGACAAGGGCACTAAGTTCACTTCTGAGGAGATCATGCAGAAAATCGATTGATTTTTCACTCATTTTTTCTGGTATTGCTATTTTAGCTAAAGAGAATTTATATCAGTGCGTTTCAGTTCATTAGTGTTTTGTGGAGACGTTGAATTTTGTTGAAGTTTCTGTTTTTGCTTAAATCAATGATGATGATACATCAGAACTCCATAATTTAGTTAGATTATTATGTTAGCTACTATATTCGACTGTTGGCTGTACCTGTAACTCTGCTCAGACACTGATGAATGATACTGTTTAGCCAAGTGACTCGCGTTGGTGCTTAGTATGTATTTTACACAAGAAGCATTATAGCTTTGGAGGTTTTCTAGTATTGTTATGAGATTCTAGAGTATCCACATAGGGTGAACTTGGATCATTTGATATCCATTAGAAGTTGCTTTCTGAACCATGGACGATAGGATATACTATATGATTTCCATCCATGTGAGCTTTGAAAACCATCAATATTTCTAAGCTTTTGGCGAACAGTAACTACATACCTGGTGTAATCCCACAAAGTGGGGTTTGGGAGCAGGGGCAGACTAGAGGTAGTCAAGGGATTATATTGTATATGTAAAGTATTTTATAGAATTTTTATGTCTTTATAATTGATTTTGAACCTCCTAAATGTTGGATTAGAGGTTGGCTTAGTGGTTGTGGGGTCGAAGCTCAACTTGAGGTTCCAAGATCAAATCAGAGGCACTATTTTTTTCCGTGCCCCCTTAATGGACTAGATCCGCCATTCTTGGTGAGGTTAGAGTATACACTGACCTTTTCTCTACATTGTAGAGAAGCTTTAGTGAAGCTATGTTCAAATTGGGGCAAACATAATGAACACCTCTATTGTACACTTCCCAATGTTTAGAATTGCTGGTTGGAATTGTGCTGTATATTTTTATGAGGCTTCTCATTTTTCTGTTCTATCAACCTAGTGTTCTGTTTTTCATTTGAGCTCTCAACCATGTTCTGTTTGAATAGTAGGCATATTGGTGGTGAATGATTTTTCGGAGTGGTAGGAGTGTGACCACAAGAGTGAGGTGTCATTTAAAGCAACTAGTACTGGATTCTCTACCCTTTGTATTTTACATCCTATAGCTGTGACAACAATTTCTGTTCTTCCATTCCTCTATGAAATAACATTAGTCATCCTTTTTTTGGGGGTCATTTTTAGTAGAGCTAGGTTGTCGGAGTAGCTACTATATTTTTAAGTCGAAGTTAGTTTACGTTAAGTTAATCATTCTGTATGCTACTTGGAAATAGTTTCCTATTAGTATGGCATACTTCTAAAATTTCTGGTTTATTATCCTGAACCTGTATTCATTATCTTGATACTTTCCAGTTTTATGCATTTTTGTAGAGGTCTCTTAGCCAAGTGGTAGTGTGTTTTACTGCTAACTGGGATTTTTACTAGTTAGACTTGTATTACTTTCTTGAGATGCTAAAGGGTTGGTGATTTCAATGTGTTATACCTTGCCGATACAGGTGCAAGTAGTAGATCTTACCTGGAAATTATTGGGATTAGATTATTTAGATATGCTGCTTTTTGAGTGCTCCACCACAATGTTTTTTCAATTTTCAGTTTTGTATGCTCAGTGTTTGTTTAGCCCTCTGGTCATGAAAAGTCTCAGTGGTCAGTTCAGTTAGCTATGTAGCAACTTGAAAAGTTTACAGAACTCATCTTCAAAGGTATTATTGGAAGGCAATTTTGATATTTTATTCTCCTGCCCACTTGTAGTCATTTTCTAGCTATATTGGCCTATTTTGATCAATAGGCAAGTGTTTATTGTCCCTCTTGTCAACTTTTGTCTCAGCTATCTGTCTTTATTCTTTGACATCTATTATGGGCATATATTTTTGTGTTTAAGCTGTTGAATGAAATGTTTGTTTTGTTGAACCCTTGGGGGTGGCTCAAATGGTTTGTCTTGGGTCTTCGATAATGGAGGGTTTAGTTCAAACCCCCTTGCCTGCCCTTGTTGTCGAGCTTGTTACACGGGGTTGCCTAGTGCAGTTTACCTTTCTTTTGTAGTTTGAGAGCTATTGCACTGGATTGGTATTTATCCCTGTGTACTAAAAGGATTGTTGCTGTGGGTTCTCATGTCATAAAAAAATGAAATGTTTGTTCTGTGGAATCAAATATGAAGCTGTAAATTGCTCAAATTCCCCTTTTATGTCTTTCACCTCCTCTGGTTCTTGCGCTTTAGAAGATCAGAGGAGTTTGTTAAGCAGGCAGCATTACCTACTATGGGAAATGCTATGGATATCTACTCTATACGATTAAAGCAAGATATGGTTGGGCCCTCTGCTTATTTACCTACTAAAAACCGTCATCCTACCTTCATGAGATGGGGTGAGGTTTTCGTGCACTCTCAACTCTCTACCACTTCTGTGCTTCCATCAACTGTATAGTTGTCCATGTCCTACTGAAAGCTCTTTTCCCCCCTTCTCTGATGTGTACATACATACTTTTGGGAATATAACTAATTTAAAGTTGTGCTTTAATTCTTACTGTGGTGTAAAATTGTCGAAGATTAAGTATTTGGCTTTGCGACTTAGTATGTAACTTTGGTGTAAAATTGTCTCAAAGGGGATTTCATCGTAGGTCTCTAAGGTTAGTATTATGAATTATCACATGGATTGATTGATGCACAAGTGTTACGTATAATGGTACATTATTGTGCGGGAAAAGGAATTATTTAGAGATAAAATATGAAATTATTTGTGTTTAACTGAATTTTTGATTTTGATCTATGTAGTGTTCTTATCAAAAGCTCCTCTCAGAAGTTCTTTTAAGAATAATTATGTTAAAATTCAAAATTATCTAATTAATTACAACGAAAAACTGTGTTTTCTATTATCGTATGTATCACTACAGGTTTATTTTTATAGAATTTCAAATCATGATTTTAAATTAGATTAATTTGAGTTGAAATTTTGTCTGAACATGGAATTTGCCCAATCTTAAATTTTTACCTGCTTATTTAGTGAAAAAATTGGTGGATCAGAGACCTATTTGTTGGATCTAATTTGTTTTGGTCTAAGTTTGGAGAATTTGTACCTAAAGTTTAGGAGTCAAATTAAAGCAATATATCTCAGTTCTTGCAGCATAAGTTTGTAGGAAATAAGTTCTGTTTTTTTGACATAATTTGTTGTTTAATTTTATATATAATTTAACAAATAAATGCATGCGTAGGGGGTGGATGGGAATAAAAAAACCATTTGTGATAACTAATATGCCTACCATGATATTTTACAACTATTACGAGAGCATTGACATTAAGGTTTTTAAATAGAAATTAAAATAAGAAAGTGCTTAACAGATCTTAGATTTAGAAGTGTCAAAACAACAAATCTCTTGTGATTTGGCCTATAAACTTTTGGCATGGAGCAGTTAGACACGTTGTGTTTCGAATAATGTTGCAGTATTATTATTAACTTGAAAGAAATGGAATCCACGACGAAATTACAAAAAAAGTTAGGTGTTGGACCAGACAACGGATAGAAAAAAAAAAAAAAAAAGACCAGAAAAGTAGTAATCGTATTTAAGTGAAAGAAAGAAAAAGAAGTTCTCTACTTCCGCGTAAATGCCGTGTCTGACAAAACGCGTAACATATTGATTACTACCCTCCACTTAAGCTTAAAGCAACATAGAACAATAATTACTTATGGCAAAAGGATGAACATATGGAATATATAAAGGCATATTTATGTACTTTAATTTGATATATATATAAATATATATTCAATTTTATATATAATTAAACAAATTAATTCATGCGTCCTACATAATATCTTATATGTATCTATCATAAGATATACGTATTTATTTGTTTAATTTTATATAAATTTAAATACTTATTACTCACACCGAAAGTTAAGGCATATAAATATCAGCTAAAGTCAAGTTAAATAGCACATTTATATATGGAAAAATTACATGTATTAGTGTATTTTAATAAATAATTAATGATTTTTGTGATACTATTTATTTATTACGAATTTATAATTTATAACAATGATGTTAATATGCAATATGTATTAAAAGTGAATTATGTATGCAATATATATGAATTATAATTATTTTTTCAAATATATTATGTTTGTTTGGTAAAAATTTGACACATTATATTATAAGTATATTAAAATGTGTGATAAATGTATTATCCATCATCAAAACTTGTATTATATGTGAATAATAAATTGTTCTTTGTAATACGTATTAAACTTGTACTGTAAATGAATTAAAAGTAATCAAGTAAAGAAAATATATGCTATAAATGATAAATATCTTTTTATTATAGTACATATATGTAAGTTTTTCCTTTATATATTATTATGTGTTATAAATAAATAAAAGTTTCTTAGTGTGAATGTTTAAATTTATGTTCCTTCCTTTTCATATTAAGTTAATTTTTGAACAGTTTTTATTTATTAAATTAACTTAATTGTTCAATTTTTAACACTACTTTTAGAGTGTTTTTTCAATTTTATCCTTCATTAGTTAGTATTAGAATTAATGATTAATTAATATTTAGTTATTTTAATCATAAATTTTACAACAATTAACAAGGATAAAAATTAGAAAAGTAAGTTCAATTTGTGTCTTTATCTACTTTTCTTTAAGAGTGTAAATAAAAATTAAATTAATATGAAATAAAAAATAATTCATTATCTGTGGTCCGTTTGGACATGCCGTACAATTCATATTGAATGTCCAAACATTCATTGGAAATTACGATATTATATTACATTGTAATGCTCAAATATCTCTCTCTCCTATTAACAAATATTTATAACTTTTTAGTTTTCCTGAACTTAAAATCATAGTAATTTAACACACATATTTAAATAGTTTATTTAAAATATTTGTCCAAATAACCTAATTGATGTTCATATTTAAAATATTTATAATTTTTTCCCAAGTCTATCAAACAAAAACATGTTATAAATACGAAATAATATAATAATATATTAATAGAAATATCACATCAATAATTGCTTTTAGAGCATTGACCCCACAATTCCATTGACCCCTTCCGTTTTGATCAACTATACCATAAAACAAGGAATAAAAATTGAAAATGTAGTGATTAACACAGCTTATTTCTTCATGTCCATTGGCCATCAAACCTTAACACTTTCTCTTCCCCAAAAATTCGGATCCTTCTTCTTCCCTCTCTGAATTCTTCATCCATTTTTGTTTGTATCGATAAAACTTCAATTTCCCCTAAATTTGTAGGTTTGTTCTTGCACCAAACTCCTCCATTTCGTTTCAGTTTCTACACAATGTGTGGGAACCTTCCTAATCCCTTTTAACTTTTTTTTTCACCGTGTAGGACACACAGGTTTTTGTACTTTGTTTGAACCCTCTAAAGTTCATTCTGTATATATATATATATATGTATTTCATTGTCTTGTAAACAGAGAAACTAAGAACAAGTATGGAAAGCTATTTGAATGAAAATTTTGGAGATGTGAAGCCGAAGCACTCCTCGGAGGAAGTGCTGAAGCGATGGAGGAGCCTTTGTGGTGTTGTCAAGAACCCTAAACGTCGGTTTCGTTTCACTGCTAATTTATCCAAGCGTTATGAGGCTGCTGCAATGCGACGTACTAATCATGTACATCCCCTTTTCTCTCATTTTCCTCTTTTCTGTTTTTCAGTTCCCCTTCTTCACTAACTGGTAAAGTTAGTGACATGTGATCAAAGAGGTCACGGGTTCAAGCTGTACAAATAGCCTTTTGTAGAAATGCTTTCATATTACTTGACCTTGTACACTCCCTCTTAACATAGTTTTAATTAGATGTGTATTGGATCAAACTAATTTTATTGTTGATGTTTTGAAACTCTAAATTTATTTTTGTATGTAGTTAGTTATTTAATATCGAGGATAGAAACAGAAAAATATAGTAAAATTTGATTTTGTAAATTGGACAAGTAAATTGAAACAACTATTTTTAGTATATGTGTTAAGTAATATGAAGCAGAGGGACTAGCTTTTCTTTGTGTCTGCTGAAATTTGAACCCTGATCTCTTGTGAGTTCCACCATGACTAGAGGATAAACTAGCCTAATGCGTGAGCATAATTGGTTGAATACTCGAAGAATAAAAGGGCTGTGAAAGAATATTAATAAAAAAAAGTCAAATTACTACATGAATTACTCATATTGATATGTATAATTCATGTAACCTATCTCAAGTAGTACTAGTTTTTTTCACTTGAGTCCTAAATTAGTGACTGATGTGTTTGAAGATACACGTAAAAATAATGAATATACAGAGCTTTCAACATGCTTTTTCGGTGAAGCTCATCGCACGGGCTTGTCTAGTGCGGTTTATAATTTGCAGACTATTACACTGGAGCGGGGTTTAACCTATGACACCCAAAGAGTAGATTGCATGGTTCCTTGTCAAATAAATAAATAATCAAAGCTTTCAGTAGACCCACTGACTTTTTTTTTCCAGTGTCAATATTTATCTGTAGTCTTCACTTCTGTCCTGTTCCAATCAGCTTTATTCGTGCTGTTGGACTTGCCTCGCCTTTTACATTCAACATATTGTTATCATTCCTCCTAAAGCAAGGACCTTTTCAGGAGGAAATTCTACTATTAACAATGTATAAAACTGTTATTGTTTGATGGGATCATATTCTTGTTTGTCACTTCTTCTTGAAGCAGTTCCACTTGGTAATGTCATTTTAAGGAAGACTAATTCTCTTGCCTGATTTTATGTGACTGATAGTATTGAATTGGGGATGCATTTGAATTATTGAGTTGGAGATGCATTTGAATTTACAACAACATGGTGATTGGATTGAGTTGGGATGCATTTAGATTTGCTTCACCAATTTCATATGGTAAAACCTGGTTAATGTGGCTAAGCCTTTTTTTTTTTGTGTTACAGGAGAAACTAAGGGTAGCAGTTCTGGTTTCGAAGGCTGCATTTCAGTTTATACAAGGTGAATATATAATTTTTTTCTTTCTTTCTGTTTAGTTACCTCTTAAGATGTTCTTAGATTAATTCTTCGAAATGGCAGGCATGCAACCAAGTGATTACAGTGTACCAAAGGAAGTTGAAGACGCCGGTTTTCAAATTGACGCTGACGAGCTAGCATCTGTTGTTGAAAGCCATGATCTGAAAAAAGTCAAATTTCATGGAGGAGTGGATGGGATTGCAAATAAGCTGGCCACGTCAAGTACTGATGGGATTTCTACTGATAATGAAACTGCCCTAACTCGCAGACAGGAACTTTTTGGAGTTAACAAATTCCAAGAAAGTGAAGCTCGGAGCTTTTGGTTGTTTGTCTGGGAAGCTCTTCAAGACATGACTCTTATGATCCTTGGTGCATGTGCTTTTGTTTCTCTGATTGTTGGCATTGTAATGGAGGGATGGCCTGTAGGGGCCCATGATGGTCTTGGTATTGTAGCTAGTATTTTGCTGGTGGTATTTGTTACAGCAACAAGTGATTATCGCCAATCCTTGCAGTTCAGAGACCTTGACAAAGAGAAGAAGAAGATATCTATCCAGGTTACTAGGAATGGATACAGACAAAAGATGTCCATTTATGATCTAGTTCCTGGTGATATAGTTCATCTTGCAATAGGAGATCAAGTCCCTGCAGATGGACTCTTTCTTTCAGGATTTTCTGTTTTAATTGATGAATCCAGCTTGACGGGAGAAAGTGAGCCAGTAATGGTCAATGCTCAAAATCCGTTTCTTCTTTCTGGAACTAAGGTCCAAGATGGTTCTTGCAAGATGCTGGTTACAACAGTTGGGATGAGGACTCAGTGGGGAAAACTGATAGCAACACTCAGTGAAGGCGGAGATGATGAAACTCCATTACAGGTTAAACTGAATGGAGTGGCAACAATCATTGGAAAGATAGGCCTTTTCTTTGCTGTAGTGACTTTTGCTGTACTCTTGCAAAAAATGTTCGGCCGAAAACTGCTAGAGGGGTCCCACTGGAGCTGGTCTGGGGAAGAAGCTAGGGAAGTCTTGGAATACTTTGCCATTGCAGTTACCATTGTGGTTGTTGCAGTTCCTGAGGGACTGCCCTTGGCTGTGACCTTAAGCCTTGCTTTTGCCATGAAAAAGATGATGAATGATAAGGCACTTGTCCGCCATCTAGCAGCTTGCGAGACAATGGGATCAGCTACAACCATCTGTAGTGATAAAACTGGGACTCTAACAACCAACCGCATGACTGTAGTGAAAACATGCTTCTGTATGAATGTCAATGATGTGAGCAAACCAGGTGATGCATCTGCACTTTGTTCTGAACTTGAAAAATCTGTGGTCAAAACTTTGCTGCAGTCGATTTTTAACAACACGAGTGGAGAAGTTGTAGCTACCAAGGGCAAGAAGCGTGAGATGTTGGGAACCCCAACTGAGACTGCTATATTGGAGTTCGGTTTAGCACTTGGTGGAGATTTTCAAGCAGAACGACAAGCAGGAAAGCTCATAAAAATCGAACCGTTCAACTCTACTAAGAAGCGGATGAGTGTGGTGCTTGAGCTTCCTGAAGGAGGTTTAAGGGCTCATACCAAAGGCGCTTCAGAAATTATTTTGGCTGCCTGTGACAAAGTAGTCAACTCAGATGGTGACGTTGTTTCCTTGGATGAAACATTAAGAAATAATCTTAATGCCACCATTGAGCAGTTTGCTACTGAAGCTCTTCGTACCTTGTGTCTTGCCTATATGGATCTGGAAAATGGATTCTCTCCTGATGATGCTATTCCACTGTCTGGGTTCACTTGCATAGGTATTGTAGGTATAAAGGATCCCGTTCGTCCTGGAGTCAAGGAGTCTGTTGCACTTTGTCGTTCAGCAGGTGTGACTGTTCGGATGGTCACTGGAGATAACATTAATACTGCAAAAGCCATAGCTAGGGAATGTGGTATACTGACAGATGATGGTATCGCTATTGAAGGACCAGTTTTCCGGGAAATGAGTCAAGAGGAAATGCTTAAAGTGATTCCCAAAATTCAGGTACTGTAGTCATTTTTCGTTTGTTGGAGAATGAAGTCATTATTAGGAGAATTCTTCAGGAAAAGTTCCACCCTAGTTGTGATTTCTCATTTAAGAAGACACTCTTTTTACTTCTTCAGGTGATGGCTAGGTCTTCTCCACTAGACAAACACACATTGGTAAAGCAATTGCGGACAACATTCAATGAAGTTGTTGCAGTCACTGGTGATGGGACCAATGATGCTCCTGCACTTCATGAAGCAGATATTGGACTTGCAATGGGCATTGCTGGAACTGAGGTGAATACAATAATTTCATTCCTTTTAGTTCATTTTAACCACAATCCATTGTCGGGATTCTTTATTAATTACCAAATTGTCATTGCATGAGAGTTGAGATGGTTAAATGCACAGTCAATTTTAGAACTATAAGTACAGTAGGACTGTAAATAGGAAGCAGGAGAATTAATTCACCACTTGCTTTTGCATTTTACTGTCTGGATCATTTTTTTTCAATAGGCAATGCTTCTAATGCTCGCAACAACTGCCCCAGAATTCTTTTTTTCCTACTGAGTAAATTAAAGGACTATTACCTGACAAATAAATTTCATGAAAAATAAGATGGGAATATGCGTCTGTCTTTTGTGTGTGTGTGTGTGGGGGGGGGGCAACAAAAAGGAAAAGAATTATGTTCCACTTAGCTGTTCAGCTTTTAAGATCACTGATTCTATATTGCAAAATTTTCCAGATAATACAATTAGTTTGAGATGTAACATCATTGACCTTCCCCTGACTTTTCGTTTCAGGTTGCCAAAGAGAGTGCTGATGTTATCATACTAGATGACAACTTCTCCACAATTGTTACTGTAGCCAAATGGGGACGCTCTGTCTACATAAATATTCAGAAATTTGTTCAGTTTCAGCTGACTGTTAATATTGTTGCATTGGTAGTTAACTTCGCTTCAGCTTGTGTGACAGGTCAGGAGCCCTTCTCCTCTTGTTCTACCATTCTTTTAACTGTTTTTCAGTTTAGTCATATTTGCTGAATAGCCAATCAAAATGCATTGTTTTTTGCTCATTCCTATGTTTTTTTGCGAACTATGCTTCAGGGAGCGCTCCCCTTACCGCTGTTCAACTTCTGTGGGTCAACATGATCATGGATACCTTAGGAGCACTTGCTTTAGCAACAGAGCCCCCTAATGACGAACTAATGAAAAGAGCACCAGTAGGGAGGAAAGGAAACTTTATCAGCAACGTCATGTGGAGAAATATCTTGGGCCAATCTTTATATCAGTTCTTAGTTATATGGTTCCTACAAGTATATGGGAAAACAATATTTCGTCTTGATGGCCCGGATGCTAACCTTACCCTCAACACAATTATTTTCAACTCGTTCGTCTTCTGCCAGGTAAATTACAAGCATTTTAAAAGTTTAGTGAAGTCTTGATTTCTAGTACCAAGTATGGTTTACCTGACACATTTGTGGTTCTAAATGCAGCTTTTCAATGAAGTGAACTCCCGAGAGATGGAAAAAATTGAGGTTTGGGAAGGCATACTGGATAACTATGTATTTGTGACAGTTATCGGTGTAACTCTCTTCTTCCAAATCATAATCATCGAATACCTGGGGACATTTGCGAACACCACTCCCCTCTCATTTTCTCAATGGTTCGTTAGTGTATTTTTCGGGTTCTTGGGCATGCCAATCGCTGTACAGTTGAAAAAGATGCGGATATGAAGTCCATAGTGTTGTCATATCTTCTGTACAATCACTTGAAGGAGGAGCTGTTATAATAGTAACTCACTCTACGTGGTAGCAAAATGACCTCTTTGGCTCAACTAGGAGGAAACGAAGTAACAAATATTGGTCCATTGTAGCATCACTAACACAGTTGTAAGATACCAATTTTTTTCTTCTATTTTCCCTGTTTTTTCTTTGTATTGAAGAAACAAAAGGAGGTAAATCTGTGTCTTAGGATATCATGCTCAAACTTGTAAAGCAAATTCTTGTAGTTTACTTCAATTTCAGTGCATAGAAACAGTGCTGCTCCTTCAAACTATGATATTTTTTTCGCGTTAAGCTTTGCTTCTGTTTCCTTGTTACTTTTTGTTAAATCTGATTATAGCTGCTTAAAAGATTTCTGATTAAAAACTCTTGAGCAAGTTATGCTTAATCCAAGCATATAATCTTCTTGGAAGATTTCTTAGTAGGTTTATGAAATTTGGTTTACTGTTACAACCTATGATACTGTACTCAAGGAGATAATAGAAGGTGAGAAAGGTCAATGATGAATTCAATTACATATATCCACTAAAGTTTCTTTGTTTTGGATTTTGTTATCTAATTTAATTTCTTTAACTAATATAAACAGTGTTATGTAGATTTAATAAAATCAAAAGCAATCAACCCAGCTAATCCATTCAAGTTTTACGGGTTATTGACCTTACCTATTTATTAGCTCAACTCATTTAAGTTATTAAAAATTATTTAGAAATGTAGTCCGAATTGAATCATAAAAAATCTTGTCAATTTCTTTTTTAAAAATATTTTGCTAAGATATTATATATAGCTATACTAAAGAAAAATAACAATTTTATTATCTACTAAATTTTTTTTATGAAATAACAAATAAAGCATTCAAAACTTAATAAGAATTGAATGAATTAAGTTACGATCCATATTTTAGTTCGTTGCTCATTTCAGTCCAAGTAGTTATTTCAATCCACATTTTATCCCATTTAAAAATTTAGTAACTATTTTTAAAATTTGCATTTTATTTTCATAGTTACAAAAGTGGAAAAGAAAAGGGTGAAAGAACAAAAAGAGAAAATTTACTTAATTTATCCTTTTTTTTTAATCCAGTACAACTAAAACACACTTTTAATTTTTTTTTTAATTTTTTAAATATCCAACTCAATTTATGTTTTTCAATTTAAAATAATTACAATTGTCTTTTATCTTTAAGCATGTTTTGACTTCTTTTCTATAGAAAATATTATTTATAAAAATTTAAAATTAATTATCTTTTACTACAATTTTGATATTTATCATTATTAAAACATTATCACTTTCTGAATTCGTTTTTTCCTAGAAACACATGGTCACAAAGAATAATGAGCTTCGAATTTAGATATTAAAATAAGACATTATATATTTGTCTCACTATTGTCAAACTTTTATTCTTCTTTGTAATTACCGATTCTTTGATCATTTCAATTCCATTTAAGCCTCCAATTTAGATCAATAGTCGAAAGTGATGTTGATATTGATTTTAGTTTTACATATGTAGATTAATAACAAGCTTAATAAAGTTGTTAAGGCAAATTTGATATCATTGCGTTTATGTGAAATCAGGGTTGATTTTTTATTTGGGGTAAAGATAATACATAAGGTCAATGTTATGCATCTAAGGATCAATATGAGTAAGGTTTTATGTCTTTGATTCATATATTTTTAATTTTAAAGTACGTAAAAAATATTTAAATTATTATTTATTAAAATTATTAAAGTTAATGTACTCCAACAAAACATATAATAAATTCTCACAAATTATTTTTTTTAATATTTATCGCACTTCACACGGCTACTTATATAGAAATAGTAGAAAAGAAATCGCTCTACCTTTTCTATCTTTTTTTTTTAGGGAAAATTACGTGGATAAGCAAACTTATACTATTTAATTACTCACTATAGCTATAGTTTGTTATAATTACCACTAGCGACTAACATTATACATTAATTACGTGGGCTGACTTCGAGTTTGTATAATTAGTCATGTTTGTATATGTTTAATTCGCCAGTATATACAAATAAATATGTATAATATACAATTTTTTAGCCTATATACATATACCATTCACCTCTCTCCCACTCTCTGCCCTCTCTCGCTCGCCTCTCTCCTCCCTCACTCAATCTCGCTCGCCTCTCTCCTCTCTCTCCCAATCTTGCTTGCCATTTTATACAAATATATACGTATAACATACAGTTATATACAATTATATACATATACAATTTACCTCTCTCTCACTCTCTGCCCTCTCTCTCTCGCCTCTCTCGATCTCGCTCTCCTCTCTCCTCTCTATTCCAGTATCGCTCGCCTCTCCCAATCTTTTTTGCCATATATACAATTACATATGTATAATATACAACAATCTAACCAATATACATATACAATTCACCTTTCTCCCACTTTTTTCCCCCCTCTCTCTCTACTCTCTCCTCTCTCTCCCAGTCTCGCCGCCTCTCTTTTCCAAATAACATGTAGCTACAAATTGTAATTATCAAACTATAGCTATGGAGAATAATTAATTATTTTTAAGTGGCTATACGTGAAAATTTCCCTTTTTTTTATCTATTCGATTAACTCACACCGAACGTCATACCCTCTTATTCTCTTCATTCCTAAATTCAATCAAATCTCCATGTAGAATTTTGATTAGTCGATGATACATTAAAAAATTAATTTGTTTTAACATACATATCGATGATATATTGAAAAAATTGAGTTTGTTACATATTATATTTTTTTATGTCAAATTCAGTGGATAGAAATCCACAGTTTGGAAGATGTTGAAAATCAGATGAATTGTTTTTTTTTTCTTTTGATATAAGTATTTATTTTCTAAAATTTCTTTTCGAAATTGTGTATACTGCAACATATTTTCGGCGAAATTTTTTATGTGACGTGTTACTATATTGCGAGCAAGAAGAAGAGTGACATAATTATGTAAGAAAGATACAAGATTTTTCCTTCTTTCAGATATCGTATATCTAAAGTGTATGATAAATGAAGTTAAAACTCAATCTGCATCTAGAAATTAAATGAAGTAATTCAAATAAAAAGATTTCCCCTTCTTCAAGAAAAACAGTCACCAGAGAAAACTAGTCCCTAACACTTTGTTTGGATCATTGTTATCCATTATTTCATAATGTATTATATTGTACTCTACTGTACTGTACTCTATTGTACTGTCTTGTATGGTAGATACAATGTTTGACTAAATTGTATTGTTTGTTGTTATTTAATAACATTTTAATTGTGTGGTTTGATTGTATCATATTGTATGGTACTTTATAAGTTTACTAAAATATCCTTAATTATTTTAGGGTAGGAGGTTTCACTAGATTAAAATAATTAAGGTAAAGAGTAAAATAGTATTTTGAAATATTATATAAAGATATAATTGGAAAAAGAAATTAAGTAACAATGGGAACACACCAAATTGGTTGTTCCATAAAATAGGGATTTTCATTGTTAAGTTAACAGAGGCGGAGCCAAGATTTTTAATAAGGGGGTTTAAAATCTGTAGAAATAGATAGCGAAAGGGGGTTCGACATCTATTATATATACATATAAACTTATTTAACAATATATAAATAATATAATTTTCCGCTGAAGGGGTTTGGATGAACCCCCTTCATATACTGTAGCTCCGCCACTGGTTACGTAACAACAAAATTTAAAAATACAGTACAATACATTTTAAGTAACAATTAAACCAAACATTGTAGGTATAGTAACGATACAATACAATACAATACAATGGATAACAATGATCCAAACATAGTGTAAAAGTAGGGGTGTACATGACCGGGTGGGTTCGAGTTTTCCAAATATCAAATCAAACCATTTGTATCGGACTATCTAAGTTGTTTCTTAAGAAAATAACACAAAATATGATATTATTAATGACACTAAAAGATCCAACAAAATAATAATAATGAAATCGCGTAAAACAAATATTGCAAATTAATAAGTCATAATAAAATTGATTATAATTTAAAAGTACTGAATCATGCTAAAATAAGTTTAATATATATTAGTTACATGACAATTACAAAGTAAAATTAGATTATGCATATTAATTGTCTAAACTTATTTAAAGCTAAAAAAATAATTATTCAATATTATTGTTATTCTTAGTGTTTAATTAATTTTTTTTTTGTATTAGTATTAATTTGATTTTGATTTAAACTTTGTTATAATTACCAATATGTATGAATTATAATCTTTATTGGATCATTAAGAATTCTAACTTTCAAACATGAAATAAATGTATTAAAAGATAAAAACTATGAAAAAATATCAAAACTATTTAAAAAATATAATCAAAGTAAATATTTTTACGTATAAAATAAAATTTTAAAAATCATATATATAATGTCGGGTTGATTTGGACCAATTCAAACCAAATCAGTAGTCGAGTTTTTTCCGAGTTGATGGTGAATTCTCGAGTTGTATGAAGTCTTCAAAAACTATATCTTGACTTCACTCTTCAAACCTGCAAAACAATTAAATATGTATTTTCTTTATAAAATTGTAAAGAGTATATGAATGATAACAAGAAGAGTAACACCTAAATAATGCATACTTTAGAGCTTGTCATTTTTAAATATAGTTCAAGTACAAATAAATGTAAAACTATCTATCCTTGTGAAATACATTGTCAAAGTAGCAATAATTCACAAGTTCTAATAATGTGAATTCATTTAACTGACTTACAACTAACCAAATGCAGTATAGATCTTGACAATCATTTAATACTAAATATATAAAATATAAGTCAAACACATACTAAATACAATAGTTATCTAATGTTAATGAGTCTCCATATGTCTCTCTTCAAAAATAACATACCTAGTATGAGCCAACGAGTTAGATTTGAAGAGGATAAGATGTACGCAAATTTTATTTCTACCTTACCAACTTAGAGTGGTTATGTCATGACCCAAACCGTCTTGGCAACCACATTAACCATCCGGTGGGAAACCACTACTACAACCCAAACTAAGCAACTAACCAAAATTGAGACAATTAAGTTACGAAAACAAGTTAATTAACTAAACAAATGCGGAATTAAATACGTAGAACCTGAAAGTCATTGTACCAAAACTCTACTTACAACAAATCTAAGAACAAGAGGTACAACCCTGAAATTAAACACATCTTAAACAATTAGTCTGAGTCCGAAAAGAGTGGACTTAAACATAAGAGAACTCAAAGCAGTCCGGAAGAACTAGCTCATCCTTGAATTTGAAACGGTTAATGATCTTCTAAACAATGTCTGTCAATAGCCGCCGGAAGATGCCTTGTACTCAACAAAATAAGAGCAAGTGCAGTATCAGTTAACAACCACTATGTACTAGTAGGATCACACGGCTATTCCAATAAGTGAAACACAAGTAAGTAACCATAACATTGTAAAACAGGCATATACCAAACATATACAATATCATCATTATTCAAATCAACAAACAATTTCATAATTGTCAACAATATACAATTAAATCATTTTAGAGTAACAAATAGTTCTTCACTATCAATCATCATTAGATATGAACGTAATCATCACAAGTATATACACAACATAATTCAATGGTCCTCTCACGGAACCCAATTCAATGGTCCTCTCATGGAACTCACACCCAAATTGTTAGCTTGTCGGGACGTGGCAATCCGATCTCATTTTTATGCCAGAACGTGGCAATCCGATCCAATATTTACATCAAAATGGGGTAATCTGATCCAAGTTCGCATGTCGGAACGTGGCAATCCGATCTACACACCACAATTACAATCACAAGTACATCATCAAGATCATAAAACAAGAGGTGATTCATGACATACAATTATTCAATTATCGTCATTTACGATTAGGGTGATCAATATTGCAACAGTCGCATACATATATGCATTATAACGAAGCAATTACAAACATATATCACACCAACATGAAATCACAACCATCACCAACATCAAATCTAATCTTGAATCCCCTAAGGCACTTGAATCTTCCTTTTTCGGATTATTTCCGCCTGTTTTAGTTCTACAACAATTAATATATTCAATGATCAACAATCAAAGTTCTAATTATTCGGATTATAACAAACCCAATAACTCTAGACCAACCCAAGATCCTAATAACCCAATTAGGGCTTTTTCTACCATAATCTTCAGATCAAAATCCTTTCCATCTATAACAACCCAAGAGAATAGGTTCTACGGATCAAAAAATGGATACGGTGTGTTAAAACCTTACCTTTAGCTTAAAAAATGGTGAAAAACCGTTAAGAACTCGTCTGGGGTCGTCACCTTAGCCCAAAAAGTCGAAAAACACCAAATATGATCGTTTAGGTTTTTTTATTTAGGACTTAATTTGTGTCTGTCCCGCTACAACGACACCTTTTGGACCAGTAAACTCTCCCTAAAAATCCTATGATTTTAAGTCCCGTATCGTTCGCTACAGCGGCACCAATCCCGTTATAGCGGCGGCGCTACAGCAGCCAAAAGTGAGACAGGACCCTTTTTGAAGAATTTTTATTCCCCATTTTTACAACACACTCTTAACCCGCTACACTCAGAAAATACCCTTAATGCTAAGATTGATTTCCGGAGATCTATTTGTCCAAATTCAATTCTATAAAGTCGTACGGATTCCTTAACGAGTTATCTATCCATTATATGATCGAATTCATATTCACTTCCCTCTGATTGCTACCAAATTTCCCCACACTTTGATAACTTCGATTTTATTCAAATTTAGACTAGGTTGAAAAAATTCAAATACTATGAAAAATTTTTATGGCCCCAATTCATTCTTCATTGGCTTTTCTCTAATAACGAAATCAGGTCATTAAAAGTTATTACCAATAATCGATCAACTCAAAAAGAAGACATCCAAATCACGAGTACATATTTTAAGCCATATAAACAACTAATTTTAGATACATAAGGAAATAAGAGTTGGTAAAATATTGAATTGGCAACAAATGTACCACCAATACTACTCTCTCTCAATCCCTCACTAGTTGGGGACAACACTATGAACCCCTTTTATCGTTCCGCCATATTTTAATTTGTCTGATTTCTATCATTACTCAACACTTTATCTTTGGGGTTATCTAGATTTAACATACATATAAACTGAGCTGGCAATGAATCTTAAAAAAATCTGAACACCTAACTCTACATAAGTAAATAGCATCACATTTCTTCATCTGCAAATAATTTTGGATATAAAAATACAGAGCCAGAGGCTGATCTTTAAATAGGAAAAATAGTGGATCTGCAGGGTCCCAATTTCTCCAAATCAGAGATAACATAACATAGAGATCTGGATAAAAACTTAAATCAACTAAACAACGCATTTGGAAGAAAAGATTAGAAACCAAAAGCTTATTGATGATCATCAATTTATCTAGTCGGATAGTGCATTTTCCACCTTTTTTCAATGTCACGACTAACTAGAAAGGAACTTGTGTAGCTATTTCTGAACCGAAAGGTCCATTATCTCCAAATATTCTATTCAAATAAAATATTTGGTGTCTACAACTAACATCATTCTTCACCTAAGATATTATATCAAGTTATATTTTGCCTTTTATTAATTTAGAAAATAAAAATGACAAATATGGATCGAAAGAAAATGTGATCCGTACAAGAACGACGAGATTTGTACGTTATCATTAAATGTTAATCATCCCTAGTAAGTTTTTTTTTAATGATTTTCATAGAGAAATTTCTAATAAGATTAAATTAGGAGTCTCTTTACGTCATATTTAGAAAACTTTGATTAGAATAAATACATCATTAAAGAATTTAGTTGCCCTGCAAAGAGATGATCAAATAAGCATAAGAAAAAAAAATATATATATATATAAAGAATATTTTAATTATCGAAAGAAAAACAGATGAGCAAATGCACAGCACAAAGATTGATGAAAAGAATCAAATATATTTATATTATATAAATGAGGTAGATGCAAAAGGCCAACATATGTATGATCGATGGAAAAAAAATGTACAATCAGGATTAGTTGCATTTAATTTTTAAAAATATTGAAAAGTTTATATCATTATTGGAGTTTGAAAATTATTCTAAACTAAAATAAAATTATAAGTAAAGACTTTCATCCACTAGCCACGAGTTCTGAAAGCCTATTCAATGAAAGTTGAAAAATTTAAATTTGTTTGAATGTTAAAAAAAGCTGTTAATTCAATTTGTGTGTTCAAAAAAAGAGCAATTTTAAGTAATCACAATCACATTTCATCAAATTTGGTTAGGATATAATTTCAGGTAGAATTTCAAAAATGTTAACTTAAAATAAATATATCAACTCAAAATTATTAGTTTTCAGAATTTTCAATTCAACAAAAATATATAGATTACTACACGAATTTCTAGTATGAAAATTGACAATGCGAAATTCAAATTATAACTAAAGAGTCTCATAATAATTCTAATGAAAAAATTATATCCTAAGTTAAAATTTCAAAAGGCTTCACTTTTTATTTTATTATAATAGTATAAATATTTATCAATTTAGAATTTAATAGTTTGAACTACACATCTTAAACTCCAAAAAAATAGTAAATGTATTCGTGAATTTTGAGCTATCATTATTTGAACTTTATGAACTTTTCGTGCAATTTTAAATTGCTACCATTTGAACTCTAAGCAGCTTAACACTGCATGAAAAATAGTTTTGCGGAAAATCTTAGAATTTGAATTCTAGAGGGTCTTTTGGTTTGACCATAACAGGCCGGAATTAGTTATCTTGAAATTATATTTTATTGATAATTTAATTTTATTATATTAGAAATAATATGCATTTCATAATTTTCTAAAATAAAGTAATTTTTATGTACAATGATACTCTCCAATCTCTATATTAATTAGTAGAAGAAGGAATTAGAATATTTTTATATTTTCATTGTTTTATCATGAGACAACTAATTTTAATATTATCATTCCACCCTCTAATAAATATAAGTAATTCTAATTAATTACTAATTTTTGTATAACTTATTTTATTAGAATTAGAAATCAAATAATGGATAAGGCAGTATTCCTTCTAATCCTTTTGACTTATTTATTATATTAAAAATAGATGGATAAGACAGGATTCCTCCTAATCCTTTTTACTTATCAATTATATTAAAAATAGATGTTTGTTTTTTACTTATTTGATTTTGATAATTAAAATATAATTTATCTCTCAATTCATAATTTATGCCTATTATTAAATATAAGTCATTTATAAATGTGCAGTAATACATGTGAGACATGAAATTTGTGGGGAACTTACGTAAATATACTATATTAAGAAAATATTTATCATTTATAGTAACAATACTTTTTTTTCACTTGATCACTTTTAATACATTTACAATACAATTTTAATACATATTACAAAGAATAATTTATTATTCACATATAATACAAGTTCTATTAATAATTAATACATTTATCACACATTTTCATACACTTATAATACAATGTGTCAATTTCTTACAAAACAAGCATAATATATTTTTAAAAAAAAAGTTATAATACATAGTAATTGCATACATAATTCACTTTTAGTACATATCGCAGATTTAACATAGTGCTATAAATAGTAATAAATAAAAAATATCGCTAAAATCAGTAATTATTTATTTAAAGATATCAATCCAAGTAATTTTCTAAATTGGAAACACAAAGCAGGTCATTCTTGTATATTATTTCAATATAATTATGATTCATTTGCATATCAAAGAGAACAGAGTGTATTCTTTATGAAAATTGGGAAAATTTCATACAATTATAATTATATAATTTATAATCCAAAACTACATCATAATTCTTAGTACAAAAAACATAATTTGGCATAAAATAATACACAAAGCTTACATATTTTTTCAAATAGAAATGTTTAAAAATTTGTTATACAATATCATGCATTTAATATATACTATTATACAAAATTATTAAAGGTGTAATATACAATTTAATACACTAGTATACAAAGAAAATTTTGTCAAGTTTCGTCAATAAGTGAGACATCACGAACCATAACAAAATTTGATTGGAGAATATTTTGATGTTATAAAAGAACTTACTAAAATTCTTGTTATAAAAGAACTTACTAAAATTCTAAAAGAAAGAAAATTTTAGAAGATATATTCTTTCAAAGTGTGTTTATATGTTTCATATAGTGGCTATTTATAGCCATACATTAATGCATACATGGTCATTAGTGCATACATGGTCATTAGTGATGTCATATTCCACATGACACTCCAATTATTTTACAACACTCCCCCTTGGATATCTATGTAAAAGAAAGTACATAGATATACATAATACGCATTATTTGCTGCCTCATTAAAAACCTTTCTAGGAAAACCCAGTGGGATAAAACCTAGACTAAGGAAAAAAGAGTACAGTGCGTATTTTACTCCCCCTGATAAAAACCACGATTCAGATGGTTAAGTTTTCGCATTCCAATTTTGTGAACCATCTTCTCAAGAGTTGAGGCTGGTAAAGATTTGGTAAATAGATCTGATGGATTATCACTTGAACGAATTTGTCGCACATCAATATCACCATTCTTCTGGAGATCATGTGTGAAGAACAATTTTGGTGAAATGTGTTTCGTTCTATCTCCTTTTATAAAGCCTCCTCTTAATTGAGCTATGCATGCAGCATTGTCTTCAAAGAGTATTGTGGGTATCTTGACGTCACACTTCAAACCACATCTTTCTTTGATAAAATGTATTACTGATCTTAACCATACACATTCTCTACTTGCTTCATGAATGGCTATTATCTCAGCATGATTTGAAGAAGTAGCGACAATAGACTGCTTCGTAGATCGCCATGATATAGCAGTACCTCCGTATGTGAACAGATAGCCTGTTTGTGATCGAGCTTTATGTGGGTCAGATAAATAACCTGTATCTGCATGACCAACAAGATCTGCACTATCTTTGTTAGAATAAAACAGACCCATATCACTAGTTCCCCTTAGATATCGCAATATATGTTTAATTCCATTCCAATGTCTTCGTGTAGGGGAAGAACTATATCTTGCTAATAAATTAACAGAAAATGCTATGTCGGGTCTCGTAGCATTAGCAAGATACATAAGTGCCCCAATTGCACTGAGATAAGGTACTTCTGGACCAAGAGGTTCCTCATTTTCTTCTTGAGGTCAGAATGGATCCTTACTCACTTCAAGTGATCGGACAACCATTGGAGTACTTAATGAATGTGCTTTGTCCATGTAAAATCGTTTCAAGATTTTCTCAGTATAGGCAGATTGATGGATGAAGACCCCGTCTACTAAATATTCTATTTGTAGTCCAAGACAAATTTTTGTCTTTCCAAGGTCTTTCATCTCAAATTCTTTCTTTAGATATTCAAATGCCTTTTGAACCTCTTCTGGAGTTCCAATGAGATTAATGTCATCAACATAAACAGCAAGAATAACAAAACCCAATGTTGTTTTCTTAATAAATATACAAGGACAAATGGCATCGTTTATATAACCTTGTTTTATCAAGTACTCACTAAGGCGATTATACCACATGCGCCCTGATTGTTTTAAGCCATATAATGACTTTTGTAATCTGATTGAATACATTTCCCGAGATTTATATGCTTCAGGCATTTTAAGTCCTTCCGGAACTTTCATATAAATTTTATTATCTAGTGAACCGTAAAGGTAAGCTGTAACCACATCCATTTGATGAATTTCAAGATTTTCATGTACAGCTAAGCCGATGAGATATCGAAAAGTTATTGCATCCATAACAGGTGAATATGTTTCTTCATAGTCGACACCAGGTCGTTGAGAGAATCCTTGTGCCACAAGGCGTGCCTTGTATCTTACAATCTCATTTCTCTCATTTCTTTTTCGTACAAAGACCCATTTATAGCCAATTGATTTAACATCACTAGGCGTTTGGACTACTGGTCCAAAAACCTCACGCTTAGCAAGTGAATTTAATTCTGATTGAATTGCTTCTTGCCATTTTGGCCAATCACATCTTTGTCGACATTCTTCGACAGATAGAGGTTCAAGATCCTCATTTCCTTTCATAATGTTAAGTGCAACATTATATGCGAAAACATTATCCACTATGATTTTTGATCGATCTAAACTTATCTCATCACTGTAGAACTTATTGAGAGTTCTTCATTTACTTGAGTCTCGGGTTCACTGATCTCTTCAGGAATATCAGGATCAATCAGATTTTGAATTTCTTCGTGAAATTCTTTTGTAGTGTCATTTTTTGTACTTCTTTTTCTAGGATTCTTATCTTTTGAACCCAATGGTCTACCACGCTTCAGGCGTATTTGTGATTCAGAAGCTATGACACTTGTAGATGGTCCTTTTGGGACGTCGATTCGGATAGGCACATTTACTGCAGGAATATGTGATTTTGTTATCCTTTTTGAATCAGTAAATGCGTCTGGCATTTGATTTGCTATGTTTTGCAAATGGATGATCTTCTGGACCTCTTGTTCACACACAGGGGAGCGTGGATCAAAATGAGATAATGATGAAACTTTCCATGCAATTTCACTTTTAAGTTTCTTTTTCTCTCCCCCTAATTGCGGAAAATTTGTTTCATCAAATCGACAATCTGCAAATCTTGCAGTAAATAAATCTCCCGTCAATGGCTCAAGGTAGCGAATTATTGAGGGTGAATCAAACCCAACATATATGCCTAACCTTCTTTGAGGGCCCATCTTGGTGCGCTGAGGTGGTGCTACAGGCACATATACAGCACATCCAAAAATTCGAAGATGAGCAATATTTGGTTCATGGCCAAACACTAATTGTGATGGGGAGTATTTATTATAATGAGTCGGTCTGAGACGAACAAGTGATGCTGCATGTAAGATAGCATGACCCCAAACAGTAGTAGGAAACTCACTTTTCATAAGTAGAGGTCTTGCTATCAATTGTAAACGCTTAATAAATGACTCAGCAAGGCCATTTTGAGTATGAACATGAGCTACAGGATGTTCAACTTTTATCCCTACTGATACGCAATAAGCATCAAAAGCTTGGGATGTGAATTCGCCAGCATTATCGAGGCGAATTGTCTTAATGGGATAATCTGGAAATTGCGCTCTTAATCGTATTATTTGTGCCAATAATTTTGCAAACGCCAGGTTGCGAGATGATAAGAGGCACACATGAGACCATCTTGAAGATGCGTCTATTAGGACCATAAAATATCTAAACGACCCACTAGATGGGTGAATAGGTCCACAAATATCCCCATGTATTCGTTCTAAAAATTGAGGGGATTCAATGTTAACCTTCATTGGTGATGGCCTAATAATCAATTTGCCTTGGCAACAAGCAGCACATGAAAACTCATCATTTGTAAGAATCTTCAGGTTCTTTAATGGATGTCCATTTGAGTTTTCAATGATTCGTCTCATCATTATTGATCCAGGATGACCTATTCGGTCATGCCAAAGCACAAAAGTCTTTAAGTCAGTAAACTTCTGGTTTACGATAGAGTGTGCTTCAATCGTACTTATTTTTGCATAATATAGGCCAGAAGATAAAGTTGATAATTTCTCCAACATATATTTCTGGTCTGAGACAATCTTGGTAATACCAAGGTATTCAACATTCATTTCATTTATTGTCTCAACATGATATCCATTTCGGCGAATATCTTTAAAACTTAACAGGTTTCTTGGGGATTTAGAAGAGAACAAAGCATCTTCTATGACGAGTTTTGTCCCCTTAGGCAGAAATATAGTAGCTCTTCCGGAGCCTTCTATTAAGTTTGAACTACCAGAAATTGTAGTAACATTTGCTTTTCTTCTAAGCAAGTAGGAGAAGTATTTCTCATCTTTGAATATGGCGTGCGTTGTTCCACTATCAATTACACAAATATCTTCATGATTGATCATTGAGGTATCCATATATTCTTCAAGATAAAAGATATAAACGAAATAAACATTATATTATTATTACTAAACAAAAACATTACATAACCTTTTAGTTATTTTACAAGTCTAGGAAAACACATTCATACTAGTTCATACAAACGACGAAAATGAAACATATTTACATTATCATAGATCCATCACCTATCAGGTGATCTATCTTTCCTTCGGGATTCTCAAAGAAATCCGCTACATCTAGATGCATGGGTTCAACAGTATCTTCCGAGATAAAGTTGGCTTCAGCGTTATTTTTCACCTCCTTCAGGGAAGCTTGATATAGCACAACCAGGTGCCTTGGCGTACGACAGGTACGTGACCAATGTCCTTTTCCTCCACATCGATAACATTTGTTGTCTGAATTTTTCTTCTGCACTACATCATGTTTTTCATTCTTCTTTTTACACTGCTGGTGTTGAAGGTTATTATTTAGTGCAAGACGATAACCATGATTGAAATTTCTTCCTCGACCACGACCACGGCCACGACTGGGGCCACGACCTTTTTCACGCCTAGATTGGTGAAAATTTACCGTATTTACTTCAGGAAATGGCATAGAGCCAGTAGGTCGACTTTCATGGTTTTTCATCAGTAAGTCATTATGTTGTTCAGCAACAAGGAGATGTGAAATTAATTCGGAATATTTTTTAAATCCCATTTCTCGGTATTGCTGCTGCAGAAGCATACTTGAGGCAGGAAAAGTGGAAAATGTTTTCTCCAACATATCATGGTCAGTGATATTTTCTCCACATAATTTTAATTGTGAGATAATTTTAAACATGGAAGAATTATACTCACTGATAGATTTAAAATCTTGAAGTCTCAAGTGGATCCAGTCATAACGTGCCTGTGGAAGGACGACCAACTTCAGGTGGTCATATCTATCTTTTAAATTGTTCCACAATACCAGAGGATCCTTAACAGTGAGATATTCCATTTTCAAACCTTCATCAAGGTGATGACGGAGAAATATCATCGCCTTGGCACGGTTTTGATTCGATTCTTGATTATTTTCTTGGATGGTGTCTGCTAGATCCATCGCATTAAGATGAATTTCCGCATCGAGTACCCATGATAGATAGCTTTTTCCCGATATGTCTAGAGCAAGAAATTCAAGTTTAGAGAGATTAGACATTATTAAGAAAAGGAAATTTATACCTCCGAGGCTTTAAAAATCTTTACTTGAACTGGCAGAGACTCGTACTGATAACGTGTTATAAAAGAACTTACTAAAATTCTTGTTATAAAAGAACTTACTAAAATTCTAAAAGAAAGAAAATTTTAGAAGATATATTCTTTCAAAGTGTGTTTATATGTTTCATATAGTGGCTATTTATAACCATACATTAATGCATACATGGTCATTAGTGCATACATGGTCATTAGTGATGTCATATTCCACATGACACTCCAATTATTTTACAACAAAAAATACTTTATAGTTTGCTCTTGAGATATTGCTATAATAATTTGCAATTTTTTGGAGTTATGATTGAAATTTTAAGACAATTCTTATTATGATATTATAAATTTTTTCAGTAAAAATTATGTAAAATAATTTTATGACCCGTATTATCTCTGAAAATTTTCCTTAATACGTGGAAAACATTCGTAAGCTTCAATTACACACGTCTTTATAGCTCGCACCAATGTTTACATCAAGTCAATATATGTATATTATGTGTTTAAATTTATAATTTATTTTACTTCATTAAATCACATAATATTGATATGATATAAACACTCGATACGGATAAATTTTTTCTCATTAATGACCAAAAAAGACCAAAAATTTCAATTATTACATATAGTAAGTATTTTATTTAATAAAAATGAAGCAAGATGTACTGTGTGGAGAGTCCCACTGGCATAATTAGACAAGTCGTGGTAGAATAAAACATCACTTCGTAATTTTATGAAAAGAATGTTTTCCATAAATGTAAGGACAAACTCCTAAGCAAGTGGAGACCACAACAAATAAATTAGTGGTAAACTTCAAAAGATCTTTGATCACTATCTTCCCATTGCTATAGTACGTACCTATCGAGTTTATTTGAATTTAATATTTATAATGTAATACATAATTTAGCACATAAAAAGTAAAATTTTACTTTTCGTTAAAAATAATTTAAATGAAACAACCTTTCATCAATCATTTCAATGTAACCATGTCTAAGATTTCATCTTCATATCAAACTATTATTTCTATCATCTTCTTCTTTTTATTCACGTGAGAAGTTAATAAAATGGGTGAAAGATCTTTAAAATTTATGTGATATTTCTTTTTTATTGTTATTTTTATTTTGGGGATAACAGACGAAGATAAATTTATTTGTTACAGTTAACCCACAAAAAGACAGTGTTGATCTATATTTTTAAAAAGAATCGCTTTTGATCTATTTGTATATAATAAGTGTCTGTCTTAAGATCGAACTCTCCATATACCCCACTTCCTTTTGTGTCAAGAAAACAGAAAGTGTTACTGTGGCTTAAGAGAAAAACTAAAATAAGACAAATGAAAGTAGTTAGGACAGACATATCATATCTGAATGAAGACTTGATAAACATATCAGTTCCAACTTATTTTGAACAAAGTAAAAAAACCCACATAGTAGAGTCGCCCCTTGTTTTCTATTATAATAAATGAAAACATAATGAAATGGTTGTCTCTTGTGCACTAAATATCTTTTTTGTTTGATCGTTAAAAGTAAGAAATTTAGGATTCTTTATTCTTAATCGATTAGTGTTTATTTCATTCATTATCTCTTTTCACGTGAGATTACGTTATTTAATTTGATTATGTGCATATTCATAGAATGAAGGTATTTCATTCTTAACTATCCATGATTTCGAGGGTCCACGTCTAATGTATCTAGCTTTGATATCACGTCAAATTAGGTTAAGCATGAGCTTGACTCACCAATATCTGTCGTGGAGCTCACTAATCATAATTTGTGCTTTGAAGAACTATTTCTAGCTAGGAATTGTGCTTCCAATAAATTCTTTTCCATTACGAAGCTCAAACCAAAATTCTATTAAAAATGAGGAAATTTCAATCATTTGATCACAATTCATATCAATTAAAAAAAAACCTTAAATATGATTAGTTCATTAGTTTTATCAAGTTAGTATTATAAAAATTAACCGATTACTTTATTGTGTGTGAATCAGTGCATAGAACAAATTAAAAAAATTGAACATAAAAGACATTTGTTTTTGTTTTTATTTGTGATTGCATATATATATTCTGAGAAATTGATTCATAAATATTTACACTCTTTCAATCGATTACGGCACTTAATTTTAGATTTAGAAGTAGGTAAATGCAAAAGTCTAAGAGATTAGAATCCCAAGTAGCCAAATATAACATATGAAGATTATATATATGTAGACACAAAGGGTTATGTAATAACCCCTTTACAACAACAATCTAATCCCAAATGGCCAAATATAACATATGAAGATTATCTAGAAACAAACGGATATTTACAAACCCCTTTACAACAACAATCAAAAAGTGTTATACCCCATCTATTGTTTGTTTCTTTTTTCACAAAATTAATCCCAAAAAGGAAAAAAGTTGACTTCTAAATTATATTTACCCAAATCTACAAGACAAGATATAGTATCATTTATTGATAGAGAGTTGAAATTCTCTTAACATATGTGATCGTAGTGGATGAAGACTGCTTTTCAATTTCAGGTTCTAAGTCGTGAGTATACCGTACGGGGAACATGTACAATTTTAATTAATGAAACTTTAATATAGATATCGAACATCAAATGAAAAACGTAGAAATTAAAATTCTCTTGGATCAACAAAGATAGAAAGACCAGGCCGTGATTTAGTCCAGTCACCCACAGACCCGTCACTATAGTCTTCCCCTAATCGTTTTATACACCATAAGTCCTCGGCGCATGATAGTTTTTTCCAGTGAGGAATTCCTAACTTAAGCGGTTCGCAGCTTGCTACTTCCGTCACCACCACTCCACAACCCGATTCAGCCGCTAAGTTATGGGCCAAATCACAAAGGGCCTTAGTTAACTTAACGGATAATGGGCCTTCCCCACCAAGCCCATACATAAAATGAAGCCCAAAAGGCCTGAAAACTTCGGGTACAGATGGAACCTTAAGCCATGGAAAAGCCCGATCCATTAAACGGGTCGTTTTGGCTAAACCCTTCGTCATCCTCGATGCGCCTCGAACTTCGAGCTTGAACACGTCCTTACAGTTCCACACACTGAGTACAGCCCATGACTCAGGCGGATTCGTTAAGAACTCGTTGATACCTGGCCAATTACATGTAAATGTACCTTTTGGAACTGCTAGAAAAGTACCTAAATTGAGTTTATTGTTGAGAATTGAATCCATGTCTTTCGGGAAAAACTCTGTGGTGGAGAATTTATGGCGGTACAGAGTTTCGGCTTCAGTCGGGGTGAGTTTGGAAATGGTTATGGATTTTGTAATTTTGACCCGGTGAGCGAAAACGGGTTGCACCAGAATGGATGGAGTACGGAACTTGGCGTAACCGCATTTGTGTGTGAAGAGTTTCACAGAAGCATGGTTATCGTTTTCAGTAGCTATATATGAATACTCAGCGCCATTTTCTCTGAACCATTCTTCCATCTTCCGTACCAATTTCAACCCTATTCCCTTTCTCCTGAAAAAAGTCACATATTTGTTATTGTTTGTTGAGTTTCATTTTTTTGTATTGATGGTATAACAAATATTTTATGTTTTAATTTATTGTCAAGAAAAATTTTGAATTTAGTAATCAAGTAAGAGAATCTGCAAAATGTTTTCAAATATCTTACGCTAAAAATTATAAATTAATTAAAAACAAGATATACAGCATGCACGTGCACTAGGTACAACTATTATATGCATCAATTTTTTGTGTAGGTCCATTATGTGATTGATGCATATCAATAAATATTTGAATTATGTGATTTTATTCAACTTAAGCAAACCAAACTAGCTAATATTATGTGTGAAATAAAATATAAAAAATTAAAAGAATATTTAATGATGATCAAAAGAATAGTTTAACAGTCTGAATAGTTATTAAGATACATAAATTGAACTTTGAACCGTTATAAAAAGAAAAAATTATATGATGTTATAAACAACTCTATGTTATTTATTACTATATATGTAGAGAGCCAACTAGAATACATAATATAATATACAGAAAAGATGAGAAATAATATGAGGTCATTAGAATGTGTCTGATTTAGTAAAATACTAAACAATTATTTGGTCATGTATAAACTTTAAAAGAATAAAAGTGAAACATACTCTCTTAGTGATGGAGTATTTGATATTCGAAATCTATTTTGAAGCTTAAAGTATTTCAAAAGCTCATAAAACACTCTCACCAACATATAAAATATAAAATTAGAATAGAAAGAAAAAGTAGTTACCGGTGATAAGGAGAGACACGAAGGCCTAAAATATAGGCAAGTTTAGTGAAAACAGGGAGGTGTTGTTGATGAGTCAATTTGGGGAAATCGTGATTGTTCCTCCACAGTCTCTTTCCACACGTAACGCTTTTGATACAGCCTCTTATCATTCCTACTATTCCCCTGTTTTCTTCTCCCACTACTATCTCTGCCACCTGTGAATCATCAACACCAAAACTCACAATAAAATTCAAAAGTTGAATTCATCCAATTTAAATTCTAAAAATGATTTACCAGCATGAGATAGGCAGGGGAATGGCGAACTCTGCAAATAGGATCACCTAAAAGGTCAGTGAAAAGAGATAATTTTCCACTAGGACCAACTTCACAACTTCTTTCAACTTCTTCCACTTGTCTGCAATCTTTGTTCGCGTTGAATTCTCTGATTAGTATTCTCACTTGTTCATTAACCGCCATCATCTTTTCTATTGATATTTGAAAGTAAACTAATTAGAAATGCAGCTTTACTTTTGAGCAAAAGATAAATAGATTGGTGTGTTTAACGTGACGTTGTAAGCAGAGTAGAGGAGGGGGGGAAAGAAAGGGGGCCGTTAAGAAAAACCTTTATTTCTATATTTTTGGGTGTCTCGTTAGAGAGTGAAGGTGAGTAGTTGGTTATAATTTGCAAAATTTGAATACTTTGGACAAGGATAATACCTTACTTCTTTCGATATAAATTGGCTGCCCACTCCCTTTTATACTCATTTTGACCCCTCCCCCCCTCTCTCTCTCCGTATTCTCTATAAATTTTCCTACTCATTGATGGCTAATTTACAATTTAATATTTGTTTTGTCCAACAATACTTATTTATCGTAGATTTTACATACTTCTTAAAAAATTATAAATAAAAAGGATAATTTTTTTATATTATTATTTGAATATTGTAAAATGTAATAGAGATATGACTATAAGAACTAAATATAAAATTATTCATTGATATCATAAATATTGTTGGACATCCCAAAACAGTATAACTATTATTCAAGGAAGGATAATGAATGACTCCTTGATAAGGGTAAATTATGAGCTAAATGTAAAATCTATTTTCTGAATTCACTTTTATTTGTCTATTTTGAATTTGATATATAATTGTAAGTATTGAAAATTTATTTTTAAAATATAATCGTCATAATTTTTAAATAATAATAATAATAATAATAATTTTTTCCCTCCTTACGATCCCTGAGTTATCGGCACGTCTCTCATTTTACAAATAACTGTAAGCACATAGTTAGGAACATTTAACAACTCCTATGAGATGGCGGATGACTTGGGCCATTCATTTCAGGTGAGTAAATTAAGATTAATTTAAAATACAGATAAAAATGAAATTACAGTAAACTAATGACTAATGAGTATATGAAAATAGTTTGATTAATATAGTTTTAGTGAAATACTTGAAAATTACTCAGTCGACTATTTTAGAAATAAAAATCTAATATGGGATGGTAGTGACTTTAATTTCTTATTATTAGTGATTAATTTAGTCCTTAAATTAGATAAGTTTTTTTTTTTGGCAAGTCCCTTTCGATTCCTTTTGTGCAACTCTTCAACTTTCTCATTGGAAGTGGTGAGTGGTGATCCTGCTAATGATAATGAAAGAATTAATTAATGCAATTAATTCTCACAAAAGTAGAATTTAATTTGAGTAATGATCATCAAGAAAGTGGAAGAAATGGCTGCGGAGTTTCGTTCCACCTGTACTTTTAATATCCATAATATGATGACCCTATTTTGTAATCATTGCCCTTCACAATAAAGTTTGTTTTTACAAGAAAATAAAATGTTTTCATCTTAACCCTATAATTAAACATTATTTTAAATATAAATACTAATTAATTAAAATTATTTAATTCTTAAACTCTAGTTATATATGTAATTTATTTATAGACATGATAAACATACAATTTTAAATTACAAATTAATCAAATATTAAAAATGTATATTGATTTAATAAAATTATTGTTTAAGTTTAAAAAATAAAATATTTATGTTTAATAATGATGGTAATAGCAATAATTGTTGGTGTTAAGGTTGGTAATGATGGTAGTGATAAGAATTAAGATGTAGGTAGTTGGTGTTGTAGTAACTAGTAATGATGATAACGATTGATAATGATGGTGAAGTTTGTTGATGTTAGTAGTGGTAAAGCTAGTTGACAGTAGGAATTGCAAATCCCATTGCGAGCAACTATGAATTTGTGATATGAGAGATTATTTTTTTCCAACCATCTTCTGTCCTACAATCTTTTTCCATTCCTTTTATCTGATTCCACTTCGATTCTTCTCAAATCCTCTTCCAAACCACACACACCAAGATCTTTCACATAGTAGAAGGAAAAGACATAACACTAAAGTAATGAGATTAAAATATGAGATAATTAATACGTGTGTCTTTTTTAAAACTAGACAAGTAATTAGGGACATATAAAGTATATTCTAAGAAGAGAAAATAATGAGGATATTACAATGACTTGAGTGATTCTTCTAATGCGTTCCTTCTATTCTTTTGAGAAGATGATTTTTAGGTTAAAAAGTTGAATCGTCACTTAAATGTGAAATGACTATACATTTAGTACTGAAAAGGCTACCTAGTAGTACATGTCTAAGTTCCAGTATTGGACTTGAGACTGATTAGAAGCATATTGATGAAAAGTTCGAGATTGATTATTAATCTTATTAATAATCATTATGAGATTTTTTGATTTTGATTTAACTACGTATCATGATCTAGATTCGTCCCAGTAAGCAAACCTGAGATTCTTTGAATGAGAAAAAGAGAATCCTAATTAAAACAAAAATGCTGGCTATGTCCAACTTGCTTTTATTTCTTAGATTTTATTTTATATTTAGAAAGTGACCCTTCCAATCTTTATACATTTATTTTGAGGGAAAAAAAAACTAATATTACAATTGAATTAATATATTACAACGCACAAAACGGCCTGGACAATGATTGCATTTTAAATGGAAATGTCATGATCATGGCCAAAAAATAAATCCACAATAAATATTGCTTATAAAGAATTGCACCCCTTCCAATATATTTCGATGCAACTTCTTTTATTATTATATTATACTATAGGTTACGATATTTTCAATTAGACCCTAATTAAAATTGTACTCTGCTTGATAATGACAACAAAATAATTGAGTTTATATTTTAAACATATTTAATTTTAAGAGAAAAGAAAGGAAAGAGTTGAGAACGAACTTGTAATTTTCCAGTTCCATATGTCACGTTTTTTTCTTTTTCATGTTTTTAAAGAAATGATAAATAAAAAGTTTTTCTACTAATTTATTCTTTTAACTTTTTCAATGTAATTAATATCAATTATTATAATTAATTTTATGAGCAAAATTTTAAATTTTTTTTATTAATTTCATTTTAATTTTTTAAATTTATAAGTACTTGACTCAGATATTTGACAACTAATATGAAGTAAAGAAAGTATTAATTAGAAATCTCGTGGCCTTTCCGGCCAAATCAAGTCAATTTCACTAGTGAATTGACCTTCTTTCCTTTATTCTTTTTCAATTCAATTAATTAATTAGTTAATTTAAACAATGAAAACGAAATCGGACTTTCCAACTAAGTTCCATCACAAATACTCGAGTGTATTTATATGTCTAGATGGCATCATTCTTATATCATTTTTGTATAAATTATTGTACTTTCAAACTTAGAGCTAATTAAATACTATAAACTTTTCTATAGACCTCATACACTAATTAGGTGACATAGTTTTAGCCCATTATCAACTAATGACAATTATTGTTTACAAAATATCAGTTAGTGTTAGACCAAGACAAAATTTAACATCAGAGGGTTGGTACCACTTCTATTTGTGCAAATTAAAAATTAACACTAAAGTACATGATGATTGAGTTTTGAAAAAAATAAATTAATTTAAGCTTTGTCAAGCATGTACTATTGAATAGTATTTTTTCCTGTGCTAGAACTTTCGTGTAAATTACAAAATATTTAAGAATTGGGTGCTGGTGATTAAAAATCATTAGATTCCATGACGAAAACCAACTGATCCAATTAATTTAGATAAACATTATATAAGATCAATTAGTGTTGGTGGATATATTAAAAATCATAGTTAAGAATTAAAATCAATTAATAAATATTTAGACTGAGACACAAGTATCTTGTTTCATTGAATGATAATTCAAAATCTACTATGGTATAATCTTCATCACTCCATCAATTTAACTCTTGAGTTATTACCTTAGTATACAACAGTTTAACAACGTCGTATGACACAAACAATTTTAGGTTAGTAAAAGAGTCAGAACTCTACTAAACACTAATTAGAACATCTTACTTTAACATAAAAGTATTCTCTTTATAGTTTTAAATTCTCATAAATCGCATGATTATATAGCTAAAAGGAATAAACTGAACCGCTTAAAATATCTTAAAGAGTTGTTAATGTAGTTGCTAAGCTATTTCTTTAGAAATTCCTATGATTAAATTTCTCGTAAAGATGCTAGTACCAGGTGAACTTGTATTGGCCAAATGAGAGAGAAGAAAATGATGCAGTGATTGAATAGTGTGCTCATTCAGCCTCCGTAATATCTAACAAGTATATGTTATTCGTATAGAATACCAATACACAAAAAGAAGATTGAAGTAATCAATCCATGACTTGATACTAGTTAAATGTTATCTCCATCAATTGTATGTTTGATAGAGCCAAAGATTCTCCCATCTACAACGATAGATGCACGTTGATCAACCCACAAAATTCTCGACTAGATCAAAGACCGTTGCATCTTAAGTCTTAAGAATTGGATGTCCTAGCCCCTAGATTGGTGCGCAAACAAACGAAGAACAAAAAAGAGGGACCTCTGGCTTATTGAAGCACATAAACGACATACTAAGCAGAAGCGTGTAGACTCCAAACAAGGGAGATAAACATTCATCCACTTCACTGTAAGGAGAGGGGCGTTTTCAAAAGACTAAAAAGTTAACTTATGTAGATATAATGAAAACGTATGTTCAAGGGAAGTTGAATCTTGTAGCTGCGGACCAAACATTGTTACTATGCTATGTCATGCTTTTAAGTTTTAACCAAGAAAATTAAAAAGAAAATTCCAAGTGTTATTCCTAGGTTGGATATCGGAAATAGATTTTGCATAAAATTAATTATATTAGATTTTGATTGTCCTTTCATCACAGCCACAAGTCATTATTATATTACATTACTTACATAAGTTCGATTTTGCAGAGCTTGTTAGAGCTTTTTTTCAATATGCTCATCGAAAGCCAAATAAGAAGAACTAGAAGATTCAACTAATGGTAAACGCCTACACTTAATTATAGCTTAAATTGTTAATTCTTATTTCCTTGTTGACTCATCATGCATGTACAAGGTATAACTTTTTATTTAACTACACTAATTTCAAATTATAAACATAGTACGATGTTAGAATTTCTTTCACAAGTAAATATGAAGAAAAAAAATAGTTACATGAATTTTAAAAAGTAATAAAAAATTACAACAATCATCCCATCTAGTCATTTGACTATGTTTTTATAATTTATTAAGTGCATGAAACAAAATATAGTTGAAAGGGCATCTTCTAATTTACACTTAATCCACTTGATCAGTGTTCTATACAAATCACGTTTGACCATTTTCTATGCTTGTCATTTCTTCGAAAGTTCTTAGCAAAAGCTCACAAATTAACATCATACAAATTTTAGTATGTATGTATAGATTGTCAATGTTTCATTTGTCACAAGATCCACCAAATTAATAAAATATGTCATCATTGTATTTTTTTTTCCTTACCTTGCTAAGTTAATTAATCCGTATCAAAATTTATCTAGAGATAAACATGCTTAGAAAAGAAAAGAAGTGAATATTATACATTTTATATTGGTGATGACAATGAGTGTACCATATTTTAAAGAATATATCCGACAATTAATTGTTCATGAAAATGATATTATTAATGTCATTACACTTAACGTGATGTCATCTTGATTAGTTTTAAGTAATATTCATTTAATTATACTCTAAGAGTATATAATGTTCTACTAATTAATTGGAAAATTAGTTCACCTGAAATCTTACTATATATGAGCTACAATTTAAAAATGTTTAATTTTTTGGTCGAGACAAAAAAGATGCGACGACATTATAATATATTCCCAATTTATCGAAGGGAAAATAATTGCATATTTCAACATATAGTATAATGAATTAATCTAGAGACGTGTGATATTCTTTCTTCCCTTTTTTTGGGTTTAACTATTTTTTCTTATCAATAGTCAATTAGGGAGAAAATAACAAAAATATTCCCTTTTGTTCAAAGTAATTTCTTCAATATATTTTAAAGCAATTTTAAAGAGTAATTTCTGGAATATATTTTTAAGCAGTTTTAATTTTTTAATTTCACCAAACGTAAGCATTTTTTTGTTTTTATTAAATATTTAATATATTTAGAAATTATTTTTAAACAAAATAAAAAATTAGCGGGAGGAAATCACATTTTTGTGTCTGATATAATTTTTTGTGTTATGATCCGTTAGGATTTGATGAAACCTTCTAGTGATTTTTGTTAAATCTTCTTTCTTCATTCTTTTCAGATTTTCTCTCAAATTTAGTTGATAAAACTTGTTAAAATTTTGATAAATTATGTTAGTGTAGTGAGCGAGATATTCGCGCTTCAGACACTCTGAAGTGATTTTATTTCTTAATTTCATTTTCAGTTGTAATCTTATATTTTTGTTATCTTGTAAGTTTTGACTAACAAATTATATTTAATAGACTATTTTAAATCTTTCTGAATCATCAATGTGCTATTATCAAGTCAATTAGGAGATGATAAAAATACCTAAGCACAATTATTGATCTTTGTTATGTTATTCTTTTGTCTGGGGACATGGACCACAATGAAGATTTGGTGTCACCGCAGACATACGAAGATATATTAAATTAAATAGTCAAACCAAATATTTATTCTTTTTTCTCTTGACATAAGGCGATGGGAAATAAATACTTTTTCAGTTCATATTTTGAGCATTTTTTTTTAAAAAAAAATATTCTTTCTTCAAAAGTAAAATGTATTTTCGATAAATTAATTTTAAAAACAATTGATACCTTGTCGGTTATGTAAATAATAATTTATTTTAAAACCAAATATAAATTAAACAGACGTTTGACTATATATAGATTTCTTTATTATATTTAGAATTGACGAATTGGAGTTAGAGTTGAAAATTGAGTTAAATTGAGGTATAATTTTTGAATGAAAAATATTTGAAATAATGTACATGCTTCAATATACTTAAATACAATTTCAGAAGCCAATTAATTTTTTAGGGCTAATTGACCACTAGACAGAGGTCGCGATCTTTTATTAGAAATAAATAAATCTTAATAGAAATACGTAAAAACAAGGAGGCTAAACATCACCTTACTTTAAAATTTAACTTTAAGTTTGAATTTTATTTTTTTACAGTCAAATGCCAAATTTTGAATAAAATAAAAAGTAATTCAAATAAATAAATAAACATTTTTTATGATTAGACAAAGCCTAAAAATAATATATAATATATGGACGGGAAGAGTACAACAAAGTTTTGTATATATGGAGGTAGTGCTCTTATTAGTCAAAGATTAATTATTATGGAAGATGAGCATGCCAGGATCAAATAATGATGAAATTATCGAAATGGTGATAATATAATGTATAATAAATATCATTAAACGTATGATTATTTTGGTTTAATATCCTAACAAATTTCATATAAAAAAGGTTATGCCGACAACGCATCGAATTATCATATACCCAAAAAACAAAATGTTAGATTATGTGTCTAATAGTTGTTATCGTAATTTAAGCAAACCAGGGCCACCTTAATTATATTGTTTAATTTAATTGTTTCAAATCAAAACAGGGTCCAATAATCATCATTAATTAGCATCACCATTTATAATAGTAATTAAAAAAACTTTAGTTTTATATAAAAGAGAATATAGGCAACATATTCACAATTACAGTACTTACTATTTTTTTGTGCTGGAAATGTATATTTCAATTATGGGTAAATAGTGTCGATATTATATTGTTCATGTCAAACTATAACTAATTAAATTTTGTTTTTATCAATAAAAAAACTTATAAACAGATAGTTCTATCAAATTTTAATACAGATATTATTTAATTTAATCAAAATTTCAAAATGTAATTTGATAATTTTTCCAAGAGTCCTATGTCATAGCGAAATTCGTAACACGAACCAAAGATGATTAAATCAAGGTCCGAACAAGTTTATATAACTAGCTAGGTGATATTATTCACTTAGATATACTAGTAACAAAATTTAAGAAAAAACATAAATTGACACTTAAAGTTATTTCGAATTTTAAAAAAGACATTTAAATTATGCAAGCGTTCTATTACTCCCTGAACATTTCTGAAATGATATTATTATATCATGTATTGTCAACCTGGCATGGAGAGTGTATTCAAATGCTTAAAGAGCGTGAACAAACAAACAAACAAACGAATATAATTTTATTTTTGCAAATATTTTGCTATAAAATACATTTTTTTGTTTCTTATTATTTTAACTTTTTCTCCTTATTATTTTTTTCTTTTTCTTTCTTCCTTCTTCTTCAAAAATTTATTTTCGTCTTCATTGAAGCTCCTCACTTTAAATGTTACTTTTTATCACAATTTCATCCGCCCTTTTTACTAGTATTAGCTTAACTCTCTTTCATTTAAAATTATATCTAAACATTTTATTACATTCGAACAATTTGATAAGCACATTAAATTTCAAGATTATTAGTAGGTATTATTTAGTATTTTTATCCAAATTTCAATTAAACTTTTTCAAATTTCGGAGAATTATGATTCTTTCAAAATTATCATTTCTAGTTTTGAAGTTATATGAAAATGCGATAAATTAATGAGATGATTAGGAAGTATCATATATTTTTTATTTTATTCGATTTCAATTAAGTTCATTTAATTTTCAGAAAATTAATTTATTCTTTTAAAATTATGATTTATAATTTTGGATTTATATGAAAATGAGTAGTTGATGATACTTTAAAATTTTAAATTATTTTAAAAAATAATTAATTTGTTATCAATAATTTACTAAAGTCTAAATAATAGTATGAATAGAATTTGACCGGAGAAGAAGAAGAAAAAAGAAAAGAAAAAAAAGAAAATGAGAGTGAGGTTCAATTTGACACGGAGGTGGGAGGTGAAGAAAAAAAAATGGAGAGAGGTGGAAGATGAAATAAAATTTAAAATAAATCAAAATTAAAATTCAAAAAGTGTGATAGAGAGAGAAATAATAAAAAAAAGATAAAGGAAAAACTTAAAATGAAAAATAATAATATATTTTTAATTAAATTAAGACGTATCATGCACACCTGCTTCTTAAAATTTGGAGCTGATAAAAAAATGTTATTATAATATCGATTTATAATTGTTTAGTGGATAATAGGACAGTTACAAAGTTAAAGTGTTTTTTTAGAAAATTGAAAACAACTTCAATAATTACTTTATGTCTTTTCTCAAGTACTTTCTCCGTTTAAAAAAATAACTTTATTTTTTTTTTAATCTGTTTAAAAAAGAATAACTCATTTCCTATTTTGGTAACACTTTAACTTTAATTTTTTACGTGACATTTTTAAGATCACAAAATTAAAGAACATTTTAATATATTTGACATAACTTTAATTTAAAATCACAAGATTAAAAAGTCTTCTATCTTTTCTTAAATTTTATTTCAAATCAAATTAGACCATTCTTTTTTTAAAATAGAGAAATATTAAATAACAAAACATGTCATAACATTTAAATTATACTAATAATAATATAATAACAATATCAATATATTATATACATAACTTGGTGGAACACATATATAGGTGTTGACCATTGAGTTTTTGGACTATTATGTAGTCAGTCTTTTCTCACTGAATCCTTCCATTGATCCATCCCCGCAAACACTGCTACATCTGTCTGCTCAAATGGGTATTTTAGAATTCCAAAGTACAATAAGAGAGCTTAATATTTTCTCTCTTATTAGATGAACACTTTCTATTTTATATAATAATTAAGAAATTATTAATAAATCAATTAATCTTACTCTTTTATCCTCTTTTCATATTAATTAGTTAGCCACTTAAAAAAAATAAAAATTGAATCTTCAAAATTTGTTTAAACTTTCAAATGTCATATTAATTATATGAATATATAAAAAAAAATTATATTCAATAATCGAGATTATATTTTCGTCATCACATTCTTATCACCCAAAACACTTGAATGTGAGTTTTCACTTTATCCATAATCGATCTTACACTCTAAGTAATACAATTTTTTTTTTTTGTCTTTTTCGAAATCTTTTGATTCCAAAATCTATTTTCGAACGTCCGACCTAACATTAGCTCAATAATTATATGCTACATACATTAGGAACCCGTAGTATAATAGACGTGACCTTTGGAAAACACAAAAGTTAATGAAAGAAGAGTTTTAATGATTTTGCAGGTAGACAAAGATAATCTTTTAATTTAATTCTTCACCCCCTAAAAAAAATAAAGTTAATTTGTAACACAAAAATGACTAGGCAAATGTCCATAACGTACAGGTTTTGAGTGGCAGAAGAAAGAAATTTAAAGAGAGAAAACATAATATGGATAGATATAGTAAGGATATGTTTTGTACTATATAATTGAGGAGACAATATATACATGGACCTGTCTTTTCTAACTTTGGCCTTTTCTTTAGTACTTCTGCCCTCATGTATGCCATGTGTCGAACACTTGTATCCTCATAATATACAACTAAAATAATGTTTCACATAAATTTCACAAGTGAATTTTAAAAAAAAATAAGATAAAAGAGAGTGTCTTATAAAGACTTTTGCCTCGAATACGACTAATTAATTAGGTTTGGAGGAGGGCAAAGAACGATAATAGAGAAAAATATATCAGCTAATTAAAAAAGCGATAACAATATAATGTAATAACTGAAGAACAATAAATACATAGCATAAAAGCAATCAAAAGAAATACATTACAAGAATAAGACTATTACTATAACAAACAATTGTCAGCTATATTAATATCCGACCTTCACCTCCACATTTTATATCTAAGATCATGTCTTTAATAAGTTGTAGTTGTTATGTCTTATTGCTGGGATTTATGCAATTTTTAATGATTGATAAAGAAAGATGAAATACGTCAGTCAAAAAGGTCTAAAGTTACACTTGTTGGGTTTTAAAAGGTGTGAATAGAACATGAAGAGTTGCGACTTTTATAAAGAGTTGTGACTTTTAAGAAAGGTTGCGACTTTTATGAAAAGTTGTGACTTTTATGGAAAGTTGTGACTTTTAAGAAAGTTAACGACATTTCCGAAAGATTGTGACTTTTCAAAGGTTTGTGACCTTTTCGGTAAGGCACAATAAGAACCTTTTCGCACTACCCTTTGTTTTCTATAAATTGAGGAATTTCCTTTCATTTTAAATATAGAATTTATGCACTTCTTCTTCAACTACTAAATCTAGTATTCTAAATATAATTTACTGCCGTTGAGTGATTCGCTGATACCAGAGTTTTTGGTATCTATACTCTGGTGATTGAGATCATTTTACCCTGGGAGGTCATATCCCAAATCAAACCTCGGATACTAGAGGGGAATAATTTCCTTAAGGGGACACTGTAAGGCACAATAAGAACCTTTTCGCACTACCCTTTGTTTTCTATAAATTGAGGAATTTCCTTTCATTTTACCCTGGGAGGTCATATCCCAAATCAAACCTCGGATACTAGAGGGGAATAATTTCCTTAAGGGGACACTGTAAGTTCACTAGACTTGATGTTTTTCTTATTAAAAATTTTCCAGATTCTGGTACGTGTTTTACAAATTTTAGATTTGTGAATTAATTTCAGTTCTTCTATTCTTTTGATTTTTCACTAGTTCATCAAACTTGGTAAATTCGTATTTCTGCAAAGTTTGTTGGAATCAGTAAGATTCTTTTGACATATATTACCAACAATTCTTTTTAAGAAAAATATTTCGTATATTTTTTCTAATCTGTTTCTGATTCTAGTTTCACTACTAGTTTTAATTTTCTAGTTATGAAAATGTTCTTAAACTTTGTTGTCTCACAAAGATGTGCAAAGTTTTGTTCTAAGTATGTTTGGAATACAAGATAAACAACAATTTTAAGGAAATTAGTATAATATTAATAGTTTTTGTATTTTACTGATTGAGAGAATCTGATCATGAAAGTAGAAGATAAATGCATTACTTCTCCATAATTCGTTGCTTTGTTTAGCAAGGTCAAAGTGACAATGTAACAGACAATATTTGTGGTATTCCATTCAAAGATTACCAGATAATCTTCTTATTAAATTGACTAAGGAGGAAAATAGTTTCTAAGAGTAATCATCTTTGATTTTTTTTATCATGTGTATCTTTGGAAAAAGATCTGCATACCATATGTTGTGGAATAAATTTTACTTGGCAAATATTGTTGCTTTTAAAATTCTTTAGTTTGCAAAAATGAGAGATGCATATTTTTGTTTGATAAAATAGTATGTCAAAATGTTATAGTTGGAAGACTATTTGATAAGAAAAATAATTCTATGAGATAAAGAATATGTGTTGTTCTGTTTGGAAAAAAAAAAGACTTTTGTAGTTTTGTACTCCATGAGAAATATTAGAGTGTCTGATTTTTGTATACTAAAAACTTTTATGGTTTTATACTCTGGATAAATTGAACTATGAAATTGGTTTGAAGAATATGAAAACTTCACATAATAAGTCATGTTGTACTTTTGATTTTCTATAAACTTCAATGTAATATAGAAATAAATTGTATAATTTTTTTTGTCCTTATTGTTAGTATTTAAAATACTAAGTGGTATGTCTATTTATGATAGAGGAAAAATATCAGTGACTTAGAATTTGTGATTTTGTTTCTCTAAGGAATGAACTTTGACATTGTGTAAACATTGTCAAAGAGAATTACAACACTATAGTTCTTTCGTAGAATAATGTTTTCAACATTAAAATATGTGAAAAAACTATTTTCAATTACTTGAAACACATTTTTGAGATCATATTTAAAATGTGGGGGTTCTTTGCTTATGATTACACTTGGTGTATAATTTAACTTTGGAGCAAAACGTATGAAATTCACAGATACTTTTGTATTATGTTCGACCCACAAAATTCTTGGAGTATATTTGGTATTGTGGTTGTTGAGTTTCTCTATTACTAGTATATAGTGTGACTAGTATGAAACAACCAAATTATATATATAGTTGTTCAAAATAATCGTGTTCTTTTATGAAAAAAATGTCACTTAAAATATTGTAATTTTTCATGAAAAGATATGTCTATTATAATAAAAGTATTTGCATAAACATGAATATTGGTAAATAGTCATTTGTTATGTTTTTGTAAAAGTAACATTTGGACTATATTGTCTTTATTGAATCCGATGAAACTTTGTTCATGGGTAGTTCTATAACAATCAAAATTGAAAATTATAGAAAGGTCCTTATGAAAAGGACATTTGAAAAGGTGAAGACTCTAAACAATGTTTGTATCACACAAAATTGTAAGAAATAGGAATAAAATATTAGTGAGGAAAAAGCTACCTCGTGAAGAGCTTTTCAAACTCAATATTTTTATTTGTTCTTACTTGCTTGAGTCAATGTTTTTGACATGAACACTTGGGCATGTCAATTACAAAACTTTGTAAGGAAAATTGGTCAATTTACAAGTTTTGTCTAACTTTGAGTGCAATTAACAAAAAAAAATATTAAGTTTTTGTGGAATCTAAGTTTGTTGAGCATTCTTATAAATCTGTTGAAAGGAATTCTAATCCTTTAGAATTGATTTACACTGACATTTGTGATGTCATGTATATTTTTTGAATGGTAAGGATGAAGCAATAGAAATGTCTAGACAATGTAATATCAAAGTTAAATATCCGTTTGAAAAAAGATAAGAAATGACTTATGGAGAGTATAAATCTCCTTGTGTAAAAATATGTTTGGAAAATGGAATTATCCATCAAACTACTGCCCTATTCACCTCAATCTAATAAAAATCGAATGTTGAAAGAAATGATGGATGCATTATTTATAAGTTTGGGTTTACCACAAAACTTTTGTGGAGGAACTATCCTTACTGCAAAAGGGAACAAAAAAAAGGTTTTGTCTTTTGATAAAGAAAGCAATTTTGTTTGTTCAGGACAAAATCTATTCCATATGAGAAATGAAAAGGAAGAAAATTCAACTTGAAATATTTCAAAGTGTGGAGGTGTCTAGCCAAAGTCTAAGTTTCTATTCCTAAAAGGATTGAAATAGGACCTAAGATTGTGCACTGTAAAATTAGACTGGAGTAGTCTAGTGAAAGGTCTAAACGGCCTTGGAAAAAACAAAAGGAGAATGTACTTAATAAAGAGATCAATATGCGTAGTAAATGTCAAGGAACATATACTTCCTTCAAATATGATTTTGTAACATTTCTTGTGTCTAATGTAGACTCATCCTTCTGGACAAATGGTGTCAATAGTGAGATTGGTTCAATCTTGAGCAATCCTATTGAAAGTTGGTTGATCTTCCTCCTGAAAATAAACTTTTGGGTTCAAAGTGAATCCTCAAAAGAAAAATGAAAGTGGATAGAATTGTTGACAAATATAAAGCAAGACTTTGTGTCAAAGACTTTAGACAAAAACAAGGTTTTGATCTTGTCAATATATATACTCGTTAGTAACTAGAATTACATTCACTCGGATGCTAAAATTATTACTTGTGGTATATGACCTCCAAATTTATCAAATGAATGTGAAAAGAACTTTCTTAAATGTATAATTGGAGGAAGAAATTTACATGGAACAACCCGAGGGTTTTGTGGTTCCTGGTAAATGAAAGAAAGTGTGCAAACTTGTTAAGTCACATTATGGACTAAAGCAAACACCAAACAATGACATAAGAAATTTGACCAAAAAACCATGTTGGCAAATGGATTTAAGAATGATGGAAGTGATAAATATTTTCACATTAAAATCATAAGGTTATTGTTTGTTTCTATATTGGTGAGATGTTGATCATCAATAGAGACACTAATGACATAAATGCTACTAAACGTATGCTAGAAAGCAAGTTTGGAATGAAAAATATTGGAGTTGCTGATGCGATCTTAGATATAAGAATCCTTAGAACTCCATAATGTTTAGCATTTTCACTGTCTCATTGCATTGAAAAGGTACTTGACTTGTTCAAATATTTGGATGTCAATATTGTCAAGTCTCCATTAAATGTGAGCTTTGCATTTCAAAAGAGTGAAAGCAAAAGTGACTCACAATTGGATTGTGCTAGAGTATTGAGAAGTATGATGTATATCATGAAGTGTGCGCGATCAGATATAGCATTTGCTATTATAAATTGAGTCGGTTCACATGTGATCTCAAATAAACTCATTAGATAGCAATAAATAGGGTTTTGGAGTATTTAAAATAATATTTAAAACTATGCCTTGCATTATAACAATATCCAGCAGTATTGAATGGATATAGTGATGCAAATTGGATCACCGAACAAATAAAGAAAAATCCACGAGTGAATATGTATTTACTCTTGGTAGAGGAGCAGCCTCTTGGAAATATTTCAAAAGAGACATGTATCGCGAGCTCTACAATGATCTCTGAGCTAGGTGCTCCAGATAAGGTCGGTGAATAAGTTGAAAGACTCTGGAATTTCTTGATAGATATTCTATTTTGGCCCAAACCATTGACATTAGTATGCATAGACTTTGATAGTCAAGATGCAATAGGTAAGGCATGAAGCAAATAACGGAAAGTATCGTCATATATGACTTAGACATGTTACAGTTAGAAAACTACTCTCTAGTGGAATTATCAAAATTGACTATGTAAAGTCGAAGGAGAATGTGTCGGATCCACTTACAAAAAGGCCTAACTAGAGAGAAAGTTGAAAGATCATCTAAGGAAATGGATTTACAGCTTAGGACAAGTCATCATGGCAGTAACTCTATCTAGCAGACTGGAGATCCCAAGAGCTAGATTCAAGGAGAAAAACAAAGTTGTGAATGACGGTTTGACATTGTCAACAAACTCAATCCATTTTCATGATGAAGACAATGCTCAGAGACAAGGATACAACATTAAGGCTTGTTAATGAGTTAATAAAGCTTAATGGTTTTAATGATTTGTTAAGTTTGGCAGAGTTGACCAAATAGTGTATCTACGCGATAACATGATTAGGAATCACCTATGTGAGTGTGAAGTGTAAGCCGCTTCAAAGAAGATGATTGTCAAAAGCCCATCTCTCTATACACTCATGAAATCAGGAGGTGTTCATGGCTAAAACGAACACAACCGTAAGAACCATAAATGATAAAGAGTTAATTGTGTGACATATGGTTGTCTAGGTATACACCAAAGCTCGAAGGTTCAAAGATATCACATCTACCGATTGACCGAGTATATCCGACATATGTTCACTATGCAAAGTCCAAGGGAAAACCTACTTATCCAGATGCAATTAATTCTTGCTTGTAAAGTATACATAATTGTCCGTTTCTTTGTCTTAGAGTCATTCCCCATTCATGCGGGGGATTGTTGGGTTGTAAAAGGTGTGAATGGAACATGAATAGTTGCGACTTTTATAAAGAGTTGTGACTTTTAAGAAAGGTTGTGACTTTTAAGAAAGGTTGCGACTTTTATGAAAAGTTGTGATTTTCATGAAAAGTTACGACTTTTATGAAAAGTTGCGACTTTTATGGAAAGTTGTGACTTTTATGAAAGGTGACGACCTTTCCGAAAGATTGTGACTTTTCAAAGGTTTGTGGCCTTTCCGGTAAGGCACAATAAGAACCTTTTCGCACTATCCTTTGTTTTCTATAAATTGAGGGATTTCCTTTCATTTTAAATATAGAATTTATGGACTTCTTCTTCAACTACTAAATCTAGTATTCTAAGTATACTTTACTGCCGTTGAGTGATTCGCTGACACCAGAGTTTTTGGTATCTATACTCTGGTGATTGAGATCATTTTACCCTGGGAGGTCATATTCCAAATCAAACCTCGGATACTAGAGGGAAATAATTTTCTTAAGGGGACACTGTGAGTTCACTGGACTTGATGTTTTTCTTATTAAAATTTTTCCAGATTCTGGTACGTGTTTTACAAATTTTAAATTTGTGAATTAATTTCAGTTCTTCTATTCTTTTGATTTTTCACTAGTTCATCAAACTTGGTAAATTTGTATTTCTGCAAAGTTTGTTGGAATCAGTAAGATTCTTTTGACATATATTAACAACAATTCTTTTTAAGAAAAATATTTCGTATATTTTTTCTAATCTGTTTCTGATTCTAGTTTCACTACTAGTTTTAATTTTCTAGTTGTGAAAATGTTCTTAAACTTTGTTGTCTCACAAAGATGTTCAAAGTTTTGCTCTAAGTATGTTTGAAATACCAGATGAACAACAACACTGTCATAAGCAGTTAAATTTGGGGCAAGCTTTTAAAATGAATAAAGACAAGTGAATTGAAAAATCAAGAAATGGATGATGTTAGTTTTGTGATAAATCTCAAGAAAATAAACATCGGGTGAACTAAAGAGAAAGAATCATCGAGTTTGAATTAAACAACGAGTCTCACTTGAAGTAAAACTCTTCAAGTGACTTGTGAATTGAAGTGTTGAAGTTCAACTACAAACACAAAAAAAATCAAGAAATTTGAAGAATCAGTCTAAAATCACCAAGAAGTTAGAATATAAATATAAGAATCATATAAAAGAAAGAAAAGCAGGAGGAGTTCAAGTCAAACTAGAATTCAAATAATAAAAGTTATGTCCGAGTGAAGTAAAACAAGATAATCAATGGTCTATAATTTGTTGTTCATCTTGTATTTCTGAGATACTTAGAACAAAATTGAAGAACTTAATTAGACACAACAAAGTTTAAGAATATTTTCACAACTAGAAAATTAAAGTAGTAGAGAAACTAGAATCATACACATTAAAAGAAATATATGAAATATTTTTCTTAAAGAAGAATTGTTGTCAATTCGTGTTTAAAGAATCTTACTGATTCCAACAAACTTTGCAGAAATACGAAGTTACCAAACTTTAATGAACCAGTGAAGAACAAAAATTGATTCACGAATTTTAAATTTGTAAGACATACCAGAATCTGAAAAAACAGAAAGAAGATCAAGCTCACTGAATGCACAGTGTTCCCTTAAGGAAATTATTCTCCTCTAGTATCCGAGGTTTGATTTGAAATGCATCCTCCCAGGATAGAATGATCCCAATCACCAGTGTATTGATATCTAAAACGCTAGTGTCAGCAAGCCACTCAACGGCAGTAAAGTACATTTAGAATACTAGATTTAGTAGTTGTAGAAGAAATCCAAAAATTGTATCTTTAAAATGAGAGGCAATCCATTAATTTATATTGTGCCTTACCGGAAAAGTCACAAACCTTAGGAAAAGTCACAATCTTTCGGAAAGGTCGTCACCTTTCATAAAAGTCACAACTTTTCATAAAAGTCGCAACCTTTCATAAAAGTCGCAACTCTTCATTTTTTCATTCACGCCTTTTAAAACCCAACATAAATAAAGGTGAAGTCGTCCAAAATAAGTGTGCACTTACAAAGCAAAAAGGGTATGCAATTGAAAACTTGACTTCACAAGTGCTACCATCGAACTGAAGGAACATATCGAATAACCTGATCCTTTTGCAGAGTTTATGTGATAGGAGGTTTTTTTGTTGAGTCTTGATGTAGTCTTAGTTCAGTGAGTTATAAACTTAATTAATAGTGTTGTTTTTAGGTTGTGATAACTCGAAGAGTTGGGAACACATACCTTGAGAGGTTTGTGTTTAAGTTTAGGATTACAAGATTTGTAATCTGAATCCATGACTTGAAGTTTAAAAATTAGAATAAGCTCCTAAGATTACAAATAAGGTTTTGGTAATTAATCTGTAAAAAAAATCAAATAATTTGAAGTTAAGGAATTAAGGATAGAGTTTAGTTTCCCAATAAGGTTTTTGCAAAAGTTTGTAAT
>CM040619.1:58286110-58303600 GCA_022817965.1 Solanum lycopersicoides
AATTTTATAGATTCAATCTATAATAAATTTTATGTTAAATATATTAAAATTTTATGAATTCAATCTATATTAAAGTTTTAATGGACTTTTATGTATGAATTTTAATCATACTATATATTAAAAATATTAAATTCATATGAATCAGATAATATAATGTTACATTCGCCCGTGATACATTTGTACTTACCATTACACATGGAGTAATATGTGCATATGGTCGAATTTCTTTTGACAAATGTATGATTTTTACATTAAAAATTGTCGAGGGACCAGCTGGACCATTCATTACCTCTGCACTCAAAAGTCATATCCTAATTTTAATAAATTTTTAGCAATGTTTACACTTTAATATATATGGGAGTTTCATGTTTGTGCTAAATATGGTTACACTTTCAATTGTTTGTCACATGTTCTATGGTTGAAATGTGGTAGATTTTCGAATTGGAACGCAATAAAATATATTGCAAGATTTTAGTTGATGTGATGAGTGCATAGAAACATGAAGCGTAATCACAGCCTTTTTGCAAAAAAGAAAATGAAAAGATATGTAAATAAGGGATTGTTTAGTTTTAAAATAAGTTACATACCTATAACGGACGGAGCTAGTATAAAGTTAGGAATTCATCTGAACCCTCTTCAGCGAAAAATATAAATATTATTTATGCATGATTAACTTTAGTTTTTATGTACATATAATAGATGTCGAACCCTTTTAATTAGTTTGTAGTTTACTTCTTCAAATTTTAAATCTCTTTATTAAATACCTTACCTTCGCCACTGTACATATATGAGGACCATTATCAATAGCGGTCGTTGTCTTCACTATTATTATCAACCATTACTAGGATATATCTTAATTGTCAATCACCTTCACCAACACTACTATCATCGCATTAATTATCATCAAACCATCGTCAACCACCATATATTCTTCAGTCATCTCTATCAACAGTAACAACTGACAAATATTCATATCAATCAACTTTATCATCGTAACTACTACTCTCTAGTCTCAACTGTCAATATCACGTTAGTTACTACATCATCAAACGTCTCCACTACTATAACTCCACCACCGTCACTATTTTATATTTTAATATTTAATTGTTTTTATTTGAATTTATACTTATTATGTTTACAAAGAAATAAATTATGCACATTCATATGCGAAAACACAATCAATTTTAATTTCTAGAGTTTGGATTTACAAATAATATTTTAATTAATATAAGTGTGCATTTAGATTCAGACATTTTAATTTTAATGTAAACAAGTGATGACTGAGGCAGGAGCTTATTTAGAATTCTTAAAACTTATGGGGCTGACTTCATATTTAAAAAAAATGAAGGTCCAATTTTCGTTCTAATTAAACAATAAAAGATTGACTCTCTCCTCTCTCTTTTTTAGCAAGTAAGCTTACTAGTATAAATTATCTCAAAAGAGTTAAATGATAGCAATATTATCAAATCCAATTAGAAAAATAGAAATAGAAACAACTTTATGCAAACAACAAAATAGAAAACTTAGGTGAAAATTGATGAAAAAAATGGATTTGATGAAACTCAAACACAAAGACATAAATAATGGAGCTTTCACCTTTGTCTTTATAGATTAAGATTTGCAGATTTAATTTGTGAGAAAAAAAATTAAGAATATATTTGGTCCGTTGGGCGTATCTATATGCTTGCAACAAAATTTAAAAGAATTGAAACTAAGATATAATCACAAGTAAAATATGAAAAAATATACTTTTATTGATAAATAGGTACAAACTGTTTATCCCTTAGTTCTTCTCTCTCTTTAGATTTCTCCGTTCTCTTTAGATTTCTCTGTTATTCAAAAGTTGTTAGTAGCGTATTTCTTGAACTATGATAATTTGCGCTCGCTGCTGATTCACTTGATTTTCATTGATCTTTGTGAACATTCTATGAATTTATGAAATATTTAAAATGTCGAAATATAATATCTTTTAGATAGACTTGAAGTAAGGTTTAGGACTGATCAATAGTCTCCAAGAATCCTAATATTAAAATATTAAATCCAAATATCATACCGGATACTCAACTTATACAAAATAACAAAAAATATTAATTTAATTTGATGATTTGATTTTTGATATTTCACGCCCAACTTAAACGAAGGAACCAACAAGTTTCCTACCCCTTCTCAGCTAATGCTTCACATCATAGTCCATAAAGGTGAAATTATTTACTATAAGATTTATTTGACTAATTGTTAAGCACAAAAATTGTAGAGCAAATTATTAATTGTTTAGTGTAAAAAAAATATTATATCTAAGATTGGGGTGGGGGTGGGGTGGGGTGGGGGGAGATAATGCAGTGCAAAAGACAAATTGTTTGTGGAACGAAAAACATTGTTGTATGGGGCTTTTTTTTATTTTAGTTTAGGGATCGGAGCCCTCTAAAAATGCTAAAAGCTTCCATGTTTTGAAAAGGATAAGAGTAAGGGTGTGTTCAGTATGATTGAAAATATATTTTCCATAAAAATAATTTAATTTTGTGTTCGATATGTAAATAAGAATAGTATAAACTAAATAATTTCGAGAAGAAATAGAGCCGGGTAGTAGTGAGGCGAGGTGGAATGGGGATTATTAAGGTGATGTGAAGATGATAGGTGTTAAAAGGAGATCTAAAACACAAGTTGTTATAAAATATTATTTATGAAATTTGATTTATTTATTTTTTTAGTATGATTACTTTTTCTCTTTTTTTTTTTTATGTTTTTAAAATAATAATTTTAAAGATCAATCAAATATAAGAAAATTAAAAATTATTTTTGAACAATTATTGAACAGATGTCAAAATTGAATTGACAAGTCTTTTTATCCCATCCCTTTATCCAAACACTCCGATTCATCCATGTCATATGTGCACACTTTTGTCTGTATTTACAATTAAGAAAGATGGATTCATGATTTTAAGTGAGTGGATATCAATGGATTTACTTAAATAAGTGTGTCAAGATCTAAAGTTATTGAAATTTGGATGATGGTGATGTTATTCTATATATATATATATATATATATATATATATATATATATATATAAAAAAAAAAATTATGTTCAAATTAATATTTTAATTAAACGTGCAATAACTTGATTTATATGTGTAAATGGATTTACTTAAATAAGTGTGTCAAGATCTAAAGTTATTGAAATTTGGATGATGGTGATGTTATTCTATATATATATATATATATAAATTATGTTCAAATTAATATGTTAATTAAACGTGCAATAACTTGATTTATATGTGTAAATGATTATAGGGCGAGTTAGGATGGATTAAGTTTTGACATGCTAAATTTTCATTTGATTTGTGCTGTCCTACCTCGTTAAGTAACTTTCAAAGAATATACGGAAAAGGCTCAAAAATACCCTTAAACTATTCGAAATAGCTCATATATATACCCTTAAATTTATTTCGGCTCAAAACTACCCTTCCCGTCATACTATTGGGTCAAAAATATCCTTCTTATTAACGGAAGTTGTTAAATGCCACGTGGATGCCATATGGATGCCACATTGCATGCCAATAGGATTCCACTGTCACGTAGACTAAATAGAAAGGGTCAAAAATACCCTTAAACTATCCGAAATAGCTCATATGTATCCTTAAATTATATTTCGGCTCAAAACTACCCTTCCCGTCAAACTATTGGATCAAAAGTACCCTTCTTATCAACAGAAGTTGTTAAATGCCATGTGGATGGCCCATTGCATGTCAATAAGGTTCCACTACCATATAGACTAAATCCCTAAATTCTAATTACTTCCCCCCTCATTTCATTATTTGAGAAATGATATATTCACCCGTTCTACCTCATTTCGCGGCTAGGGCTTCACACTTTTCTTCGTGGCTGGGTTTCAAAGTGGATATTCATGCTTGTAAGTTAGTAAATATTTTTTCTTATTTTATTATGTTTACGATTTCAAAGCATGGTAGTTAGGATTTCACAATTTTTCCCTAATTTCACAGCTAAGGCTTCGTAGCTTTCTTTGGGGCTGAGTTTCAAAGTGGATATTCATGATTGTAGGTTAGTAAATATTTTCTATTATTTTATTACATTTACGATTTCAAAGTATGATAGTTAAAATTTCACAACTTTCCCGTCATTTCGCAGTCAAGGTTTCATAACTTTCTTCGGAGCTGAGTTTCAAAGTGGATTTTTTTGGTTGTAAACACAATAAAATAAGAAAAAAGTTTACTAACCTATAACCACGAATATCCACTTTGAAACCCAGCGACGAAGAAAACTGTGAAATCTTAGCCGCGAAGTGAGGGAGAAGGGGTGAAATCGTTTCTGGAAAATAATGAAATGAGGGGAAAATGAGTAATTAAGATTTAGGGATTTAGTTAATGTGGAATTTAACAACTTTCGCTAATAAGAAAGTCACTTTTGACCCAATAGTTTGACGGAAGGGTAGTTTTGAGCCGAAATATAGTTTAAGGGTAAATATGAGTTATTTCAGATAGTTTAAGGGTACTTTTGACCCTTTTCCTTTTAGTCTATGTGGCAGTGGAAATCTATTGGGGTGCCATGTGGATTAACAATTTCCGTTAATTAGAAGGGCACTTTTGACCCAATAGTTTGACGGGAAGGGTAGTTCTGAGCCAAAATATAGTTTAAGGGTATATATGAGCTATTTCAGATAGTTTAAGAATATTTTTTACCCTTTTCCCAAGAATATATTTTGTGTTGCCTCGTCTTATTCCTTTTAAATTTATGTTATATACTATTTCTCTTTTTTTATTACAAAATCAGAAAGTATTGTGATGGGCCATAATGATACGTGGGCATATATGAATGACACGGTACCATCACAATTTTATTTAGGGAAATTTTTTAAAATGTCAATATTTTGATATTTAATATGATTCATTGTCAATACTTTCATTATTTGGTAAAAATATCAAAGTTTTAGTCTATTATGTATCTCATTTATTTATTTGTTATTTGTTTTAATTGAGAGAATTAAATATTAAAAAACAAAAAGGAGAAATTAAGGGTAGAGAAAAATACTAAAGATGAATGATTGATTAAAACTCTCATCAGTTATAAAAATTCAAAAATAAAAAAAAATACAATTTTGTTCATAACATGATGCAGTACTATTACGAATAAATACATTTGTTACTTGGATACAATTTTGTTCATAACATGATGCAAGTACTATGTGAATACATACATTTGTTGCTTGGATACAAAAAATTGTGATCTTTGCATGCAAATGCAGTTTCCTGAGTAAATGATATATGTAAGAAAAGGTATTCAACTTGGCAAGCATAAAAATATAATAAGTATACATAATATAACTTAAAAACTACATCACATAAAAATAATTTAGATAATAATGTAATTTATAAATCAAACTTGACATTTTCAAAATGTAATGATCTAATGAAAACACCAAACATGATACGATGACGATAAAATAATGAAATAAAATTGAATGAATACAGTGAATACAATTAATATGTATTTATACTTTAACTTTGAAAACATTCAAATAACATTACTATTTGTTAAAAAATGTATAAATTTTTTATGTATGTTTACTTTACTGTACAAACAAGACTCTCACAAAGCATAATAAATACAAACACATCAGAATACAAAATCATCCAAAATGAATTCATTAATAAATATCATACAACACAATACAACAAATACATGAAAATTACATAGCATACAACATAAATACAACAAATACACCACAACGAATACAAAATCATTCAATTAGAATTCATTAATAAATCTGAAATATCATATTCATGTAAAATGTTTCTTAAATTATTGAATATCTATGAATGTAAAAAATATATAAAGGAATGATTAAAAATTTGATACATTATCAAAATTGACAATAATTATCGCCAAAATACAAGAATAAAATAAAAAAAAAGGAATACAATACAAACTAACAAAAATTGCACGGTCTACATAAGACATTTGCAAATGTATTCAATACACATACTAAATTGATTTTGGATACATAAAAAAATAAAATCAAACTAAATTGTTGAAAAAAAATTGTTCTTTAACTTCAACTCAATATGCAAAATACTAAACATGCAAAAATAATTAAATACCTCTTCATCAACTATTTGGTCTTCTCCGTCTTTTTCAAGTACCCCATGAGTAGATGAAGATACTACATTTTTTATCTGAAGAGGAAGAATTTATTCTTATCGTCTCTCTTCCCTCATTTTAGAAGTGGATCCTACATTATCCGCTATTTCTTGAGTAATACATAGATTAAAGGATGAAAAATCACTAAAAATTTGACGATTAAGTTGAATAACTCTAGTAAGTCTCTTAGATTCATCCATTAAAGATTGTTATATAGGTCTAATCGAGATTTATCCTACTTTCAACAATTATGAATGATTTAGATAAAAATAAAATCAGAAAATAAATCTAAACAAAAAGATAAAAATGAATACCTTAATTAATGGGATTTCTGTGAATTGAAAATCTGAAGATAAAAATATGAAAAATTACGACAGACAGATATAAGAAATTTGAAAGTTAAATGAGTATATGAAAGAAGATATGAAAGAGAAAAAACTTTTTTTTATATAGATATATGAGTCAAATTGGAAGAGAGATACAAACATGAATAAATGGAAATTAAAGATTTTTATTTTTAAAAAAATAAAAATAGTTGGGTAACATGTATGAATGGGATATACATGGAAACCTAAATCAGTGGAGTTAAATAAAGTAATTTTGTTTTTATATAAAATTAGTTGGAAAACATGTAGGCAATAGGAGATAAAATAGGGGTTTAATTAGGATACATATTATTTTTCAAAATAATGATATTTTTGATATTTTTACTAATATTTTTAAAGTAGTGAGGTTTTTACTAATTAAGTTATGGATTTTGACTAATTTACTAATTTTTTCTTTTATTTATTATAGTGTAAAGAGAGAAGTATTAAAAATATTTTTATATATATGGTGTAAATTATTAGTTTTATTCTTAAACTATTAACTGCGTTTAAAATATTTTTTTACTTGACTAACTGAACTTAAGTGCACCTCAATTTTGCAACATGAGTGAAATACATTCCTAAATTCTCGCCAAGATTAACGATGATTTCAATACTTCTTTCAGTTTTTTATTAAAAATCTCATGCTACTACAAAAATTCAAACTGCTAGGTATGTCATGTTATATAATGGAGTCCGGGGGGTATATAGGTATAATTAATCAGATAGAGAGATATTTTTATGATTATCAATATTTTACTAATAATTTACGTCAAATTTATAGATGTCTCGATACTTCTCATTTTTATGAACATAAAATGGAATAAATTGGTCATAATAACACGTGGAAGACTAAAGGACATGACCCCACCACAATTGTATATTCTTTGGCATATTGTAAATGTAAAAGGGAATAAATGGTCCATAGTGGCACGTGGCAGATAAATAGCGTTCGAATGCTCAAGTTATCTTTAATCCCCAGACATGACAAGGGATCCACACAATATATAGTAACTTGTCATTTTCAACACTGTAAATTGAGAATTTTAAAATTTATAAATTTCAAATTTTAGAATAGCAACCTAAGAATATTGATAAGTGAATTATAATAGAATTGAACTCATATATTAAAGTCCACCTTCTCTATACATGTAGAGTTTAACCTCAATATACAGTTTTTTTTTAAAAAAAAAAAACTTATACGATGAAACTGCCTAAAAAGAATAATTACTGATAATTAGCAAATAATAGTTAGAATCAATTATTACTTAAAAGATAAACCAAGCAGACAACCTCTTATAATGCAGAAAGAATTTACATTCTCTCATGCATTATTCCTTCTTATTGTGATATGCTGATTAGACTTGCATGGTCTACCAAAGTGGTGCATAATATTAACTACTCAGCTCCGTTCCAATTTATATGACATCATTTGATTTAACCAAAAATTAAGAAAAACTGACGACTTCTCAAATATGTGATCTAAGATACTCATTAACCATTTATGCGACAGTAAATTATTTTATTTAAACAAAATGATTTTTTTTAAAAACAGATTAAAAAGAAAAGCGTATGGTGAAACTACTATCGTTAGAACTTTTAAGTCAAGATGGAGAAGTATGATAATCCCACAAAAGTTGAGATTCCTGATAAATCATAATATGTGATTTGAGGTCCCTCTTTTTAGTTTAGTTGAAAAGAACATAAGCTGACAGAATGGAGAGAAAAGAAAGATGCCAAATAGGCATGTGTCAAATGAAAGCTCAATGGACTAAAAATGTAAGTCGAGTTGGGTTAATTTATACAGATTTGGTTCAGAACAATGGGACCAAAAGAGAAGATATAATCTCATTTTAATACTACCAAATATCTAATTTTATTTGTAATGACAAATTTGAATTACTATGTCCTTAAGCTGTCTCTCCCCTATTATTTTGGTCCCCATTCATTATTAACCATTTAGCTAGTGAATTGTATATATCATTCTTATGTCTCATTCTAAATGAAATAACATTTTAGCAGGCCCCACTGAGCTAAGTGGGAGAAGGGGGGGGGGGGGTTGACCTCTCTATCGTATTCCACTGCACTAAGTGGTCTTTCCCTTTCTTATTATTAGATGACTACTAAGAAAAAAAATATGACGCTTATTCATTGAAATTATAACATGAAATATGAATTTTGAAAAAAAATCAGGTTAAAGTTAAATGCTGACAGCTTTTTGGTGTTTCTACTTCCTAACTAATATATAGTGAAAAGAAAAAAAACAGTTATACTCTTGCTGCTGAAATGTATTGCTACTCTCACGAAAGTTATGAAACAATTAATCTTAATTACAGCATACCAGAAGCAGTTCTACGAAATTATTCAACGATAACAAAGTTGCAACGCATTTAACAATATTAATAGATGATGCGAGTAAAATGTAAAAACATATGGAACTATATCAAGGTCTGCAGTATGTATTTAAAGGTCGACATGGCATCTTTAAAGGAAGGCATGGTCCTGTGTTCGCACAAACTTATGGGATTGTAAGTGTTTTCTCTAATCTAGGCAGGGCAGTAGTAACTTGTATTTCTAGTTCTAGAGTCTAAGACTAACTTGAGATATAAAGGAAGGCATCCATTTGTTCAAAAATTTCAAGAACACAAAATACACTCTGAATGAATTCATACAGTTATACCTTACGGAAGCACAAAAATAATTAAGAAAACAAAACAAACTAGAAGTTGACTAAACCCAGAAAATGAGAAAACAAATTTAATTTTTTGCTTATTTTTTACCTATGTCACACACAGCTAAAAGAAACAATACAGTTAAACCCAAAACCGGTGCAGATGAGTTTATATCTGATAAAACCAGCAGCAAATCCACCAGGAGTGGTTCATAATAATCGCCCGTCACTAGAGAACATATATGAATCAGCACAGAGTATCACATTAAAGACTGCAAAAGAAGGCCAGAATATTTGATCCATTGCCTGCTAGATCTTTTAGTTTTAGTGACCGCGGGTTCTACTGCTTTCAGCATTTCGTACAGGATAAAAATACGGATGAGCCTGCAATGTAGATCACAATTACAGTATGCAATGTTTCCAAGAAACTTGAACCAATCAAAGACTAGAGGAGAAAGTGGAAACTTTTGTTATCAAATTTATACTTGATTGATAACTTTCATTTTAGTACAGCAGATAACTTCATTCATTTATTTATTTATCAGCAAGTCCACAAAAAAAACTTTTCATAGTTACACCTGCCTGATATACAAGTGACATAACATAATGGTAGAGAGGAAAGGCAGCGAATATTTACCATTGCTTCTTTTGCTGTCGGTCTTTCCTGATGATCGTAACGGAGCAGCTTGTCAACAAAATCAACCGCCTAAAAAGATTTAAGCATTGCACATTTTTGGGTTAATAGATTTCACCTTATTTTATTGTATAAGATCTAATGAGACTAGTTTTCTTACCTCAGGCACTGCGAGATGTTGATTTTCAGAATTAATAAACTTTGCCCATGGTTTCCTGCTGTGTCTGAACCGAACATTGAAGATATTTAATTATATGCTGAAAATGGTCCATCACAAAGGATAGTTTTAGAGCTGACGATACTAACCGTCCAACAAGAGCTGCAAGATGAGGATCTAATTCCAATCTATACTTGTTTAGGTAAGAGTTCAATTCATCAGTCCCCAGAACCTGAAGACCATAACATTGGAAATTTTAAGGGGTCTCGTCTCTTCTCAAAATGCATATATACAGCTCATGTATGTTGATTAGCCTGGTAATCTTGTAAAATATTTGGTCATTTCCCCGTCCAAAATAAAATAATTAAGAATTATTTTAAAACCCAGTGCACCAAGGATGATGAATAGTCAATAAGAAACGACTGAACAAATAGTTCAGTTATACTTCCATTTTGCCGATAAATCACATCCTTACTAGGGATTAGGTCAGTGGCGGACTTACCTTGGTCCAAGGGGTGTCGAGCGACACCCCTTCGTCGAAAAATTATGTGTATAAAACTAAATACATAAACTGACACCAGTTGAAACAAGTTGAAGGCTTACTCTATTGGTTACGGCCTTACAAACACTATATGAGGTCGTGTTCAAGCCCTACTAGCCTATTTATAATTTTTTAACTATAACCATTGACACCCCCAGTGTTGTGAAAAGCGCAAAAAAGCGCGCTTCAAAGCGAGACGACCCTCGCGCGCTTCTTTATCTTGAAGCGAGGCGATTTGAAAAGAGCTCTCGGCCCTGAGAGCCAGGATGCTTGCTCTTGAAGATGAAGTAAACATGGTCATGGGCCAATATCGAAAAGCAAGCCCTATGTGTCACAAGCAGGCACCACGGGTTCTTTACTTTTTGGTGGGGTGGAGGGCTTTTGTGCAACCTGAAAGGAAGCCATTCCTAATAGGAAGTTTCCCTGGCTTGAAATTCACTCGCTTATCCGGAATGAGCTACTGAGTTGGAGTACAGGAAAGAAGCACCACTTCTTTATTGTCTTGAAGCCGGGGAGGGGCTTGCTAGCGTAACCCTTTCTCCCGGTGTATGTGAAAAAGAGTGACCACTTAGGATTTTTTTCTTTTTCTATCCCGGAGGGCGGGTCTCGTGACAACGCCTTCCTCTGCGGTCTCTATTCGTAGGAATAGAATCGTCCAAGTAATTGTGTCGCCGTATTAGTTTTTATTAGCTGTCCCAGGGAAAAGAGCTTCTTCATCTGAAGCGAGAAGCAACCCTAAAGGCAAAAGCGCAATAGAGCGCGCTTTATATAAAAAACGACAATTAGGGTTTTTTTTTAAAAAAAATAGGTTTTTTTTTAAAAAAAAAAAATAAATATACAATATAACCTTCTTTCTCTCCTCACGACTGTTCTCACGCTTCTTTCTCTCCTCACGAATCTTCTTTCACGACTGTTCTCACGCTTCTTTCTCTCCTCACGATCGCCACTGAGGCTGCCTCTCTCTTCAACCTCGACCTCGACTGCAGGTAAGTTTTTGTTCTTCTTTCTCTTTTTTCTGTGAGTTTCTTTTCGCCTGTGCTTCATCTCTTCATCTCTCTGAGTTTCGACTGCTCTTGTTTTTTCGACTGCTCTTGTTTTTTCTTCTTTCTTCTCTTCTTCTCTTCATCTTTTTTGAAGCAATCTGCTCTGTTTCTAATTACTGACTGCTGCCTCTGTTTTTTTTTCAATTCTTTTGCTTTTTTTTTTTAGTTTTTATTTTGTGATCAGTGTATGCTAGCAGCTTTTTTTTAATTATTTTTTGACACTTATTTTTTGTTTGAAGTATTTAGTGAACTTGTATTTTCTCATTCAAGATGTCACAAAAGAGGGATCCGGCTTGGGCATATGGAACTCCTATGGGTAGTAACACAAAAGTCAAATGTATCTTTTGTGATGTGACATACAATGGCGGAATCTTTCGTCACAAAAGGCATCTCATGGGTGGCTATAGAGATGTAAAACTATGTCCGAAAGTCCCGGATAAAGTGAGGGAAGAGATCAAAGAATATATGTTGAAGAAAAATGAGTTTAAAACTCAAATGAACCATGAAGCATCCACGGTTAATCTTGTTGATAATGATGAAATGGATGATGATGAATTTGAAGTGAATATGCCAATGCCAATGGGGCCTCCCTCAAAGCATCAAAGGATGCCTTCAAGTAGTGGGAGTGGGTCTTCCATCAATAGCACCGTCAAGGGTCCTTTGAATCTCTATTTCTCGCAAAAATCAAATGAAAAGAGAAAAAGTGGACCTATTGACTTGGAATCTTCTAGAAAGATTTTGAGGGATCGTGCTGTATCTGCTTTTGCTAGGTGGATGTATGATGCAGGACTGCCTTCAATTGTGTTAACTACACAGATAGTTTTGGTGAATTCATTGAGGCAGTCGGCCAATATGGCCCTGGAATGAAGCCTCCCACCTATCATGAGGTAAGAGTTCCTTTTCTAAAAAAGGAGGTGGAGAAGACAAACAAGATAGTAGAAGAACATAAGGTTCAATGGAAAACGTATGGTTGTTCCATCATGATGGATAAATGGACAGCAAGGAATGGAAAAATGGTCATTAATGTTTTGGTGAACTCTTCAAAAGGGAGTGTATTTCTTGAATCTTATGATGCTAGTAACTCTTCTACCGACTCTAATAAGATGTTTAATTTGTTTGAGAAGACTTTCATGAAGGTAGGGCAGGAAAATGTGGTACAAGTTGTGACTGATAATGCAAGTGAGAACAAAAAAGCAGGTAACATGTTGAAGGGAGTGTTCCCACATATTTTCTGGACTCCTTGTGCTGCTCACTGTATCAACTTGATGTTTGGTGATATTTTAAAACAAGCCCCGTATTCTACAGGTGAACTTGAGTTTTGATATTTAATTTGCTTGTTTAAACTTCCTGTTAGATTTCTTTACATTTTAACTGTCATATTTTGACAGTTTTTGGCAAGACTATTAAGGTACATGCTTATATCAATCAAAGGGCATTGTTGTTGAATATGATGAGGAGATATACAAAGCAAAGAAATTTGGTAAAACCCGCCAAGACAAGATTCGCAACAGCTTTTTTGACTTTGTATAGTTTTTATAAGCAAAAGAAAAATTTGAGAAATTTGTTTATGTCAACTGAATGGAATGAGAGTATTTATTCAAAGGAACCTCTTGGTAAAGAAGTTGCGAGACATATCATTAGTCCATTTTTTTGGAATGACGTTGTTCAAGCACTTAGAGTTGGTGGTCCTTTAATTCACGTACTTCGTATGGTAGATGGGGAGAAAAAACCACCAATGGATTACATTTATGAAGCCATGGATAGAGCCAAAGAAAGTATTGAAAAGGCATTCAATTATGATACAAGGAAATATCAAAGTGTTTTTGAAATCATTGATGCAAGGTGGACAGATCAACTTCATCAGCCTTTACATGCAGCGGGACACATTTTGAACCCAGGGCTCTATTATAAAAATAATGACATGAAGACTTTAACTGAAGAAGTGTGGCAGGGATATCATAAATGTGTTGAGAGGATGATCCCAGATAAAAATTTGCAAGACAAAATAGGGGAGGAGCTTGGTGTGTACATGAAAGCGGATGGCCTACTTGGAATTGAATCAGCCATTAGAGCTAGAACCTTGAGGTCACCAGGTGAGAATTTCATCTTTTAATTGTTTACAACTTCAACTTTTAAGTTATTACACATCTTTTAAAATAACTCTTCTACAGTTGAATGGTGGATGCAATATGGTCATAATGTCCCAAACTTGCAACAATTTGCTATAAGAGTACAAAGTTTAACTTGTAGCGCATCCGGTTGTGAGAGAAATTGGAGCGTGTATGAACATGTGAGAAACTACATTACATTAATACATTAATACTAATTTAATTGATATCTTAATCATCCCAAGTCCTCCTATTAATTACTTTCTACTATGTGCAGATTCATAGTAAAAAGAGAAATAGGCTTGAGTTGACACGCCTCAATGATCTAGTGTTCATCAAATATAATAGAACATTGGCGCGTCGTTACAAGGCTCGTAATACCATTGATCCAATTTTGTTGTATAGTATTGATGAGGCAAATGAATGGTTAACTGGAGCACCACAAGATCACCAAGATGAAGAAGTGTACGAAGGAGAAAGTCTCACTTATGGTGATGTTTCTATGGCAAGTGGTGTTGAGGAGAATATTTATAGTTTTAGGGGGAGTACATTAAGGGGCAAGGAAAGAGAAGTTGGAGGTTCTAGTTCAAGTCGAAACCTTGTTGATGAGCCTTCTGATGATGAAGAAGATGATGACCAAGTAGAACCCTTGGTTATGGCACTTGAAGAGTTTGAGGATCTTGTTGAAGAATAGATGTTTGAGTCTTTGTGATTAATTATGTTTTTGATTTTTTGCTTTATATGTTGTGACTTATGAGTATTATTGACTATGTAATTTCTTTCAATCTAAGACTATATTATCTCAATTTAGTTATTTAATATTTTTTTATTTTTATACTAAATGTCGCTTTTTTTTTAAAAAGCGCGCGCTTCGCTTCACGCTTCTGGCTTCTGTGAAGCAAGCCCTCGTCGCTTTTTTCCGCTTCTCGCTTCCCAAAACACTGGACACCCCTTAACGAAAATCATGCGTCCGCCGCTGGGTTAGGTGAGACAAGTGGAATTATTTTTATCAGAATACTGACATGAGAGTTCAACAGAAACACAAAGTGGCATTCAATTGAGGATAGATCAGTGTTAGCTCATCATATGCATCACGAACTTACTTTTAATCTACCGAATACTTTAGACAGCAGACAGGTCTGAGTTCAAGAGCAACCCACCAACAAAATATTTCAGTTGCTTAGCCAAGCTTATGGTTACACTAATTCAATGGTACACATCAAATATCGGTATCAGTGATACATGCAGCCTTTTTTTAGAAAGGTAACTTTAGTACATGCAGCCCTTTTGCTAATTATTTATAGAGCAATTTGCATTATCCCCACAAGACACTTATAATGATGTCACAGCTGTCCCTCAACGCAAATAAAAGATCCCTGGCCTGCACGTCATGTGATGTATTTAGCGCCGCCCTCTTAACATTTTAAGCTTTGTCATGCGTTCTTTAGTATTTTGTCATTGCTTATTCACTTATGGCATTTCTTTTCCTGACCTGCTTTGTTCTTTTTTTTCTTGCGCGAGGGTCTACAGAAAACAGCTTCTCTACCTCACTACCCTCTTCAGACCTCACTAGTGTACACTTGTGGGATTACACTGGTAAGTTGTTGCTGTTGTACGGTAAGAGATAGAACGTCTGTTTTTCACTATCTGGATAAGGAGCCTAACTTTGAATATTTTTGGGGTAAATGGGTGATGACATCAACCATTACAGAAATTCTCAGCAGATGAAAGGTACAGAGAGTTCAAGAAGATCAGCAGAATAATTCCAGCATGCATCTGTTGGACAATTTAGAGAGCCAGAGGTGTTTTGAGGGGAAAATTCATCCATATGTATGTTGTAGTAGGAATGTTCATGCAATAGCTTTCTGGTCTAATTAATCGGATGGACATAAAAAAGGAAAAAATGACGGATTTCATAGTTGCTTGCAAAAAACCGAGGCAATGTAAATTATGGAATGATATCTTTGTACAGCCCAAACACTATTCTATCAACTGGTAATTTGCAGTAGTAAAATACTTTTGCTTACTAATTACCAGAAACATTGATGATGTTAACAAGTGATAGAAAATGTATGGGACAGTAAGCATGTACAGGTGTAAAGGTGCAAAGCAACAATATCTCGTGCTTAATAGGACTGTATACAAAAGTCCATTTATCAAAATGACAAAAGATTGTAGAGGCCATTAGGTCTCGGGACTTTTTGTCTTGGGAGAAAACTGATAGTGATACATTGGTGAGGCTTGACACATACTGGCACGTGGACAGATGAGCCCACCAATTTTCATGCTGTCTTATCGTTCTTGCTTTGACATTCCTTCTCTCCCCTCCCTCCCTTCCAGTTAAAGCTTATTCCCTTTATTCACTGTTTGGTCTCATTTTTATAGTGGACCCTGTTTAACTTCATATGATGGGTTGTGGACTGAGAAAAAGGGGCTCATGCTTCACTGATACAGTTAGTGGAAGTTTTATGTGTAAACCATAATGTACTTGCACATTCATGTAGCTTGACTTGGAACAATCCGAGACTATCATTCTATGTAGGAGATTATCATAATCACTAATATACAATTTCATATTGCCTGCAAAACCCTTTGATTTGGATGAATAAGCTTTGCTAAGATTCTTTCTGACTTAGATTCGCATGTGACTTACCATATTACCAAAAAATAAATAAATAAAAGATGTCACTTAATTCCCAAATCATGCATACTATATACTTAAAACAAATGTAGGCTTATGAACGTCTGAACATCAAAAAGGTACGATAATCAACTTCATGGTGGATATTCTACATACCTTCCCGATCTTCACAAGTTGATCATAATTGTCATGTCCATAGAAGAAAGGCTCCTTCCGGAATATCTATACAGCACAATTCCTTAGAAGTAAGCATCAAAGTGAGAGGAAGAGGACACCTTAACACACAAGTAAGTTCTGACTTTTGGGCCTCAGCATCTGCCATTCATGCACGATTTACCAGAAGACGAAGTCATGAATGGCATGATGTAAGTACCAAGTCATGGACCAAGTTTAAAAAAAGTAGAAAGCATAACCCATGCAAAGATAAAGTCTCACATGAGCACCTGTATGATAGCTCAAGTTTGGCGGAAAAAATAAAGGTGCAAGAAAGAAAGTTGCTCACCATTCCTGCAAACATACAACCAAGACTCCACAAGTCCAACGAGTAATCGTAGTCTTGCAGATCAACAAGTAGTTCAGGACCTTTAAAATATCTGCAACCACAGAGAGGAGGCGGAAAGTCTGTTTAAGACTACAAGGCAAAAGAAATTAAGCCCTCCCTAAAATATTAGATTATGGATGTTGCGAAGAAAAGGTACTATCTCTTTTCTGACAAAAGCAAGCAAAAATCTAGGATTCTATAATCACTTAAGTGAGGTGTCGCTTAATTATAAAATCTTATGCAAGTGTAAGTGTAACATTTAGCGGATGAGGGAATGCCCATAACTGTAACAGAGGTAGTGCCCATTGAATAAGATTCATAAATAACTGTCAGACAGAACCCTTATGCTCTGATTCTTCAAAGCTCAAAAACCTCCCTTCTCATCCTAACACAACCCAAATTCTTACCCCAGCTGGGTTTCTGATCCACAAAACTCATAAAGAAATGCACTTCAAGATCCATTTCTTGATTATCCTTATCTCTGTCTCTCAACAATCCATTCCTATCACAATGAGATCTTACTCTAAGACTGACAATAAATCCAGCACATAAGTATGAGTCAACAATTTAGCCCCACTATGGAAGAACTGGAAGTACAATTTTCTACGTATGCACTTTGTTTCAGTATAGTTTTC
>CM040619.1:58304600-58403743 GCA_022817965.1 Solanum lycopersicoides
GAAAACACCAAACAATGACATAAGAAATTTGACCAAAAAACCATGTTGGCAAATGGATTTAAGAATGATGGAAGTGATAATTTTTTTCACATTAAAATCATAAGGTTATTGTTTGTTTCTATATTGGTGATATGTTGATCATCAATAGAGACACTAATGACATAAATACTACTAAACGTATGCTAGAAAGCAAGTTTGGAATTAAAAATATTGGAGTTGCTGATGCGATCTTAGATATAAGAATCCTTAGAACTCCATAATGTTTAGCATTTTCACTGTCTCATTGCATTGAAAAGGTACTTGACTTGTTCAAATATTTGGATGTCAATATTGTCAAGTCTCCATTAAATGTGAGCTTTGCATTTCAAAAGAGTGAAAGCAAAAGTGACTCACAATTGGATTGTGCTAGAGTATTGAGAAGTATGATGTATATCATGAAGTGTGCGCGATCAGATATAGCATTTGCTATTATAAATTGAGTCGGTTCACAAGTGATCCCAAATAAACTCATTAGATAGCAATAAATAGGATTTTGGAGTATTTAAAATAATACTTAAAACTATGCCTTGCATTATAACAATATCCAGCAGTATTGAATGGATATAGTGATGCAAATTGGATCACCGAACAAATAAAGAAAAATTCACGAGTGAATATGTATTTACTCTTGGTAGAGGAGCAGTCTCTTGGAAATATTTCAAAAGAGACATGTATCGCGAGCTCTACAATGATCTCTGAGCTAGGTGCTCCACATAAGGTCGGTGAATAAGTTGAAAGACTCTGGAATTTCTTGATAGATATTCTATTTTGGATCAAATCATTGACATTAGTATGCATAGACTTTGATAGTCAAGATGCAATAGGTAGGGTATGAAGCATATAACGGAAAGTCTCGTCATATATGACATAGACATGTTACAGTTAGAAAACTACTCTCTAGTGAAATTATCAAAATTGACTATGTAAAGTCGAAGGATAATGTGTCGGATCCACTTACAAAAAGGCCTAACTAGAGAGAAAGTTGAAAGATCATCTAAGGAAATGGATTTACAGCTTAGGACAAGTCATCATGGCGGTAACTCTATCTAGCAGACTGGAGATCCCAAGAGCTAGATTCAAGGAGAAAAACAAAGTTGTTAATGATTTTAATGATTTGTTAAGTTCGGCAGAGTTGACCAAATAGTGTATCTACGCGATAACACGATTAGGAATCACCTATGTGAGTGTGAAGTGTAAGCCGCTTCAAAGAAGATGATTGTCAAAAGCCCATCTCTCTATACACTCATGAAATCAGGAGGTGTTCATGGCTAAAACGAATACAACCGTAAGAACCATAAATGATAAAGAGTTAATTGTGTGACATATGGTTGTGTAGGTATACACCAAAGCTCGAAGGTTCAAAGATATCGCATCTACCGATTGACCGAGTATATCCGACATATGTTCACTACGCAAAGTCCAAGGGAAAACCTACTTATCCAGATGCAATTAATTCTTGCTTGTAAAGTACACATAATTGTCCGTTTCTTTGTCTTAGAGTCATTCCCCATTCATGCGGGGGATTGTTGGGTTTTAAAAGGTGTGAATGGAACATGAAGAGTTGCGACTTTTATAAAGAGTTGTGACTTTTAAAAAAGGTTGTGACTTTTAAGAAAGGTTGCGACTTTTATGAAAAGTTGTAATTTTTATGAAAAGTTACGACTTTTATGAAAAGTTGTGACTTTTATGAAAAGTTGTGACTTTTATGAAAGGTGACGACCTTTCCGAAAGATTGTGACTTTTCAAAGGTTTGTGACCTTTCCGGTAAAGCACAATAAGAACCTTTTCGCACTACCCTTTGTTTTCTATAAATTGAGGGATTTTCTTTCATTTTAAATATAGAATTTATGGACTTCTTCTTCAAATACTAAATCTAGTATTCTAAGTATACTTTACTGCCGTTGAGTGGTTCGCTGACACCAGAGTTTTTGGTATCTATACTCTGGTGATTGAGATCATTTTACCCTGGAAGGTCATATTCCAAATCAAACCTCGGATACTAGAGGGGAATAATTTACTTAAGGGGACACTGTGAGTTCACTGGACTTGATGTTTTTCTTATTAAAATTTTTTCAGATTCTGGTACGTGTTTTACAAATTTTAGATTTGTAAATTAATTTCAGTTCTTCTATTCTTTTGTTTTTTCACTAGTTCATCAAACTTGGTAAATTTGTATTTCTGCAAAGTTTGTTGGAATCAGTAAGATTCTTTTGACATATATTAACAATAATTCTTTTTAAAAAAAATATTTCGTATATTTTTTCTAATCTGTTTCTGATTCTAGTTTCACTACTAGTTTTAATTTTCTAATTGTGAAAATGTTCTTAAACTTTGTTGTCTCACAAAGATGTTCAAAGTTTTGCTCTAAGTATGTTTGAAATACCAGATGAACAACAACACTGTCATAAGCAGTTAAATTTGGGGCAAGCTTTTAAAATGAATAAAGACAAGTGAATTGAAAAATCAAGAAATGTATGATGTTAGTTTTGTGATAAATCTCAAGAAAATAAACATCGGGTGAACTAAAGAGAAAGAATCATCGAGTTTGAATTAAACAACGAGTCTCACTTGAAGTAAAACTCTTCAAGTGACTTGTGAATTGAAGTGTTGAAGTTCAACTACAAACACAAAAAAATCAAGAAATTTGAAAAATCAGTCTAAAATCACCAAGAAGTTAGAATATAAATATAAGAATCATATAAAAGAAAGGAAAGCAGGAGGAGTTCAAGTCAAAATAGAATTCAAATAATAAAAGTTGTGTCCGAGTGAAGTAAAACAAGATAATCAATGGTCTAAAATTTGTTGTTCATCTTGTATTTCTGAGATACTTAGAACAAAATTGAAGAACTTGATTAGACACAACAAAATTTAAGAATATTTTCACAACTAGAAAATTAAAGTAGTAGAGAAACTAGAATCATACACATTAAAAAAAAATATGAAATATTTTTCTTAAAGAAGAATTGTTGTCAATTCGTGTTTAAAGAATCTTACTGATTCCAACAAACTTTGCAGAAACACGAAGTTACCAAACTTTAATGAACCAGTGAAGAACAAAAATTGATTCACGAATTTTAAATTTGTAAGACATACCAGAATCTGGAAAAACAGAAAGAAGATCAAGCTCACTGAATGCACAGTGTTCTCTTAAGGAAATTATTCTCCTCTAGTATCCGAGATTTGATTTGAAATGCATCCTCCCAGGATAGAATGATCCCAATCACCAGTGTATTGATATCTAAAACGCTGGTGTCAGCGAGCCACTCAACGGCAGTAAAGTACACTTAGAATACTAGATTTAGTAGTTGTAGAAGAAATCCAAAAAATCTATCTTTAAAATGAGAGGAAATCCATCAATTTATAGAAAACAAAGGGTAGTGCGAAAATTTTCTTATTGTGCCTTACCGGAAAAGTCACAATCTTTCGGAAAGGTCGTCACCTTTCATAAAAGTCACAACTTTTCATAAAGTCACAATTTTTCATAAAAGTCACAACTATTCATAAAAGTCGTAACCTTACATAAAAGTCGCAACTCTTCATTTTTTCATTCACGCCTTTTAAAACCCAACATAAATAAAGGTGAAGTCGTCCAAAATAAGTGTGCACTTACAAAGCAAAAAGGGCATGCAATTGAAAACTTAACTTCGCAAGTGCTACCACCGAACTGAAGGAACATATCGAATAACCTGATCCTTTTACAGAGTTTATGTGATAGGAGGTTTTTTTTGTTGAGTCTTGATGTAGTCTTAGTTCAGTGAGTTATAAACTTAATTAATATTGTTGTTTTTAGGTTGTGATAACTCGAAGAGTTGGGAACACATACCTTGAGAGGTTTGTGTTTAAGTTTAGGATTACAAGATTTGTAATCTGAATCCATGACTTGAAGTTTAAAAATTAGAATAAGCTCCTAAGATTGCAATAGTTGTAATTATCTAAATCCATACTTTGAAGTTAAGGAATTAGAGTTAGTTTCGTAGGTTGCAAAGTTTGTAATTTATTTTCTTTGCAGGCTCACTGATTTAGTCAAGCTAGAGTTAAATTCTGTAGGGTACACGTCATAATTTTTTACACCTTCCGAGCCGGTGTTTTTCACGTAAAAATATTATATTCTTTATTGTTCTTACTGCTACATTGAAATACGTTAGAAACTTGTTTAATTCATAGAAGAATCTAGAGAAAATTACTAGGTCGTGTAAATTATCACATGACTAATCATCTCTCTCCAATTAGTTTCGTAGGTTGCAAAGTTTGTAATTTATTTTCTTTGCAGGCTCACTGATTTAGTCAAGCTAGAGTTAAATTTTGTAGGGTACACGTCATAATTTTTTACACCTCCCGAGCCAGTGTTTTTCACGTAAAAATATTATATTCTTTATTGTTCTTACTGCTAGATTGAAATACGTTAGGAAACTTGTTTAATTCATAGAAGAATCTAGAGAAAATTACTAGGTCGTGTAAATTATCACATGACTAATCACCTCTCTCCAATACTCTATCAGCATATTTGTACCTCTCCTCGTACGTACCCACTATATCCAGCCTATCACAGTTTTTCACTATAGCCTTTGCATTTCTTCTTATCACATGTCCAAACAATCTAATAATGTATTTCCTTTCTTTCATAATACTCGTCATGATTTTATTTTTAAAAAAAATTAAATAATTGAAGTTTGACTAATATTTTAAAACATAATTTTACATTATGTTAATATGAGAAAAATATAATTTATTGTAATTAGTGTATAATATCTAAATAACTAAATTTTAATTTTAAAATATTAAATTATTCTAATCTATTTTAACTTTAAAAATTAATTAAACTGATTCCAAAAATCAATAGATATGCAAAAGCATATAAGTTGGTGATTCTTTGTCTTTTCTGTGATGAGATGCATGCACACATGCTCCATCACCAACAGCAGCTATCCATCAGCCACTTTCAGCGGCTTGGGCCATTCCTTTATCCCACACATCCACTCAAATGACCTTTCATAGCTATCACGTATATGTCTGTACATACAAATTTAAGATTTAAATTTTATAAATTCAATTTATAATAATTTTTATGTTATATATATTAAAATTTTATGAATTCAATCTATATTAAAGTTTTAATGGACTTTTATGTATGAATTTTAATCATACTCTATATTAAAAATATTAAATTCATATGAATCAGATAATATAATGTTACATTCGCCAGTGATACATTTGTACTTACCATTACACATGAAGTAATATGTGCATATGGTCGAATTTCTTATGACAAGTGTATGATTTTTACATTAAAAATTGTCGATGGACCAGCTGGACCATTCATTACCTCTGCACTCAAAAGTCATATCCTAATTTTAATAAATTTTTAGCAATGTTTACACTTTAATATATATGGGAGTTTCATGTCTGTGCTAAATATGGTTACACTTTCAATTGGTTTGTCACATGTTCTATGGTTGAAATGTGGTAGGTTTTCGAATTGGAACGCAATAAAATATATTGCAAGATTTTAGTTGATGTGATGAGTGCATAGAAACATGAAGCTTAATCACAGCCTTTTTGCAAAAAAGAAAATGAAAAGATATGTAAATAAGGGATTGTTTAGTTTAAAAATAAGTTTACATACATATAACGGACGGAGCTAGCATAAAGTTAGGGGTTCATCCGAATCCCCTTCAGCGAAAAATATGAATACTATTTATGCATGGTTAACATTAGTATTTATGTATATATAATATATGTCGAACCCTTTTAATTAGTTCGTAATTTACTTCTTCAGATTTTAAACCTCTTTATTAAATACCCTACCTTCGCCACTGTACATATATGAGGACCATTATCAATAGCGGTCGTCGTCTTCACTATTATTATCAACCATTACTAGGATATATCTTAATTGTCAATCACCTTCACCAACACTACTATCATCGCATTAATTATCATCAAAACATCGTCAACCACCATATATTCTTCAGTCATCTCTATCAACAGTAACAACTGACAAATATTCATATCAATCAACTTTATCATCGTAACTACTACTCTCTAGTCTCAACTGTCAATATCACGTTAGTTACTACATCATCAATCGTCTCCACTACTATAACTCCACCACCGTCACTATTTTATATTTTAATATTTAATTGTTTTTATTTGAATTTATACTTATTATGTTTACAAAGAAATAAATTATGCACATTCATATGCGAAAACACAATCAATTTTAATTTCTAGAGTTTGGATTTACAAACAATATTTTAATTAATATGAGTGTGCATTTAGATTCAGACATTTTAATTTTAATGTAAACAAGTGAGGACTGAGGCAGGAGCTTATTTAGAATTCTTAAAACTTATGGGGCTGACTTCATATCTAAAAAAAAAAATGAAGGTCCAATTTTCGTTCTAATTAAACAACTAAAAGATTGACTCTCTCCTCTCTTTTTTAGCAAGTAAGCTTACTAGTATAAATTATCTCAAAAGAGTTAAATGATAGCAATATTATCAAATCAATTAGAAAAATAGAAATAGAAACAACTTTATGCAAACAACAAAATAGAAAACTTAGGTGAAAATTGATGAAAAAAATGGATTTGATGAAACTCAAACACAAGACATAAATAATGGAGCTTTCACCTTGTCTTTATAGATTAAGATTTGCAGATTTAATTTGTGAGAAAAAAAATTAAGAATATATTTGGTCCGTTGGGCGTATCTATATGCTTGCAACAGAATTTAAAAGAATTGAAACTAAGATATAATCACAAGTAAAATATGAAAAAATATACTTTTATTGATAAATAGGTACAAACTGTTTATCCCTTAGTTCTTCTCTCTCTTTAGATTTCTCCGTTCTCTTTAGATTTCTCTGTTATTCAAAAGTTGTTAGTAGCGTATTTCTTGAACTATGATAATTTGCGCTCGCTGCTGATTCACTTGATTTTCATTGATCTTTGTGAACATTCTATGAATTTATGAAATATTTAAAATGTCGAAATATAATATCTTTTAGATAGACTTGAAGTAAGGTTTAGGACTGATCAATAGTCTCCAAGAATCCTAATATTAAAATATTAAATCCAAATATCATACCGGATACTCAACTTATACAAAATAACAAAAAATATTAATTTAATTTGATGATTTGATTTTTGATATTTCACGCCCAACTTAAACGAAGGAACCAACAAGTTTCCTACCCCTTCTCAGCTAATGCTTCACATCATAGTCCATAAAGGTGAAATTATTTACTATAAGATTTATTTGACTAATTGTTAAGCACAAAAATTGTAGAGCAAATTATTAATTGTTTAGTGTAAAAAAAATATTATATCTAAGATTGGGGTGGGGGTGGGGTGGGGTGGGGGGAGATAATGCAGTGCAAAAGACAAATTGTTTGTGGAACGAAAAACATTGTTGTATGGGGCTTTTTTTTATTTTAGTTTAGAGGATCGGAGCCCTCTAAAAATGCTAAAAGCTTCCATGTTTTGAAAAGGATAAGAGTAAGGGTGTGTTCAGTATGATTGAAAATATATTTTCCATAAAAATAATTTAATTTTTTGTTCGATATGTAAATAAGAATAGTGTATAAACTAAATAATTTCGAGAAGAAATAGAGCCGGGTAGTAGTGAGGCGAGGTGGAATGGGGATTATTAAGGTGATGGGAAGATGATAGGTGTTAAAAGGAGATCTAAAACACAAGTCGTTATAAAATATTATTTATGAAATTTGATTTATTTATTTTTTTAGTATGATTACTTTTTCTCTTCTTTTTTTTATGTTTTTAAAATAATAATTTTAAAGATCAATCAAATATAAAAAAATTAAAAATTATTTTCGAACAATTATTGAACAGATGTCAAAATTGAATTGACAAGTCTTTTTATCCCATCCCTTTATCCAAACACTCCGATTCATCCATGTCATATGTTCATACTTTTGTCTGTATTTACAATTAAGAAAGATGGATTCATGATTTTAAGTGAGTGGATATCAATGGATTTACTTAAATAAGTGTGTCAAGATCTAAAGTTATTGAAATTTGGATGATGGTGATGTTATTCTATATATATATATATATATATATATATATATATATATATATATATAAAAAAAAAAATTATGTTCAAATTAATATTTTAATTAAACGTGCAATAACTTGATTTATATGTGTAAATGGATTTACTTAAATAAGTGTGTCAAGATCTAAAGTTATTGAAATTTGGATGATGGTGATGTTATTCTATATATATATATATATATAAATTATGTTCAAATTAATATTTTAATTAAACGTGCAATAACTTGATTTATATGTGTAAATGATTATAGGGCGAGTTAGGATGGATTAAGTTTTGACATGCTAAATTTTCATTTGATTTGTGCTGTTCTACCTCGTTAAGCAACTTTCAAAGAACATACGGAAAAGGCTCAAAAATACCCTTAAACTATTCGAAATAGCTCATATATATACCCTTAAATTTATTTTGGCTCAAAACTATCCTTCCCGTCATACTATTGGGTCAAAAGTACCCTTCTTATTAACGGAAGTTGTTAAATGCCACGTGGATGCCATATGGATGCCACATTGCATGCCAATAGAATTCCACTGCCACGTAGACTAAATAGAAAGGGTCAAAAATACCCTTAAACTATCCGAAATAGCTCATATTTATCCTTAAATTATATTTCGGCTCAAAACTACCCTTCTCGTCAAACTATTGGATCAAAAGTACCCTTCTTATCAACAGAAGTTGTTAAATGCCATGTGGATGGCCCATTGCATGTCAATAAGGTTCCACTGCCATATAGACTAAATCCCTAAATCCTAATTACTTCCCCCCTCATTTCATTATTTGAGAAATGATATATTCACCCGTTCTACCTCATTTCGCGGCTAGGGCTTCATACTTTTCTTCGTGGCTGAGTTTCAAAGTAGATACTCATGCTTGTAAGTTAGTAAATATTTTTTCTTATTTTATTATGTTTACGATTTCAAAGTATGGTAGTTAGGATTTCACAATTTTCCCCTAATTTCGCAGCTAAGACTTCGTAGCTTTCTTTGGGGCTGAGTTTCAAATTGGATATTCACGGTTGTAGGTTAGTAAATATTTTTTATTATTTTATTACATTTACGATTTCAAAGTATGATAGTTAAAATTTCACAACTTTCCCGTCATTTCGCAGTCAAGGTTTCATAACTTTCTTCGGAGCTGAGTTTCAAAGTGGATTTTTTTGGTTGTAAACACAATAAAATAAGAAAAAAGTTTACTAACCTATAACCACGAATATCCACTTTGAAACCCAGCGACGAAGAAAACTGTGAAATCTTAGCCGCGAAGTGAGGGAGAAGGGGTGAAATCGTTTCTGAAAAATAATGAAATGAGGGGGAAATGAATAATTAAGATTTAGGGATTTAGTTAATGTGGAATTTAACAACTTTCGCTAATAAGAAAGTCACTTTTGACCCAATAGTTTGACGGAAGGGTAGTTTTGAGCCGAAATATAGTTTAAGGGTAAATATGAGTTATTTCAAATAGTTTAAGGGTACTTTTGACCCTTTTCCTTTTAGTCTATGTGGCAGTGGAAATCTATTGGGGTGCCATGTGGATTAACAATTTCCGTTAATTAGAAGGGCACTTTTGACCCAATAGTTTGACGGAAAGGGTAGTTCTGAGCCAAAATATAGTTTAAGGGTATATATGAGCTATTTCATATAGTTTAAGGATATTTTTGACCCTTTTCCCAAACATATATTTTGTGTTGCCTCGTCTTATTCCTTTTAAATTTATGTTATATATTATTTCTCTTTTTTTATTACAAAATCAGAAAGTATTGTGATGGGCCATAATGATACGTGGGCATATATGAATGACACGGTCCCATCACAATTTTATTTAGAAAATTTTTTTGAAATGTCAATATTTTGATATTTAATAAGATTCATTGTCAATACTTTCATTATTTGGTAAAAATATCAAAGTTTTAGTTTATTATGTATCTCATTTATTTATTTTTTATTTGTTTTAATTGAGAGAATTAAATGTTAAAAAACAAAAAGGAGAAATTAAGGGGAGAGAAAAATACTAAAGATGAATGATTGATTAAAACTCTCATCAGTTATAAAAATTCAAAAAAAATAAAATATAATTTTGTTCATAACATAATGCAGTACTATTACGAATAAATACATTTGTTACTTGGATACAATTTTGTTCATAACATGATGCAAGTACTATTGTGAATACATACATTTGTTGCTTGGATACAAAAAATTGTGATCTTGGCATGCAAATGCAGTTTCCTGAGTAAATGATATATGTAAGAAAAGGTATTCAACTTGGCAAGCATAAAAATATAATAAGTATACATAATATAACTTAAAAACTACATCACATAAAAATAATTTAGATAATAATATAATTTATAAATCAAACTTGACATTTTTAAAATGTAATAATCTAATGAAAACACCAAACATGATACGATGACGATAAAATAATGAAATAAAATTGAATGAATACAGTGAATACAATTAATATGTATTTATACTTTAACTTTGAAAACATTCAAATAACATTACTATTTGTTAAAAAATGTATAAATTTTTTATGTATGTTTACTTTACTGTACAAACAAGACTCTCACAAAGCATAATAAATACAAACACATCAGAATACAAAATCATCCAAAATGAATTCATTAATAAATATCATACAACACAATACAACAAATACATGAAAATTACATAGCATACAACATAAATACAACAAATACACCACAACGAATACAAAATCATTCAATTAGAATTCATTAATAAATCTGAAATATCATATTCATGTAAAATGTTTCTTAAATTATTGAATATCTATGAATGTAAAAATATATAAAGGAATGATTAAAAATTTGATTCATTATCAAAATTGACAATAATTGTCGCCAAAATACAAGAATAAAATAAAACAAAAGAATACAAATACAAACTAACAAAAATTGCACGGTCTACATAAGACATTTGCAAATATATTCAATACACATACTAAATTGATTTTGGATACATAAAAAAATAAAATCAAACTAAATTGTTGAAAAAAAATTGCTCTTTAACTTCAACTCAATATGCAAAATACTAAACATGCAAAAATAATTAAATACCTCTTCATCAACTATTTGGTCTTCTCCGTCTTTTTCAAGTACCCCATGAGTAGATGAAGATACTACATTTTTTATCTGAAGAGAAAGAATTTGTTCTTATCGTCTCTCTTCCCTCATTTTATAAGTGGATCCTACATTATCCGCTATTTCTTGAGTAATACATAGATTAAAGGATGAAAAATCACTAGAAATTTGACGATTAAGTTGAATAACTCTAGTGAGTCTCTTAGATTCATCCATTAAAGATTGTTATATAGGTCTAATCGAGATTTATCCTACTTTCAACAATTATGAATGATTTAGATAAAAATAAAATCAGAAAATAAATCTAAACAAAAAGATAAAGATAAATACCTTAATTAATGGGATTTGTGTGAATTGAAAATCTGAAGATAAAAATATCAAAAATTATGACAGACAGATATGAGAAATTTGAAAGTTAAATGAGTATATGAAAGAAGATATGAAATAGAAAAAACTTTTTTTTTATATAGATATATGAGTCAAATTGGAAGAGAGAGACAAACATGAATAAATGAAAATTAAAGATTTTTATTTTTAAAAAAATAAAAATAGTTGGGTAACATGTATGAAAGGGATATACACGGAAACCTAAATCAGTGGAGTTAAATAAAGTAAAAAAAATTTGTATAAAATTAGTTGGAAAACATGTAGGCAATAGGAGATAAAATAGGGGTTTAATTAGGATACATATTATTTTTCAAAATAATGATATTTTTGATATTTTTTCTAATATTTTTAAAGTAGTGAAGTTTTTACTAATTAAGTTATGGATTTTGACTAATTTACTAATTTTTCCTTTTATTTATTATAGTGTAAAGAGAGAAGTATTAAAAATATTTATATATATATGGTGTAAATTATTAGTTTTATTCTTGAACTATTAACTGCGTTTAAAATATTTTTTTACTTGACTAACTGAACTTAAGTGCACCTCAATTTTACAACATGAGTGAAATACATCTCTAAATTCTCGTCAAGATTAACGGTGCTTTCAATATTTCTTTCAATTTTTTATTAAAAATCTCATGCTACTACAAAAATTTCAAACTGCTAGGTATGTCATGTTATATAATGGAGTCCGGGGGTATATAGGTATAATTAATCAGATAGAAGAATATTTTTATGATTATCAATATTCTACTAATAATTTACGTCAAATTTATAGATGTCTCGATACTTCTCATTTTTATGAACATAAAATGGAATAAATTGGTCATAATAACACGTGGAAGACTAAAGGACATGACCCCACCACAATTGTATATTCTTTGGCATATTGTAAATGTAAAAGGGAATAAATGGTCCATAGTGGCACGTGGCAGATAAATAGCGTTCGAATGCTCAAGTTTATCTTTAATCCCCAGACATGACAAGGGATCCACACAATATATAGTAACTTGTCATTTTCAACACTGTAAATTGAGAATTTTAAAATTTATAAATTTCAAATTTTAGAATAGCAACCTAAGAATATTGATAAGTGAATTATAATAGAATTGAACTCATATATTAAAGTCCACCTTCTCTATACATGTAGAGTTTAACCTCAATATACAGTGTGTGTTTTTTAAAAAAAAAAAAACTTATACGATGAAACTGCCTAAAAAGAATAATTACTGATAATTAGCAAATAATAGTTAGAATCAATTATTACTTAAAAGATAAACCGAGCAGACAACCTCTTATAATGCAGAAAGAATTTACATTCTCTCATGCATTATTCCTTCTTATTGTGATATGCTGATTAGACTTGCATGGTCTACCAAAGTGGTGCATAATATTAACTACTCAGCTCCGTTCCAATTTATATGACATCATTTGATTTAATCAAAAATTAAGAAAAAAATGACGACTTCTCAATATGTGATCTAAGATACTCATTAACCATTTATGCGACAGTAAATCATTTTATTTAAAAAAATGATTTTTAAAAAAAAACAGATTAGAAAGAAAAGCGTACGGTGAAACTACTATCGTTGGAACTTTTAAGTCAACATGGAGAAAGTATGATAATCCCACAAAAGTTGAGATTCCTGATAAATCATAATATGTGATTTGAGGTCCCTCTTTTTAGTTTAGTTGAAAAGAACATAAGCTGACAGAATGGAGAGAAAAGAAAGATGCCAAATAGGCATGTGTCAAATGAAAGCTCAATGGACTAAAAATGTAAGTCGAGTTGGGTTAATTTATACAGATTTGGTCCAGAACAATGGGACCAAAAGAGAAGATATAATCTCATTTTAATACTACCAAATATCTAATTTTATTTGTAATGACAAATTTGAATTACTATGTCCTTAAGCTGTCTCTCCCCTATTATTTTGGTCCCCATTCATTATTAACCATTTAGCTAGTGAATTGTATATATCATTCTTATGTCTCATTCTAAATGAAATAACATTTTAGCAGGCCCCACTGAGCTAAGTGGGAGAAGGGAGGGGGGGTGGGGGGTTGACCTCTCTATCGTATTCCACTGCACTAAGTGGTCTTTCCCTTTCTTATTATTAGATGACTACTAAGAAAAAAAATATGAGGCTTATTCATTGAAATTATAACATGAAATATGAATTTTGAAAAAAAATCAGGTTAAAGTTAAATGCTGACAGCTTTTTGGTGTTTCTACTTCCTAACTAATATATAGTGAAAAGAAAAAAAACAGTTACTTATACTCTTGCTGCTGAAATGTATTGCTACTCTCACGAAAGTTATGAAACAATTAATCTTAATTACAGCATACCAGAAGCAGTTCTACGAAATTATTCAACGATAACAAAGTTGCAACGCATTTAACAATATTAATAGATGATGCGAGTAAAATGTAAAAACATATGGAACTATATCAAGGTCTGCAGTATGTATTTAAAGGTCGACATGGCATCTTTAAAGGAAGGCATGGTCCTGTGTTCGCACAAACTTATGGGATTGTAAGTGTTTTCTCTAATCTAGGCAGGGCAGTAGTAACTTGTATTTCTAGTTCTAGAGTCTAAGACTAATTTGAGATATAAAGGAAGGCATCCATTTGTTCAAAAATTTCAAGAACACAAAATACACTCTGAATGAATTCATACAGTTATACCTTACGGAAGCACAAAAATAATTAAGAAAACAAAACAAACTAGAAGTTGACTAAAACCAGAAAATGAGAAAACAAATTTAATTTTTTGCTTATTTTTTACCTATGTCACACACAGCTAAAAGAAACAATACAGTTAAACCCAAAACCGGTGCAGATGAGTTTATATCTGATAAAAGCAGCAGCAAATCCACCAGGAGTGGTTCATAATAATATCCCGTCACTAGAGAACATATATGAATCAGCACAGAGTATCACATTAAAGACTGCAAAAGAAGGCCAGAATATTTGATCCATTGCCTGCTAGATCTTTTAGTTTTAGTGACCGCGGGTTCTACTGCTTTCAGCATTTCGTACAGGATAAAAATACGGATGAGCCTGCAATGTAGATCACAATTACAGTATGCAATGTTTCCAAGAAACTTGAACCAATCAAAGACTAGAGGAGAAAGTGGAAACTTTTGTTATCAAATTTATACTTGATTGATAACTTTCATTTTAGTACAGCAGATAACTTCATTCATTTATTTATTTATCAGCAAGTCCACAAAAAAAACTTTTCATAGTTACACCTGCCTGATATACAAGTGACATAACATAATGGTAGAGAGGAAAGGCAGCGAATATTTACCATTGCTTCTTTTGCTGTCGGTCTTTCCTGATGATCGTAACGGAGCAGCTTGTCAACAAAATCAACCGCCTAAAAAGATTTAAGCATTGCACATTTTTGGGTTAATAGATTTCACCTTATTTTATTGTATAAGATCTAATGAGACTAGTTTTCTTACCTCAGGCACTGCGAGATGTTGATTTTCAGAATTAATAAACTTTGCCCATGGTTTCCTGCTGTGTCTGAACGAACATTGAAGATATTTAATTATATGCTGAAAATGGTCCATCACAAAGGATAGTTTTAGAGCTGACGATACTAACCGTCCAACAAGAGCTGCAAGATGAGGATCTAATTCCAATCTATACTTGTTTAGGTAAGAGTTCAATTCATCAGTCCCCAGAACCTGAAGACCATAACATTGGAAATTTTAAGGGGTCTCGTCTCTTCTCAAAATGCATATATACAGCTCATGTATGTTGATTAGCCTGGTAATCTTGTAAAATATTTGGTCATTTTCCCGTCCAAAATAAAATAATTAAGAATTATTTTAAAACCCAGTGCACCAAGGATGATGAATAGTCAATAAGAAACGACTGAACAAATAGTTCAGTTATACTTCCATTTTGCCGATAAATCACATCCTTACTAGGGATTAGGTCAGTGGCGGACTTACCTTGGTCCAAGGGGTGTCGAGCGACACCCCTTCGTCGAAAAATTATGTGTATAAAACTAAATACATAAACTGACACCAGTTGAAACAAGTTGAAGGCTTACTCTATTGGTTACGGCCTTACAAACACTATATGAGGTCGTGTTCAAGCCCTACTAGCCTATTTATAATTTTTTAACTATAACCATTGACACCCCCAGTGTTGTGAAAAGCGCAAAAAAGCGCGCTTCAAAGCGAGACGACCCTCGCGCGCTTCTTTATCTTGAAGCGAGGCGATTTGAAAAAAGCTCTCGCTTCTTCATCTGAAGCGAGAAGCAACCCTAAAGGCAAAAGCGCAATAGAGCGCGCTTTATATAAAAAACGACAATTAGGGTTTTTTTTTTTAAAAAAAATAGGTTTTTTTTTTAAAAAAATAAAAATAAATATACAATATAACCTTCTTTCTCTCCTCACGACTGTTCTCACGCTTCTTTCTCTCCTCACGAATCTTCTTTCACGACTGTTCTCACGCTTCTTTCTCTCCTCACGATCGCCACTGAGGCTGCCTCTCTCTTCAACCTCGACCTCGACTGCAGGTAAGTTTTTGTTCTTCTTTCTCTTTTTTCTGTGAGTTTCTTTTCGCCTGTGCTTCATCTCTTCATCTCTCTGAGTTTCGACTGCTCTTGTTTTTTCTTCTTTCTTCTCTTCTTCTCTTCATCTTTTTTGAAGCAATCTGCTCTGTTTCTAATTACTGACTGCTGCCTCTGTTTTTTTTTCAATTCTTTTGCTTTTTTTTTTTAGTTTTTATTTTGTGATCAGTGTATGCTAGCAGCTTTTTTTTAATTATTTTTTGACACTTATTTTTTGTTTGAAGTATTTAGTGAACTTGTATTTTCTCATTCAAGATGTCACAAAAGAGGGATCCGGCTTGGGCATATGGAACTCCTATGGGTAGTAACACAAAAGTCAAATGTATCTTTTGTGATGTGACATACAATGGCGGAATCTTTCGTCACAAAAGGCATCTCATGGGTGGCTATAGAGATGTAAAACTATGTCCGAAAGTCCCGGATAAAGTGAGGGAAGAGATCAAAGAATATATGTTGAAGAAAAATGAGTTTAAAACTCAAATGAACCATGAAGCATCCACGGTTAATCTTGTTGATAATGATGAAATGGATGATGATGAATTTGAAGTGAATATGCCAATGCCAATGGGGCCTCCCTCAAAGCATCAAAGGATGCCTTCAAGTAGTGGGAGTGGGTCTTCCATCAATAGCACCGTCAAGGGTCCTTTGAATCTCTATTTCTCGCAAAAATCAAATGAAAAGAGAAAAAGTGGACCTATTGACTTGGAATCTTCTAGAAAATTTTTGAGGGATCGTGCTGTATCTGCTTTTGCTAGGTGGATGTATGATGCAGGACTGCCTTCAATTGTGTTAACTACACAGATAGTTTTGGTGAATTCATTGAGGCAGTCGGCCAATATGGCCCTGGAATGAAGCCTCCCACCTATCATGAGGTAAGAGTTCCTTTTCTAAAAAAGGAGGTGGAGAAGACAAACAAGATAGTAGAAGAACATAAGGTTCAATGGAAAACGTATGGTTGTTCATTATGATGGATAAATGGACAGCAAGGAATGGAAAAATGGTCATTAATGTTTTGGTGAACTCTCCAAAAGGGAGTGTATTTCTTGAATCTTATGATGCTAGTAACTCTTCTACCGACTCTAATAAGATGTTTAATTTGTTTGAGAAGACTTTCATGAAGGTAGGGCAGGAAAATGTGGTACAAGTTGTGACTGATAATGCAAGTGAGAACAAAAAAGCAGGTAACATGTTGAAGGGAGTGTTCCCACATATTTTCTGGACTCCTTGTGCTGCTCACTGTATCAACTTGATGTTTGGTGATATTTTAAAACAAGCCCCGTATTCTACAGGTGAACTTGAGTTTTGATATTTAATTTGCTTGTTTAAACTTCCTGTTAGATTTCTTTACATTTTAACTGTCATATTTTGACAGTTTTTGGCAAGGTTGTTAAGGTACATGCTTATATCAATCAAAGGGCATTGTTGTTGAATATGATGAGGAGATATACAAAGCAAAAAAATTTGGTAAAACCCGCCAAGACAAGATTCGCAACAGCTTTTTTGACTTTGTATAGTTTTTATAAGCAAAAGAAAAATTTGAGAAATTTGTTTATGTCAACTGAATGGAATGAGAGTATTTATTCAAAGGAACCTCTTGGTAAAGAAGTTGCGAGACATATCATTAGTCCATTTTTTTGGAATGACGTTGTTCAAGCACTTAGAGTTGGTGGTCCTTTAATTCACGTACTTCGTATGGTAGATGGGGAGAAAAAACCACCAATGGATTACATTTATGAAGCCATGGATAGAGCCAAAGAAAGTATTGAAAAGGCATTCAATTATGATACAAGGAAATATCAAAGTGTTTTTGAAATCATTGATGCAAGGTGGACAGATCAACTTCATCAGCCTTTACATGCAGCGGGACACATTTTGAACCCAGGGCTCTATTATAAAAATAATGACATGAAGACTTTAACTGAAGAAGTGTGGCAGGGATATCATAAATGTGTTGAGAGGATGATCCCAGATAAAAATTTGCAAGACAAAATAGGGGAGGAGCTTGGTGTGTACATGAAAGCGGATGGCCTACTTGGAATTGAATCAGCCATTAGAGCTAGAACCTTGAGGTCACCAGGTGAGAATTTCATCTTTTAATTGTTTACAACTTCAACTTTTAAGTTATTACACATCTTTTAAAATAACTCTTCTACAGTTGAATGGTGGATGCAATATGGTCATAATGTCCCAAACTTGCAACAATTTGCTATAAGAGTACAAAGTTTAACTTGTAGCGCATCCGGTTGTGAGAGAAATTGGAGCGTGTATGAACATGTGAGAAACTACATTACATTAATACATTAATACTAATTTAATTGATATCTTAATCATCCCAAGTCCTCCTATTAATTACTTTCTACTATGTGCAGATTCATAGTAAAAAGAGAAATAGGCTTGAGTTGACACGCCTCAATGATCTAGTGTTCATCAAATATAATAGAACATTGGCGCGTCGTTACAAGGCTCGTAATACCATTGATCCAATTTTGTTGTATAGTATTGATGAGGCAAATGAATGGTTAACTGGAGCACCACAAGATCACCAAGATGAAGAAGTGTACGAAGGAGAAAGTCTCACTTATGGTGATGTTTCTATGGCAAGTGGTGTTGAGGAGAATATTTATAGTTTTAGGGGGGAGTACATTAAGGGGCAAGGAAAGAGAAGTTGGAGGTTCTAGTTCAAGTCGAAACCTTGTTGATGAGCCTTCTGATGATGAAGAAGATGATGACCAAGTAGAACCCTTGGTTATGGCACTTGAAGAGTTTGAGGATCTTGTTGAAGAATAGATGTTTGAGTCTTTGTGATTAATTATGTTTTTGATTTTTTGCTTTATATGTTGTGACTTATGAGTATTATTGACTATGTAATTTCTTTCAATCTAAGACTATATTATCTCTATTTAGTTATTTAATATTTAATTTTTTTTATACTAAATGTTGCTTTTTTTTTAAAAAGCGCGCGCTTCGCTTCACGCTTCTCGCTTCTGTGAAGCAAGCCCTCGTCGCTTTTTTCCGCTTCTCGCTTCCCAAAACACTGGACACCCCTTAACGAAAATCATGCGTCCGCCGCTGGGTTAGGTGAGACAAGTGGAATTATTTTTATCAGAATACTGACATGAGAGTTCAACAGAAACACAAAGTGGCATTCAATTGAGGATAGATCAGTGTTAGCTCATCATATGCATCACGAACTTACTTTTAATCTACCGAATACTTTAGACAGCAGACAGGTCTGAGTTCAAGAGCAACCCACCAACAAAATATTTCAGTTGCTTAGCCAAGCTTATGGTTACACTAATTCAATGGTACACATCAAATATCGGTATCAGTGATACATGCAGCCTTTTTTTAGAAAGGTAACTTTAGTACATGCAGCCCTTTTGCTAATTATTTATAGAGCAATTTGCATTATCCCCACAAGACACTTATAATGATGTCACAGCTGTCCCTCAACGCAAATAAAAGATCCCTGGCCTGCACGTCATGTGATGTATTTAGCGCCGCCCTCTTAACATTTTAAGCTTTGTCATGCGTTCTTTAGTATTTTGTCATTGCTTATTCACTTATGGCATTTCTTTTCCTGACCTGCTTTGTTCTTTTTTTTCTTGCGCGAGGGTCTACAGAAAACAGCTTCTCTACCTCACTACCCTCTTCAGACCTCACTAGTGTACACTTGTGGGATTACACTGGTAAGTTGTTGCTGTTGTACGGTAAGAGATAGAACGTCTGTTTTTCACTATCTGGATAAGGAGCCTAACTTTGAATATTTTTGGGGTAAATGGGTGATGACATCAACCATTACAGAAATTCTCAGCAGATGAAAGGTACAGAGAGTTCAAGAAGATCAGCAGAATAATTCCAGCATGCATCTGTTGGACAATTTAGAGAGCCAGAGGTGTTTTGAGGGGAAAATTCATCCATATGTATGTTGTAGTAGGAATGTTCATGCAATAGCTTTCTGGTCTAATTAATCGGATGGACATAAAAAAGGAAAAAATGACGGATTTCATAGTTGCTTGCAAAAAACCGAGGCAATGTAAATATGGAATGATATCTTTGTACAGCCCAAACACTATTCTATCAACTGGTAATTTGCAGTAGTAAAATACTTTTGCTTACTAATTACCAGAAACATTGATGATGTTAACAAGTGATAGAAAATGTATGGGACAGTAAGCATGTACAGGTGTAAAGGTGCAAAGCAACAATATCTCGTGCTTAATAGGACTGTATACAAAAGTCCATTTATCAAAATGACAAAAGATTGTAGAGGCCATTAGGTCTCGGGACTTTTTGTCTTGGGAGAAAACTGATAGTGATACATTGGTGAGGCTTGACACATACTGGCACGTGGACAGATGAGCCCACCAATTTTCATGCTGTCTTATCGTTCTTGCTTTGACATTCCTTCTCTCCCCTCCCTCCCTTCCAGTTAAAGCTTATTCCCTTTATTCACTGTTTGGTCTCATTTTTATAGTGGACCCTGTTTAACTTCATATGATGGGTTGTGGACTGAGAAAAAGGGGCTCATGCTTCACTGATACAGTTAGTGGAAGTCTTATGTGTAAACCATAATGTACTTGCACATTCATGTAGCTTGACTTGGAACAATCCGAGACTATCATTCTATGTATGAGATAATCATAATCACTAATATACAATTTCATATTGCCTGCAAAACCCTTTGATTTGGATGAATAAGCTTTGCTAAGATTCTTTCTGACTTAGATTCGCATGTGACTTACCATATTACCAAAAAATAAATAAATAAAAGATGTCACTTAATTCCCAAATCATGCATACTATATACTTAAAACAAATGTAGGCTTATGAACGTCTGAACATCAAAAAGGTACGATAATCAACTTCATGGTGGATATTCTACATACCTTCCCGATCTTCACAAGTTGATCATAATTGTCATGTCCATAGAAGAAAGGCTCCTTCCGGAATATCTATACAGCACAATTCCTTAGAAGTAAGCATCAAAGTGAGAGGAAGAGGACACCTTAACACACAAGTAAGTTCTGACTTTTGGGCCTCAGCATCTGCCATTCATGCACGATTTACCAGAAGACGAAGTCATGAATGGCATGATGTAAGTACCAAGTCATGGACCAAGTTTAAAAAAAGTAGAAAGCATAACCCATGCAAAGATAAAGTCTCACATGAGCACCTGTATGATAGCTCAAGTTTGGCGGAAAAAATAAAGGTGCAAGAAAGAAAGTTGCTCACCATTCCTGCAAACATACAACCAAGACTCCACAAGTCCAACGAGTAATCGTAGTCTTGCAGATCAACAAGTAGTTCAGGACCTTTAAAATATCTGCAACCACAGAGAGGAGGCGGAAAGTCTGTTTAAGACTACAAGGCAAAAGAAATTAAGCCCTCCCTAAAATATTAGATTATGGATGTTGCGAAGAAAAGGTACTATCTCTTTTCTGACAAAAGCAAGCAAAAAATCTAGGATTCTATAATCACTTAAGTGAGGTGTCGCTTAATTATAAAATCTCATGCAAGTGTAAGTGTAACATTTAGCGGATGAGGGAATGCCCATAACTGTAACAGAGGTAGTGCCCATTGAATAAGATTCATAAATAACTGTCAGACAGAACCCTTATGCTCTGATTCTTCAAAGCTCAAAAACCTCCCTTCTCATCCTAACACAACCCAAATTCTTACCCCAGCTGGGTTTCTGATCCACAAAACTCATAAAGAAATGCACTTCAAGATCCATTTCTTGATTATCCTTATCTCTGTCTCTCAACAATCCATTCCTATCACAATGAGATCTTACTCTAAGACTGACAATAAATCCAGCACATAAGTATGAGTCAACAATTTAGCCCCACTATGGAAGAACTGGAAGTACAATTTTCTACGTATGCACTTTGTTTCAGTATAGTTTTCTAACTATACATCCTCCAGCTTCCACCAAAGTAATCCTCTTAGATTCTAGAGCATAATGACACAATAAGTACATGAATTACCCCTAGCAGTTCTAAATTATAATCTTTCTTGTGTTATCATCCAAAAATACTGCAAACTATTAAAAAACATAATAGCTTCTGAACTCTCAGCCATTTGAACCCTCAATATCAGTTTCATTCTGTACACCAGTGTCATTTCAAAGCTCAATAATTGGAATTAAGATAAATAAGATCCTCAGTTCATCCAAAACAATTAAAAAGATGTTCATTTATCCAACACCAGAGGGATCATTTGCTGTTGTTCATCACCAAGTGCAAAAGGATTCCGAGAGAATGGTGTTCAATCGGTGATGCCAAAAGCAGTGACAAGCTCTCTGCGTGCTGAGAAGGACACGGGATGGGCAGCCCCAAAAAACTACTCAAAACAATATATCCCTTTATTATGATGCTTTGGAATGTAGGCAAGGACATAATTACAGGTGTTCTAAAGTAATATTTAAATTTGATGCTGTACACAATCCAAAATATGTTTACAAAATTTGGTACTTTGGCGTAGAATGTCCAATATGATTGATTTTGACACTTGATGGAGTTCATGGACTCCTTACAAAGCTAAAGGAACTCTAGTCTCCTATATATATCCATGCACCCTGTGGGTGCTTTAATATGCAGAATTTTCTATTACTTGCCCCCAAAAAGGAAATGCTAACGACTACAAGAAAATTGAGGTTATGCCTTCACTAAATTAATAAAACCACTGAAACAAGAGAGAACCATTCTAGCATTCAAATGTTGATTTATTTGACTTTGAATTTCAGAAGACAAATGATACAAACAGCAAAGAAAAAGCGAACCTAGAAGCCACACGAACGTTATATTCCTTCCCAGGATGATAAAATTCTGCAAGCCCCCAATCTATTAGCCGAAGTTTCCGCTGCTCGTGATCAATCATCACATTATGGGGCTTCACATCCCGGTGCATAATACCCTGAGAATGACAATAATCTAATGCCTGCAAAGGATACAGTAATACTTGAATTTTCTGACAAGTGACACCTCAAGAAAAAATCAAACTGCACAGCATAATATGGAAACATGCATCATCTCGAAAATGAGAAGAACGAGAAATATGAGATAATTCTGGCTATGACACCTGATACAAGTAATAAACAGCATAACAAAGAATATATATAAGATTTTAATAGTCAAGTCTGTAAAAATAGCAGCACCACAAACAACTATGTCATGATCCCAGACTAGTAATTGCCAATAAACATTTTGCTCCATTATAACATGTCTCATTCATATGCCCAATAATTTTCCTTTCAATTCTGTAACATGTTTTTTTCCTTGTACTCTGGAAATCTCATCAAATTACCCAGCAGACCAGAACAATACGAACCTCAGCTGATATTATTACCTATTATACACCCAAACCTCACCAGTCAACAGAAATCTAAGGGAAGTGTCCTTTCCACTCATAACAGAAAACAAGGAGCTTTCAGTTGTACTCCCTCCCATCTCAAGGAACTTGGTCTACTTTAACTTTCATGGAGATAGAAAATAGAATATGTAATTGCAGTTTTTTGGTTTTAATAAATCATATCTAGATACATTTTTTTCCTGATAACGGAGATGTCCAGGTCAACTTGCCCATCCATGTCTAGATCATACAACAACATATCCAATGTAATCCCACAAGTGGTGTGTAGCGTGTACGAAGACCTTACCACGTCTAGCTACATTACTTTTGAATATGGAAGACATAATTTGCAGAACAAATTCAGATGTGAAGAAAGGAGAGTTCAGTTAATGAGAATAGTTCAAAAGTCGGAAAATCAGTTTCTCCCACCTAAGGGAAGAAGAATTCAAACTTGAAAAAGAGGTCAAATTCAAACCAAAAATAATCAACCATTATGCACATAATCATTCTGTGAAATTTGTTCAAAAATAGTGAAATTCCTCATAAAAAATAAGTTTATTATCTCAAGGCACTTTGCACCGATCATCTTCAGGTTATATCTTAAAGGATTCAAAGGGAGCATCCTGTATAGAAATAATCTAATAGTTAATACTGTAATCTATAGCAACTGCCCGTAATCAATCAGAAAAATATTGGAGATACACAAAAAAACATATACTGAGAGGCATTAAAAATCCACATCAACAGAAAACTTGCCTTCAACAGCTCATAGATGTAATATCTAACGTCAAAGTCAGAAAGAGTTGGATAGAGCACTTTAAAATCTGTGTTATTCACATATTCAAATATAAGACTTGGGGTCTTCGACTGCTGATCTCTGACAATATCGAGTAACTTCACAATATTAGGTCCACCACAAAGATTCTGCAATATCTTAATCTCACGCTTGATCTGCAGTAAGTGACAATAACAGATAAGTACCAGAGCTAAATAAAGGTACGAAGATATACTGTAATAAATAAAGAGCGTTATTCAGAGTGCCAACAAAAAGGCAAATGCACATAGAACTTGCAGATATATGTCCATCACTCATAAGTAATCAAGAGTTACTACAGTAAGTTGACAGAACAGAACAGTTATGAGATACACATGAAAAAACTCATTTGGCTAAAGAATGAAAGATAAAGAAAGTCAAAACCTGGAGATTGAAGAATATCAGTAATACATTACGTAGCTCCAAAAACATAGAACTACGAAATCACAAACCCTTTTACAAACTTGAACATTCTAAGAAATTGCTCAGGACCATAGACACAATGACTTCCAAATTTGAAGAACATCAAAACAAGGCTTCTGTACGTTTAACAAGTTTGGCGGAAGAAAAACAAAAAAATATTTAGGGATGTAGAATACGACATCCAAGGATACTGCAACATTATTGCAGAATGTGGTAAATTAAGCTCCAGGAGGTGCAAGTAGCACCCATTGAGGTTAAAATTAGAGGTCGCATGAGACTGTTTGGGCATGTCATCAACCTCAAGAGGCGCCAGTCTCTAGGTGTGAAATCATGGTGAGTGGAGACTTAAAATAACATTGAAGGAAGTTCTCTTGAAAGATTTATAAGGTCTTGGAATTCCTATACTCAGCCCCAACTTGCTTGGGACTGAGGTGTAGTAGTGTGTTGTGGTATATTAATGTCCAATTAGAATATCATAAACTGATATTGTTGTTAGTTCTGGTTTTTTTCATCTTAGAAAATGAGGTTTACGAGCTTCTGTTAAGATCTTTGATGCTTCTCTTATCCAGTTGGATCAAGTTCTTCTTTTTCACAACGCTACTTAGGCTAGCTTGTGTGCACCTTGATAATTCCAGGGGTATCTCCTTACCTCCCACCAGCCCTACCTCGCACCAGCACAAAAACTGGATAACAAAGAAAATAAATTGTTATCTCCTACATTTTCTGTATTAAACCAAACTTACTTCACATATGGAACAAAACAGAAACTAAAACCTGTAAACCAAAATACAACATGAGAAGAGATTAATCCTTTAACTACTTGTATTCGACATCTATTACGGTGTAAAAGACTAAAAGAGGGTGCCTTTCCAAAGCTTAGCAGAAACATGTGACTTAGTAATGATAATACTTCTAGATGTAAGTGGTGGATGATGTATATCATGTTGAGTAAAAGGGGATGTCTCTAAGAAGATATTACCTAATTAGTTCGTGCAACTACAAGGAAAAAAAATTAAGACTGCAGTAAGTTCACCAAAGCTAACTTAGGGAAAGGACTACAGCTTTGAGAAGCAACTAAAAGATCTACCTGCATGCAGAAAAAGAACCCTCAAAATTCCTTTCTAATTTTTCCACTGCACCTTCTGTTTGGTTTCCAAGTTTGAGTGGTAGACCACATCTTTCAAAACTCAATCATGTCTTTCTTTCTCATATAAGCTGATTCCAACATCTTAGGTGAGTATTATATTTCATTACTTACCCAAAAAAAAAGAGTCTACTCTAGTTTACACTCGTATAACGCACAAGCAAATGAAATGTTCTCATCCCTCAAGCTGCAATTGAAGTCGTCCAACAATAGAAATTCAGCACCTCAAAATGAAAATCCTTAAATTTCTATAAAGCATCAATTACAATAACAGATAGAACCTTATTAACTAGCTTTGAATATATGAATATATAAAGAAGCAAAGAAGGAAAACAACCAACCTTTTTCTTCTTCACTGGCTTAAGGATTTTGATGATGCATTTTTCATTATTAGTAGTGTGAATTCCCTCAAACACCTCGCTATACTTCCCTCTCCCAACTTTCCTTACCACCTCGTAATCATCCTGCTCCCTATACAACCCAATCAACAAACACAGAAAACATCAATTCCATCTAAACAGCCTTGAAAACACATATAATAAACAAAAACAAAAATAAATCAATAAATTACCCCCATTGAACAGTTAGGGATTCATAATCCCAATACTCTTTAGGTCGGATCACATTGATATCCGTATAAACCCGGGCCTTTGAAGGCGCGCCGGGACGGCGAATAGATTTTCCTATTTTCTGCGCCAGGGCTTCGGATTGAGTCGCCGACGGTCGGAGAAGAGAAGAAGAAGACGGCGGCGGCGGCGGCAGAGGAGGAGGAGGTAGAGAAGATGATTTGTTTCTGTGTCGCGTGAGAGATACCGAAGTGTTGGAGGAAAAACGACGGAGCAGAGATGGGAAGAGAAGAAGAGAGGTCGCCGGAGAATGAGAGAGGAGGCGGTGGTGGAATGAAACAATGAAGAAATGAGAAGGCCGTAGGGCCATGAAACGGAGGGGGGTTATATATTTGGGTAAAATGGGATTATGCTTCAAGTGGAACCCTCCTCATTGGTTTCTTCGTCTTTGCATCTCATGCGTTTGTCTACACCTAATTCAATCCAACGGCGTCGTATACTAGCATATTATTTTCTTTCTTTTTACTAGGTGTCCATAGCCCACGTTAAAGTCCCAATTAAAATCGAATAGCAAATTATACTTAATAGTACTTCCACTAAAACCGTGTTTGGCATTACTATTGGAAGATCTAAACAACTATTTTGAAGGGAAAAAAACTTTTGTTGAAAAATTATGTATCTGACAGAACTAAATAGAAGCAGAAACAGTTTTAAGTAGAAACAAAAAATTACTCTTATCAAAACTAATTTCATATATACATATTTATCAATATTTTATTTATTAATTATTAACATATCTCATAAGTTTGGTTAAATTTCATTTTTTATTTTTATATAATAAATTTTATAATTTATATATATAATTATTCTGTATTTTACATATTATTTTAAGTAGATTTTATAGAATTAGAAAATAAGATAACAATAATACTTTTGTAAGGTTAGAAAAAAGAGGGAAAAAATAACAATCTAAAGATTCCAACCCTCCAAAAAAAATGTAATATTGATTGGAAACTTAAATATGTACATTTTAATTTAATAAAAATAAATGTTTGATTAACTTTTTTACGGTAGATATTTAAAATAATTTTTCTATAAATAATCTTAATATTAAAAGAATTACATTAATAATTGTCATTTTTCTGTAATTTGACAAGCAAAAATACTTTTTAAAAAAAGATCAATCAAACACAATTTACTTATGAAAAAATATTTTTCAAATAAATTAATCAAACACAAATTATTATTATTTTTCAAAAAGCATTTTTTCAAAATTTATTTAAAATAATACTTCTAAAAATAAGTCATTTTAACCGCAGTGTCAAACATGCTTTAAATAATAAGTAACAACAGTAATATTACTACATACCATTTGAATACATTAAATGTAATGTTTGGGAAATTTATTAGATGTTAAATAGTATTTAATAGCATGAAAATATTGAATGTAATGTTTTGGAAAATATATTAGATGTTAAATACTCTAAATTATCTCTTAATTTTTTTAAACTGAACAATTATTTTAATATAGTGGAGTAAAGATGAACAAAGGGATTAATTTTTCATTTCACTTGGTTCACGGACTAAGTTGTTTTTGTTTCCTTTGATTTGCATATCAAGTTACTTCGATATTATTGTATTGGATATTTAAGATTAGAGTGTCATTTATTGTGAGTTATAATGTATAATAAATCTAGAGATAAATGGAGAATTATTTTATCTTATATTTAGTTGGAGGTATTCAGTAGTCCTTATAAGATTATTTATCCTATCATTTATTGCTTAATGATCAATATACATGATGAAATATAACTTACTTCGAATAATTATTCCTAAAATAATTTGTTCCCAATCAAACAATCCCTAAGTTTAATATCAAATTAAGACCTTATTTGGTTGAAGCAATAAATTTACCTTATAGTTCAACCAAATAAATTTATACCTTCAATCAAATAAAGTATTCTCTATATCAAAATAAGTGGATTGGTAGACCTTTTTCCATATTTAAATAAGTTAATTGCTCAAAGTTTAAGAGATTTATTAAAAAAGTTCTTCTAATTTTTGCTGCTAGTTCACATTTTCAAGAAAGTTATTTATTTGTTTTACTTTGAATCATTAATTTTAAGAATAATACAAGGACAAAAGTGAAAATGATTTTAATTTATGTTCAGAAACTTTTTTTTTTGTTAATGGATATGCATTGTATCTTTTGTCCAAATCTAATTTTGGATATTTCATCTTATCTCATGAATCAAACAATATCTTGTAGTTAGGGATGTTCACGATTTGGATATAAATCGATTCAAATAAAAAAATCGAACTAAATCAATTTTATTTGGGTTTGGTTTTAGATTTTTAAAAATCGGTAGCATTTGGTTTGGATATGATTTTATTCGAGAAAAAAACTGAAGAAATAACAAAATCAAACCGATGAATTATATACATATATTTTATAAATATACATACTTAATATATTATTTTTATAAATATTTTTAAAGATCCTATATATGTTTTCAGTATAATTACTTATTAAAAGCAAAATGTCCAAGGTAAAAACATTTATTTTATTGATTTCATGTATATATCTAGGACATTTCTTTGTGGGATTGAAAATGTTAATGTCTTTCCTTCTAAAGCTAATATAGTGAATTTTAAAGCTTTAATCATTATAAATTTAGAGGTCGAAAGTTCAACAAATTTCAATCATTCTAACTATTTATTTTTTTGGATTGTTGTCTCTTTTTCACATTTTGAAATGATTTTTTAAAAATTTGTGTATGATTAATCACCGAATAACCAAACCAAATCAAATTGAAATCGATAACTATCAAATCGATATTGGGTTTGATAATTTTAAAACTGATTGAGTTGGTTGATTTTGATTTGACCAATAACTTATCAAACCGACATGTGAATACCCTTACTTGTACATGTATTAAAGAAAACAATACATGCAATAGTCTTGGTATTATTTAATATTGTATCTTTTCATATTAGATATGCACTTTCTATTTTACACGGCTATTGAGAAATCATTAATAGATTGATCAATATTACTATTTTAACCTTTATTTTATATTAATTAGCATTTTATAAAAAGGAAATTTTAAATCTTCGAAATTTGTTTGAACTTTCAATGTCATATTAATTGTAGAGGAGTAAAATGAGAAAATCATGGCTTCTATCATAATTTAGTAAGTAATAAAATTAAAGACAAATACTTTTAATAAGGTGTCATCTAACGTGGGTTGGAGGTTGTACTTTGTTTGATAGTGTTCTCAAATATATATGTACTTCCCTGTCTTTTATTACTTGTTCGCTTTTGAATTGACACACTTATTAAGAAAATAATTGTTGACACACTGAGTTACTATTTCACCAGGTTAATTATGTGAATGAATTAAGAATTTATATTTTCAAAAAGTTCTATCTTTTTCAAAGTAATTAATTGAGGATATTATAGCTAAAACAAAAATTGTCTTTTCTTGATTTATCAAAATAGATAAGTAATTAGGAATAACTATAAAAGGAAAAGTACACAAGTAAATAGGAACATAGGAAGTATTATTTATACATCATATTTAGTATCACAAGATTTATAATTAATGAGCATTACATGAATAAGTCTGGTTAAAGACGAAATTGTCCTTAAACATATCAAATCAAACAATAAAGAAGAAATAAGCCAAGTATAACTAATCTCAACATTACTTGTTTATTTAGTACTTTTCTTATACACATGACAAACAACCTCTTTAATTTATTATGTACATAGTATATTTTAAATTTATTATTCAAAAAAGGGTAAAAAATTCTCCTGAATTATGCAAAATAGACCACATATATCCTTCACTATATTTTGGGACTAAGTACCCCGACGTTATCCCAAGAGACCACAAATACCCTCAAAAGTTAACTATTCAAATTCTTAGTGACGTGACAGTCCACATGGGACTTATCCCTCAACTTTAATGTTGCCAACTAGGATTCACTACAAGAAGAACTACACCTTTAGCGATGAAAGTCGCTACAGAATTCCAAAATATTACCTGATTTTGAGTGATTTTTAGTGGCGACTAAAGCTGCAATAACCACTCGCTAGTAAAATCTATTCTTCCAACAAAAAAATATGATAATTAATTTTCAGTTGCAAACTAAATTTTCTAAAATAAATAGCATGCACTATCAATATTTAAAACATCCAATACTATTACGTAAATCATCAAAATTATCTCTCGATTCAAACCTCGTAGTAATCATTGTACATTTTATGCATTTACATGTAATATAAAAATAAAACATATGATGTGTTCAAACTATTCTTGATCGATATCATTTGTGATTTTTTAAAAACAACGAAGAAAAAAATACAAAATGAGAATTTATTGCTAAAAATCAATCAAAACATGTAATGGCAATATTATGGGCTTTTGCGGCGACTTTTATTGCCGCTAGAGTCTAGTTTTTTAAGTAAATCCTAGTTGCAACGCTTAGGTAGAAGGATTAGTCCCTCATGGATTGTTGCATTCCAAAAAATGTAGGGAGTTAACTCTTGAGGGTATTTGTGATCTCTTGAAATAACAACGGAGACACTTTGTATCCCAAAATGCAAGAAAGATATAAGTAATTTATTTCATATAGTTCAGATGCAATTTTATCCTTTTCCATTTACTATTTAGCCAAATATCACGAGTTTAAATTTAAATATGAATTTTACGTTTATGATTTTAAAGTGTTTGCCTTTCAAAATGATTTTATTCTGTAGAAATTCGAATAAGGTGAACTTTAAAGCAAATACTGAATATGAGTTAAAATTTTAAAAGGAAAGATTAGTCTTCTTTTTTTTAAATTGTTTTTTTTTTATAAAAAAAAAGACATCGTTTGTTAGTTAACACAAAGATGTCATAGATGCGAGGATCATACTTTACTTACTATAGTAATTCTTTACTAATTTATATTTGAACTGTCAAGCAATCATGATAAACAGGTTGTTAAAGTATTATGTTTTCCTCTTTTGCCTTTTTAAAATAATATTGCCCATATAATAAAATCTAAATTAGGACATATATGCTCGGATCTTCATTATATGTTAAGTTTATCTTAAATTTATTTTTATTTTTATATTTAGAGAATAAAATAAAGAAAGAATTCTTCAACCCTCCCCAACTCTTCTTTTATATTTTACTCTTCAAAATATGATTGGAAATGCTATTATTAGTTTAAAATATTGTATTTTATTTAAATATTTTGACAAATTTGTGTCCTTTAACTTTTGCCTAAAGTGAACAGTTTTGAATTTGATGTCCGTAAATATTAAAAGAAAAGATTATTAGATTTAAAGGGAACTACGTGAAAAAAATAATCAATTGGACTTACATTTGGGGGTTGTAGTTTTATTTTTGTGCTATTTTAATTTACTTTTTTTAGTGTATAGTACAATTTATTGAATTGCGATTTTCTTTCGATTAAATTAAAAAAATTCACATTTCTCCTAAAACATAAGAACTGAAATATATTAAAACTTGAAGGATACCAAAATACTTATATTTGGTAAATTAAAAGATAAAAAATGCTCAAAGTTTATATATTTATGAGACTATTATTAATCTACCCTAAATATAAATAATCCGGATCGAAGGTGTTGTTAGTGATCTACTACATATTTTATACATTATATTTGAGGACACAAAATAAAGTGTTGGAATAGAAAATTGAAAGGATTTTTAATCATCACTTATCCAATATATAATGATAATAAATTACCTATTTGTTTTTCTTGTATTGTTTAGGCTTAATCATCTATATCCCTTTAAAGTTATTCGCATAATTCATTTAGATACCTCAATTAAGACTAGTACCTATTAAGCATCTTTACTCACTCAAATTTAATTCATTTAGACACTTTGTGCTGAGCTGACACAATAAATGTAATTCACATGCGCATGAAATTAATATTTTAATATTTTCTTTTTCCTTTTCAATCTTTCTTTTTTAATTTTCTCATTATTTTTTTTAACAATAACAATTTTTTAATTTTCTCCTCTTTCACTACCTGCAACCACTTTGCTTCACATATCTATGACCTTTTTTTAACAAATTTCTTGTTTTCTTCTTCTTTTTTCTTTTAAATATTCTTATTATTGTCTACTTCCGTATGGAGATCACCATCACAATCTTTTCTCGAAAAAATGAAGATATCTTATTTATTGGAAAAAATAAAAATTATCTACATCTTTTTTACCGAAAAAATGAAGATCATTATTCAAATATTTTCTCTCTTTCTCTTCACCTCTTCCGCCACACATCACCTTGACCTACACCCCTTCTTCCTCACAAATCGAAGTAAAAACAGAAAAACAAAAAACAAATTAGAAATCAAAATAAACAAAGAAAGAATGAATCTTTTAAGAAAACACTTTAATTCAATGAAAATACGAAAGAAAGACAAAAAAATTCATACGTAATATAAGATAAAACACCTATTTTTTCTATATGGAGAATTAACAATGGGGGAAGGGTGAAACTGTTATAGAAAGAGAAGAAATGGAAAGACTTGCGGTGGGTTTGGGTGCGAGGGTGGGTGAAGGTGTGCTAATTTCTTTCCTTTTTTTTTTTTTTTTTTTTTTAAAAATAAAGTCTCCTTAAAGATTTTGACTTGTTTACATTTAAAAATTATTTTTATAATTATTTTAAATAAAAAATGCCATGTATCATTATTTGATTTGTTATTTATTCACATTATATGCATGTGTATTACACTCACTTTCTCTTTTGATTGTGTGTCAGAAAAATATTCGATAGGTATTTATTTCTTAAGATTGAAATATCTAATAGAAAATAATGTTTGTTAAAGTGTCTAAATAAATTATACAGATAACCTTAAAGGACTACAGATAACTTAAGCCTATTATTTATCACGATTAATTACCATTGCACAGCTTGTAAAGCTAAGTTGGGGTTTAAGTTGCTCAATTATGGGGCAATTCCAATGCCTAATAATAGGGCAAAGAATTTTTCACAAGGATAAAAGGGTATTTATGAGATATTTGTAGTTTTACAAGGAAGTTAGATATCTTGTAATTAATGTATATCCAAATATTTTAGAATAACTATATAATTATATATTATAAGTCCTATTGAAAATTGAAAAGCATATCTAATTTTCTCTTTTATTTATATTATTATATTATTGTTATAACTATTAATCCTAATATAATATTAATTTTGTTATGAAATTATATAATACAATGAGAATAAAATAGAGATCAGAAGAGATAAGACTTATAATTCTTCTGGAAATGATGATTTACAATGAAGAGAATCCTTTTATTTATAGGGAAAATTGACTTGGTCTCAAAGTTAGGGTACCTAAATTTTCTTTAATAGATAGACATTGACTATATTTATAACAAATATTCCATTTTTTTTGCTCAGTTTAGCTCTATGTTTTAGTTGCTCAACTACTCAAATTTCAAGCTTGATTGCTAATTCAATACATCATCTAATAATTGTTTGATAATTGCAAGTTCGTTATCAAATTAATTAATATCTTATTAATTGGCTATCAAATTATATAAATTTAAAAATCGATAATCGGTCAAAATCATTAAGTTAAGTTATATGTCCAATAAGCAGATCTGAAAAAAGATGTCATTAAAGTCTTTTAAAGCATAGCCGGTGACATTGACTTGATCAAATGTAATTAATGAAAAACTTTGGGGCGTATACTAATCTTTTAAAAGTCTCAACCCCCCCCCCCCCTTTTAAGTTTAAAAATTTGAATTTTCCCCTCCTTTTTTTTTTCTTTTCAATCTCCCTCAATCTTCTTCTTTCTTTCTCTCTTCCTCCGCCTTCTTTTTCTTTGTCGTCTTTCGCTGTACTTATCTGTCGTCGTTCGCTATTTTCTATCGTGGTAATGAAAAAAATTGATGGCGATAAAAGAGGAGGAGAAGGAGGTGATGGTGATAATGACGGTGACAGAAGGGGAGGGGAGGGCCACTTGCAGTTGCAAGAAGGATGAGCGGAGGGATAGGAAAGATAAGGTTTTTGTATAGCAAAATTAGTGACATCGACATTAATCTTAAGTTATCATATTTACTCAATAATTAAAACTTGTGTTACTTGCTTTCTCTTAATTTTAAAATTCTTTTGTCATCCTTGGTTACTTTTTTCAATTAAAAAAACAAAATGCTGTTGCAAATGATTAGCTTATTTGAGGTAGTTGATCATAATTACTACACCAAATCATAATTGACATTGAAAATATTTTTTATAACAATATGACATTTAAAAAAATAAAAATAGCATAAATAAATTAAATTTTGAAGTGATGTTATAAATAATTTTTTTTCTTCAAAATTTAATAACATATTTGAGGTTTTTTTTTTAGTGAGGGGCAAAGTTGATGGGACACCCTGATTATTCCTAAGGCAACTTTGGCATCGCAGCCGCCAAAGAAGAAGAGGAGGTTAGGTACTATTTTCTCAGTCCATTTTTATTTATTATATTACGTTTTTTGATAGTTAATTTAATTAATTTTTAAAGTTAAATTAGATTATATTAATTTAATATTTTAAATTAAAAATTTAAATATTTAAAAATTATATAAAAAATTTATACATTATAATTTCTTGTATATCAATAATAAAATAATATATTATAAAATATTAATTAAATGTTTTATAATTTAACTTTAAAAAGAAAAAATATGATAATTAATAATGGATGGAGAGAATAACTAGGTAGTCTATCTAACACAGCATATGTGATAGTACTGATTAAATAAGTTGACTACATACTGACCGTTTAGTTGTTCAAAAGAGATAATATTTTATAGATATATATATGGGTATTACATGAAATTAATTATCACACTTTTTACATATGATTAGTTTGGATATCCGATTAGTTAATTCTAAGTTTGGAATCAAAAGGGCAAAAAAAAAATTAAAATTTCCAACATGGCAACTTATGATAGGGTAACATTTTTTCAAATAGGGTTTTTGGAATAAAGCTCAAAAATTCATGAGTCTTGCAAGGTTCATGTATTTTTGAGTCTTGTAAGTCGCAGATCCACGTCATTTTAAAAAGAAAATTGTGTTTCTTTTCCTTACATAATATTTTTTTGTATTGTATTTTTGTTGTTTCTTAATATGATAAACATTATACTTCATATCAAGGTAAAAAAACACAATATTTTAATACTTATACTAAACATGAACTATGCATATATGTTGGAGTTCGAAAACTTTAATTTTATATTTTTGAAGTATTTTTTTTAATTCTTTTTTAAAAAGGACATGGACAAATGATTAGTATTAAGTTGAATGCTAAACCAGCACGGCCTACAAATTTCATAATATGTAAATAAATATTTATAATTTGATGAACAAAAATGACGACTAAATTTGTTAATGAACAATTGAAAGAATATTTGTTTGTCAAGTTTGAGCGCAAACTATAATATTTTACAATCATTAGTAGATAAATGTGTCTAGTTATATGCTTTGTATGGGTTCCTTTTAAAATAATTAATATTAATTATATATATAAAAAAATTAAAACGAGGAAAGGGATCAAATAAAATGGTGGAAACTAGATTTCTTACAATTTTCATTATTAGTTATTCGAAAGTTCCAAAGCTTTTAATTGGAAATCAAAGTTTTGATAATTTGTTGCTTGATTGGGTTGATTATTATGAGAGACGTAAATAATTTTTTGAAATTTATATGTTAAAAGAATCCGAAGCAAAAAAGATAACTTTACATGTTAAATTTATCATATTAAGAAACAACAAAATACATATGTAAGAAATAACAAAAATACAACACAAGAAAAATATTATGTAAGGAAAAAAATACGTAAATTTTTTTTTTAAAAAAAGATGACGTGGATTTGCGCCTTACAAGGCTTAAAAAGACTTGAGACTTGTAAGACTCATGGGTTTTTGAGCCTTATTCCAAAATTCTATTTTAAAAAATGTTACCCTTTTGGTATCATAATATATTGAGTTACCCTTTTGAAAATTTCAAAAAATATTATTACCCTTTTGATTCCGAACTCAGTTAATCCTCTATTTTATATAGATAAAAAATAAAATAATTTTATAACTAATCAATATTTTTGATTGAATGCATCATAAAATAATGTTTATCCTTATATATTTTTATTGTGTCACGTAGTTTTACCTAGTTCTCTCACATTCAAATAATGAAAATAAGTGACACATAAAATTAGTATGAGAGTTATTTATGAATATTTGTTGAAGTTTTTATTCTTTAAGACGATTTTAAGAAAGATGTAAATATAGTAGTATCACTTAACATGATTATACAAAAATATTAGTAGCTTTAAAAGACAAAGTATTAAGTAATGAGGAAAAAAAGATATTTAACTAAGATGTTAATAGTGGTAAAATAAATTAAAAAGCTGAGAGTTAATTATTTATATTTGAAGGTTAAAAAGAATGTTATCTTAATATAATTATTAGAAATAGTGTAAGATTGAAATTTTTCCTTTCACCCTTAGGGGTCCTTCGGTTGTGAATAAACCAGATAAGTTATCTCATCATGTATATGAGATAATTTATACCATCATTATGGTATAATTGGTAAGATAAATAATTTCATGACTATCAACTAATTAACTCCAATCAAAAGCAAATCAAAATAATCTTATATTTTATTATGAGACAATTATACCTTCTACCTCACATTAAATGACTCCTTAATAAAATGATATATAGTCAACAAATATCTAAAATTATTTGAACCACAAATTTCAAAAGACTTTTTTTCTTAGACACCGTTCAAGTCATACAGTGCCTTATAAAAATGAAATCAATGGAGCAAAAAATATCAAGTAATATGAGTATTATAGTAAAATAGGGGAAAGACATAAATTCCCTCCTGAACTTATACTATTTAACAGTGAATTTATTTATCCCCTAAAACTGACGTGGCAAAATAATATAAACCAAAAATAAATCATGCGCGCCAGATAATTATTAAAGAAGAAAAAAATTTAAAAAATTAGAATTCTCCTTATACCCCATGCACCCCCATATCTCTTCTTCTTCATACTCTACCCTTCTCATCTTTTTCACATCCAAATAAGCTTAAATGAATCAATAGCAAAAGTAATGAAGTAACAAGTTACTTCAAAAACACCATTTTTTTTACCCACAACCTCCTATCAAGAAATCAAAACAATACTGGGTGAATTAAGATTTGAGGGTTTTGATTTGTGTTTGTTCATGTCATTGACGGGGTAAATTTTGAGAGTTTCTCAATCGTGGAACTATGGTGAGACTTTTTCAGTAAACAAGATGAGCGAACAATTTAAAAGGGGGAAAAATTATTTTCCTGGTATTACCACCGTTTAAGAAACCACTTCCATGAAGAATATAGAAAAAAAATAAATGTGTTCGGATCTGAAAATTATTTGCAATTGAAAGTTCGATTTTCATGATCAATCAATGGAAGAATATGAAACAGTCTTCTTGTGGTTCATTTTGGAACGGAAGAAATTCTTTCACTACACACATCAACTTCGATTTTTAAATATTTTTCTAGGCGGCCATTGTCGAAAGCTCCTTCTTTGCAATGTTGCTATGAAGAAGATATAATTGTTAGAAAATTTTACTAATTGATTAAAAACTAATTAATGTAATATATAACTAACAAAAGAAAAGTTAATTAATATAGAAAAAAGACATAAAAGATATAAAAAAAATTATAATTTCTGATATGATGCTAATGTATCGCTGATGTGACAACGAGCGTAATACACCACATACTTTGAGAGTGGTGTTACACCTCTTAGGGTGGTATTAAATTTACTTCTAAGTAGTAAAAATGTGTAAATGGTTGTCATAATGATTTAAACGTGTAACTAACTTTTTGAGATAAGTTCGAGAATTTTTTTTATGCCGTTTCCCTAGTAAAATAATCACATCAATCATTGCTTCTCAAGAAAACTTACAAAGTTAAAAGTGAACAAATAAAATAAAATAAAAAACACTCCTAATAAAATATTTCTTAACAATTGTATTAAGTCAATATAAATCAAATACTATTAAATTGAAATCACGAAATAAATTGGAATAATTTAGTAATATTAATATATTCCTCCTCTCCCACCCCCCCACCCCCCACACTCTTGGTCCTATACTCACTTCTAGTTTTTAGAACCGACCACTCCAGCAACTAGCTGACTTATGTGTACTTTGTCAAACTCGAAAAACTTTACATACTGGCAAATTCCAACTTCCAAACAGTGCCTAATGACTTAAAATCCTTAAAAAAAACCAATCCAAATAAAAAACAACATACGACTCATTCACTACACCGCACCTGTAAACCCGCACGTGTCTTTGACTTTCCTTTGACTTCCGGCGCAGAAGCTTCGAAAAATTCAGCTTACAAGCCCTAATCTTCCATCCAAGCTCCAAAATTGAACTCTGAACCCCACTTTTCTCCATTACATTACTACTTCATTAGCTCAGGTAACTTTTTTTCTCTCTTCTTTTTGCTATTTACTATGTTTTTTTAAACTGTTTTGAGTTCCATTGAGGTTTTGATCTTGATTACTCTAATGGGTTTGAATTTGAACTCCATAATTTCACTTGGGGTGTAGTAAAGTTCGTTTCTTTTCTGTTTTTGTTACTTATTTTTACTGTTTCTTGCAAAATTTAGTGTCAATTTTGGAATATGCTTACTATTTTGGAGTAACCCTGTTTGTATTACAATGTGTTTAATTATGAGTTTATCTGTTTTACTATGGCTGCTCCTTACTATAACTTAAAAACAAGTTGTTGTTTTTTGGTGTGTGTATGATTATATCTTTTTGTTGCTCAGATATTGAAATTAAGTCTATGGAATGTGACTGAATGATCAGTATATGTTTTAACACATTCTAGTCAAATGTGGAATGAGGGATTTCTTGAGGATGAGAATTAAGGAGTGAAAAAATTAAGTAGTGGATGATGAATCATCTGTCCTCTGTGCTTTTGATTTCTATAGTTAAAATTTTTGACCAAGGGTGTGGCCTAGTGGTCAATGAAGTGGTTTGAGAGTCACGAGGTCTCAGGTTCAAATTCCAATAGAAATAAAACACTAGGTGATTTTTTTAAATTTATTCTAGCTTCGGTACACAGAGTTACCTAGTACCTAGTACCTGTAGGCGGTGGTAGGTGTCAGGTATCCCGTGGAATTAGCTGAGGTGCGTGTAATCTGGCACTAAAACATAGTTTTACTTAAATTTGCCATGTGGTGGAGTACTATCACATGGAGCCTTCCAAATTTGTTTATAGAAAAAGTCAAAGATTTGTCTTTCTTATATGTGCTTCTTCATTGGATATTTGGATTGAGAGTACAGTAGCGACTTCTTACCGAAGTTATGAACTCTTTACTTTGTTTCATTTCTTTCAGTTGAAAATATGGAATTTAGAAGATTCTAAATCGTTGTTGCTATTGGAAATACATATTGAGATTCATTTTTCTTCTTTCGTTTACAAATTTTCTTGCAGAATTTGATTACACAGGATATAGGGAACACATACAGTGAATTTTTGCTACTGTGATCGGCTTTGTTAATTGATTGTGCAGAGGTGCTCTTTATTCTATTGATTTCATGGTACTTTCCCTGGTTATTTAACTGCTTCTGTTCAGTGTTCAAAGTGAATACGGGAGTGAGAATGCCCACAAATCGGCATTGTCCCCGAATTGACACTTATCAGCTGAAGCTTCGGCTTGAAAGGAAGATTGGTCAACAAAAGGCGGAGAAGTATTTTACTGCTTTAAGCAAATACTTGAGTCTAAAGCTTAACAAGTCAGAGTTTGAGAAGTTCTGCATTGGTTTGTTGGGTAGAGACAATATCTGCCTTCATAATGCACTTATGCGAGCAATTATAAGAAATGCTTGTGCAGCTAAGACACCTCCACCTAAGAATGGCACAATGCAGCCTTCATTTAATGTCAAAGTTCCAAATGGATATCAAGGAGGCACTCTCCAGTCACTATGCAGGGATGTGTTTCCTCAGTCTCCTAGAAAGGGGAGAACTCCTACTCTTCGTGATCGTCGATTCAAGGACCGGGCATGTCCTCCACAGCCTCATTGGAAAACCCATTCTGCTGCTTGTGAAGATAATGTACCAAAAGCACGAGAGCATCAAACTGCTACTGAGTTGCTACCATTGGGTAGAAGCCATGTAACTGCTCCCCTTGGCATCTCTCTGAGTGGTATGGGAAGAAGGAAAGTAGTATGTCACAGATCAGGCCCTTTACACGGTACTGAAACTTGTAATAGCACTCGTGAGTTGCCAGACTCTAACTCTTTAAAGAAATGGTTGGAACAGAAGTCGGAGACAGAAGGCGTACAGATATCAACAGATGCCATAAATGTGTTGAATAATGGGCTTGATGTTTTTTTAAAGAGATTAATAAAACCTTGTTTGGACTTAGCAGGGTCAAAATCACAACACAAGCGCATCCATGACCAAGCTGTTTCAGTTTCAAATAAAACAAGGCCCATGAAGTACATTCAGAAACCAAGTGATCTCTTTTCTGTTTCAATGCTGGATTTTCGCTCTGCAATGGAGTTGAATCCCGGGATACTGGGGGAAGATAGCCAAATACAGCTTGAGAAAATTTCCTTGCATGCATACGAAGAACCATTGTTCAATTAGTGCATTGATACTGGTGTCGTTGCAATTCCAAGTCCATCTGAAAGTGATGACTTGAGTTGTGATTTTAAAAGTTGGTCAAACAGTGATGTTGATGCAGTTATACAAGCAGTAGTTAAGCTTCAACGTCGTTTAGAGCTATGCAAAATTTTGGATCAAGGTTAGGTTGTGTATACATCTAAGAGCTGATTATTTCTAAATTGGGAGTTGTTATTACCTCATAAAGTAGCAAGATATCAATACTTATAAGAGTGTAGCCATTACAAATAGAGCTAAGTAGGCTTCTCTAACTCATAGTTATAGTTTTCCATGTAACTGACTGTTGTTTGTTAATAAAGTTTAATTATTAGCCTCTCTGTACCATTATTTATTTGGCTAGCGTTTGGTCAAAGATTTAGTTGAAACTTGAAAAAAAGTGGAACTTGAAGTTGTGTTTGGACGTGCATTTTACTAAGAAAAGATTTTAAGTTTTGTGAGTGGAAGTGAAATTTCACCCAGAAACTGGTCTGGGACAATTTTTGGAACTTGAAATTTTTTTGAAGATAAATTTTCAAAAACTAACCAAATTTCATGAACATACAATGTTTTCAATATTTCTGGAAATATATTCCCAAAATCTATAGCCAAATGGGATCTTATATTCTCTTCTTTTGTCCCTTCCTTCAAAGGGAAAAGAGAAGTGGAGAAAAAATCTGTGCCATTTTTGTAAAGTTGGTTTTAAAGTGGAATCATCAGGTAGAAGGATCATGTACACTTGTAGCCCTTTTTGGGCGATGTGTACATTTGTAGGAGTCGTGTTGATATGAAAAGATAGAGATTTAAGCTGAGGGCTAAAGAAATCGCAGACTGCCTTTGGTAAGTCCAACAATTTTAATTATCTTTTTTTTATGGTTATAAAGCAATGACAAGTCTTGCTAGGTGGCCCTGGTAATTGGTATGTTCCGATTCTGATAGGTGCTCCTGACATCAGCATTTCCATGATTAGTTAATATTTCATTCTGGTTGCTGCCTTCAAGTCTCTTGCTCCAGTAAAGCCCCGTCTTACTAGAAGTGGATGGCAGCACTGGGTGGACGGTCTATCCACTTCTAAAGACTAGTCTTTTCCTTCTTTCCCATCAGGTTGCTTAACTGTCTGCTTTGATCTTTGTAAATGGAGTTATTTATTTAACGTATACTATATCAACCTCTTGTGTGCTGTTTCCTAAATTAGTACCTTACTGTCTCATTATGGATCTGGAATACAGTCTCTCATCATGCACTGGTGTTTTCCTTTTGAAAACGCGGATGATAAGAACTAGACTTGTAATGTGTTGGTGAGATAGCTGGGATGGAATTCTTTCATAGAGTACAGTATAAACGATAAATCCTTCTGTTCTTACCTGAAATATATCAGATAAAATTTGTGGCTTCTATAATGGCAACATTAGATTAGAACAATAGCCATTACAATCAGAATTGCCTAGCAAGAAATATCAGGGGACCTATGATTAAAGCAGAAGTTAAATACTTATATATAACAACATGACTCGCAGAAACATTAAAACAAAGAAGAACAAACAACCTAATGGAAACTGTAGTTGCATCATGATATGGAATTACGCCTATCTCTACTTGGTTTGTTTTTCCTTTTGCTGGGCGATGGAATTGTGACTTCGTCAAGTCCAAATGATGGATACAGTTTCCCAAGCTTTCTGGATACGGCAGTTATGAAAGATTTTCGTGGCAAACGAGGCTTATCAGAAGGTGGAGTAGTGATCCCCAAAGGGGTACTAGCTGCTGATTTGTCATCACATTTTTCGATTTCTCTGCACTTCATTTTCAATTTCATTAGCTCAAATTTGAGATCCTGATTTTCTCTTTTTAGACTTGAGATTTCGTCTGTAACAGGAGAAATGCCACTGGAGAACCAATTGAATTTAGATGGACGAGGAGGAGGAGGAGGAGGATCTGCCCCTACTAAACTAACATCCATTACTTGGCGAAGGCGTTGTTGCTCATAGTAAAGCACTTGCACAACAATCTGAACAGGGAGCCTCTCATTCTGAGCAGCATGAGCACAAGCTTCTCGAGTTAGCTTTTGACAGTTCATAACACTGCAAACTTTTTTCCTCTCAACATCACTTAGAGTTGGATGTGCCTTCAAATTGTGCAAAAGCTAGAAGATTAGTGACAGGTATCCTTGACAGGGTTATTTACTTTGCATTTTTAGTTTTATGAGTTCACAATATATATAATTTTTCTTACATTATCATGTTAAAGTGACATACAACAGTAGATAATTCTTCGTAGCTATCCTGATATAGCAACGCAGGTACAGAATAGCATGATTTGGAGTTTCAAAATCCTTTTCTTTCTGCAGTTACACTATAAACCTTATCAAATGAAACTGATTGTTGAACAGTACTTTTGATCTAGAAATGACACACTTATAAGAACATCAATACAGAACATGAACATGTTTAAGATCTTGTAAATGCCTAGGCAGAAACATGTAAGCTCCCTAGTATCATTTGTATACTGCAAAAATATTTTGTCACTTAACTGAATTAGGCCCTTAATGAATTTATACAAGAAATCATAATGATTCAAATACTAGTTCACATCCCAAACAACAACATTTTCGGGTGCAATCAATAAATCTTTGTCACAAAAGAACATATGCCAATCAAGGTACAAAATCAATTGATTATAAAGATAACTCCTTCCATTTCAATTTGTTTGTATTACTTTCGTTTTTCGTCTCTTTGCTATTTTGGCAACTCCTTATTTTCAACTTTCCACCCGACATGTTTAAGAGTTCAGACTACAAGATTATTGGACATTTTGGTAGATTCTACAAAAGATTCAAAAGTCTTCATTACTTTCTTAAACTCAGTGTCAAGTCAAATCAGACAAGCATATTGAAACGGAGGAAGTACTATTTGGTAGTTGGTATCAAAGATTCAACGTGCATACCTTCAAATACATGTCTATGGCCTTGTACATCATATCTTCTGTGATCCTTAATTGCTCTGGAACGACTTCAGCAACACTAATAAACTCTGAAACGGAGAGATTACTGTCAGAGGCTATTTCAGCAAGGTAATCTTGCATTAGTTTCCCAACTCTCTCCATGTCACTTGCTGATGGAAACACATTCTCTTCATCATTGAAGCCTAATCGATTTCCCACCATTTCATACTCTAGGAAATTCATCATAATATGTTTCACAGTTTCAACATCAAAGAATGTACCCCCTGTCAATGAATATGAAGGAAATAATACATCATCTAATACGGCCTGTCCAAGTTGCAATGACATTCTCCTCTCCAAATCAACCCTGCAAGAAACTGTGGTTTCTAGATATATTGCAGCTCGGAGAAGCAATGAGAGAAAGCTAACTGACAAGGCATTTTTCTCCCTTGGCAAAAGACTAACAATAGTTTCTAAAACAACCCTCTTTTCATGTTCTATTCTTGCCTCAATCTGTTTCCTCCCTTTTCCTGATATATCCTGGAATGACAAGATAATCATAATAACAAATATTTCACTTTGAAACCAAGAAAACAACAACAAAAATTACTCCCTTATGTTTGGTGGTTGGTCTAAAATAATCCTTTAGACATACACCTTAATAGTTTTAGTCCTTTGTGTTTATTAAAACTGTGCACTTTTGGTTTCTGTATACTTGGAACACACGACCTTTTTGTCTTTAACAATTACTGCCGTGTGTTTTAAATATAACAGAAGCCAAATGTGCTTAGTTTTTGTAAACATAAAGAACTATAGTTGTTCATGTATATGTTTGAAAAAATGTATTAGCCCAACCTCCAAGCATAAAGGACTATTCAAGGGATGAGACCTCACCAAACCTCCAAGGGATTTCTGTGCGTAGAGCGTTAATACTGGTCCAAGTGCATACTGTTTGAATCCCCTTGCCATCATAGCAATCAAAACCCTTTGAAAAAACTCAATTCTTAGGACACTTAAATCCTCAGCCCACCAATCAAATGTGGAGGAATTCAAGCCATATTGGCTATCCTTGCAGACTATATATGCAATTGTGTCTATGCTTCTGTTCACTAATTTTATATCTTCTGCAATGGGTAGAAGCTTTTCTGAAGAGTGTAAAATGGAAACTGAACTTGCAATACTCTTAAGTCCTACTTCATTTAAGTAGGCCTCTGTTAATCCCACCAAATTTCCAACTGCATATTCATCTGTCATCTCAAGATATTCTGCCACACATCTAATCAATGCAATCTTTTCTGGGCTTATCTCAAAGTTTATTTCATAACAAAATTTTGCTGCAAGTTCAAATGCTTCTGGTCCACCAGGAATGTCAGGGATTTCAATTGCAGAAAGCTTAGCATCACTGGATTTTGAGACCAATTTCCTTATGTATCCACACTTTGAGACTAGTGGGAACTGCATGTACACATCAAAGATTGCACCTTTATTTGAATGTTTAACTTCTATACACCGACAATATAAATAAAGAGACATAATACATAAACATACATATATTTCAAACTTGGCATCTGCTGGCAAGTAAGCACTCCAACTTTGAGAGTGAACATTGAGACACCTCAACTTAGTCTCTACTGGCAACTAACACTCCAACTCGTCCCCACTTGTGCCTCGTGGAAACCCGACACTAACATGATATATAAATTTTGGAGGTGCCTAGATTGTCATTTTGTAAGTTGGAGTGTTCAACTGACATAGTAGAGACAAGTTGGAGTGTTTACTTGTTAGTTGAGGTCATGTTTGAGTGTAAGTTTATGTATTATACCTAAATAATTCGTTCCACTATTAAGTCGTCTAAAAGATAACTGTAGGAACTGCTCATGATAAGTATAACTAGCTACTGAAAAGTACAATCTTGATGGAGTAGTTGTAAAAATTTGCAACTTTGTTCTAATGTACCTTGTGCAGAGCAAAAGAAGTTCTTCCAACATGAATAGTTATATCACTTGGGATATCCTGGGATAAAATCCTGTAAATATTATAAAAAGGTCACTCTTAATTCATAGAAAAAACTGCATAAATAGTAGATGGAAAAGAACAAAAAAGGGAAAAATTATAAGTACCATTCAGAGGTCCTTTTCATAACATTGGAAAGAAGCTCTTTTCTGTTAACATGAGTAGAGGGTTGTGTAGTTTGCTCTGAACCAAGATCCATCATGGCCAATACAATAAAGTACCTTGATGTCTATTATATTAAAAAAACTTGGTAAGTATAATTCTTGATGATGCAAAAACCAGTACTACTATGTCCTTGCCTGCATCTTTTGATTCAAGTGCCTTAGTATATATCATTTCATCAGACACAAGGTACAACCAATAAGGTTGGCAGAATTCCCACTATAGGCCCCAATGATAGATAGTACTATGGAAATTATTCTCACCGTTTCAATTTATACGGAAGTGTTTGATTGGATACGTAATTTTAAAATAAGAGGAATACTTTTGAAACTTTTGGTCGAAAACAAGTCATAAATATTTGATGTGGCTGTAAATTACACCTTTATTTTAATTTATTTGTCTTATTTTCCTTTTTAATCAGTTATGTTTCCTTCATTTTGAAAAACATGCATTTTGGTACATTCTGCAGATCTTTAGTTTGAAAATCTTAAATCTTTTTTGTCAAATTAACACCAGACAAATAAATTGTAATAGAGGGAGCATCTCATTAAGGATAATTTTAGAAGTTTAAAAGTTAAATTATTAAGGAAAGAAGGTTTAAAATATATCCAAACTTTGACCGAAATTGTTGTAACAATCTCAAACTTTGGCTAGGACCTAATAGTATCCCTACACTATTTAATAGTGTATTTTAAAGATATATTAGTGTCAATCTTAAATCCTAAACAGACAAGTTACTATTTATAATGATGCAGTATTTATGATGTCCACGTGAACACCTATATATTTTTAACATACACTATGAAATAGTGCAAGGGTAATATGTTTCATCCAAAATTTGAAATTGTTACGACAATTTCGATCAAAATTTAGATATATCTCGAATCATTTTTTCAATTATTAATTAATATTAAACTGTAAGAACTAAACTAATAGACTGTGTATGAGAGTGATCCTCTAGTAGACTCACGAGTGAACGTTACATGTGTATATATGTGACAGTAGTGGGGTTAAAATGAGTAGTAAATGATTTAATTGAGTGTGTGTTGGACGTAGGCCATGCAGAGATGCCCTAGAGGATGGTGCCAAAAGAAAACAAGTTTCTATATGTGGATCATTTTCATCCCAAAAATTATTACTGACTCAATAATGCTATTGCTTCTTTTTGCCGATCGAATTATTGATTCGTCTATTTCAAATTCGTTAAAAATTAGATTGATATATAATTTAAATCGATTGATGATAAATTTTGTTGTTATATATAGTCATTTAAAGAATTATTATTTATTAGGTATTATTTTTTTTAAAAGATCAATTAAATCTTAGTAAAAAGTGAATAAATTGAGTTATGATCAATTAGTTAACGGGTTAAGTCATGACCCATTTATTGTCTTGACTCGTCCAATTACCACCCCTAACTTTGAATTATCAAAAAGAATTAGTAGTACTTTAAGATTGATCAGCAATAGCATGCGTTGAATTACATATGAACAATACTTATGAGTTTATTATTGTCACAATTCGATATTTAGGTACTTCCTCAATTTCAAAATAATTGAATTGTCAAGACATTTTTCATATTCTTAAATTAACTTAATTGTTCAATTTTCAAGACTACTTTTAGAATATTTAATTTTTTAATTATTTTTATCTTCATTTGAATTTTCTATGTGATGAATTTAAGAAAAATAAATTGCTTTGAATTACGTATTTTCTATGTGATGAGTTTAAGATATTTTTGAATTATTTAGTATTGAAATTAGTTATTATGTTAAATGTTTAGTTATTTTAAATATTAATTTGACAATAATTAATAAAGGTAAAATTGGAAGTAATGTTTAATTTATAACTTAATCTTAATTTCTTAAAGGGCAAAAAAATCCTAATAATTCAATTATTTTGAAACGGAAAACGACGTTTTTAGGCTAGAACTTTGGTCATTTTTATAACTAACGATTTTACGTTCATGTCACAATTGAATATCTATTTTTAAGTTGTGTCTGCTAGTTAGGTAGTCCACGTAGGCAGAATGAAGTAGTTGAGTCAAAATAAAACCTCATGAACAATGAAGTGGCTGAAGGTAATAAAGTCTTAGAAAAAATGGCCCACACATCGCTGGTCCATCTCAATAGAATTTTCTCTATATCTAAGAATCGGATTCAAGATTTTTGATTAATTAAGAGTTAAACACTCTTGTCACTGTACCACAATAAACCTATATTGATTGCCCCGTACTACAATTCAGGTAATGAGATTTGAGAAGTGGGATTTAATTTGTCAATGTCAGGCTAAATGTAGCCAAGGCATAAAGGGGGACTATAGAATTTAGTGACATGGATAAATTTGATACTTAAACAACCATTCGTAATTATTAATGTTTAATGTAACTTGATATATAGAGCACAATGAAAGAAGAGGCTTAATTTATCGGAATATCCCAACTAATTTGGGTACTCCACAAACTTTTAGTCCACTAAATCGTAAGTAGACGGGAAAAAAGTCCCATATAATTAGTGTTAGTTGTGTGAGATACCTACATAATAAGAAAGTTCTCATGATTGATGGAACTTAAAAGCACGCCTTTTTTTCGAACAATTGAAACTCACAGTCTTTGGACATGGCGCTATCTTTCACTCTGCTCCTAAACTTAAGGGAACTGGGTAGAGTAAGTTTAAAATCCTTATAAATTCTTTTTAATGCTTTATAGCTTCATCCAATTTTATATGATGATATTTGACCGAATAGAAATATTTATTAAATGGCTTAGTGAACTCAATTTGAGTAAGTTCTACAGAAATTATTACTACTACTATTATCATAACTCGACAAATACTGTAACTTGAGGTGTACGTGAGGCTTATATGACAAGTCATTGACATATAAATCATAATTAAATGTCCCAAATGATACCTAACAAGGGGAATAGTGGTCAGTATCTGATCGGTACTCATAATTTAGAGCTGTAATTGTGATAGATGTGACAGAGGCTAACGCAATTTATTAGCCACCAAGTACCACTCAATACCTAACAAAAGGGAACAGTACTTTGTTTAGTAATAGCTCTTAAAAGGAATCTTATCCCATCCATATGTTGTTTCACATCATCAAATTTAATGACAATTAATTTTATATTTATACGTTAGTACGTAACTCAATTCTATGGGTGTTTAATAAAATTTTTAGACGAGACAGTGTTACAACCATCTTCAAGGATGCTTGCGTTGTTTTCATATCCCGGATCCACCTCGGCTTCCATTATCTTCACATCCTGAATCCACCTTGGTTCGTACTAACTGGAAATGACCCGCACAATCATAGATAAGTAAGCCAGAGCTATGTGACCCTAGTTTTGTGACAATGACTAATCTTAGCAATTTATTGATCGAACAAGAAGTGTATTATATATATGGTTCGTACACAAATGAGTAATAAAAGTCGGTGTACCATTCACTTAAATTAGAAAAACTAGGTCAATATCTGTGGACACATTTTTCCCATCTCTTCAACAAATGTAGGCCAAGACCCATCCCGACCCCTACACAAGACTCGAACCCCTGCCCTGACCTCGACTTAAGATTTGAACCCCAGGTTCGATCCCACATCTCTACTGTTAAGCATATATTTTAGCTAAGTTCAAAACGGCATAAAGTTTTGGGCAAGAAAACAGAAAGCGGAAAACACACAAACAAGACACAACTAATTTTAAAAAAAAATAGCATGGTAGGTCCAATATACAGCTGGTTTCTTTGGAGTGTGAACTAATGTGTCCATGAAAACAACCAAATAGAGTTAAATGTCACGTTATTAGTCTTCAACTTGTACACATACGGTATTTGATAACTTGCACATGTTTTTGCACTACTTGCTCATAATCTTGCTATGCCAAGTTAGAGAATTCGTAGGAAGAATTGTGTTGTAACGAATTTTAATTGAACTTTGCTTAACGAGTTTATAATTTTATAGAGCTAATATACAAATATAATTACACAAATCCTACATATTTAAAAATAATATTTTAGAGTTTTCCCAAGAAACTATCCATAAATGGAGAAACGAATGCTGATATACTTCATCATGTAAGCTTCCAGATAGACAGTTTACGTCCTTAAATAGCACGATGACGTAACGGGTCCTCAAACTAAAGCACTACTTGTTGAGCTGAACCCTCATGGAAACAAATTAAGATTTTACTTGCTAGGTATTAATTTGGACATAGAACTTGCATAAATTTGAAAAAGAGTTACTAAAATAATCTTAAAAAATGATATTTGAAAATTGAAGTTGTGAATTGATAACTCCCTCGATTTCTATTGTCCCGATATTCAGGAGTTGAGACCATTCTAGAGCTCCATTCACAACCTTCGAGGTTCATTTTGCCTAGTGATTTAAGATATAGTAATGGAGGCTTCATTGGTTTGGTGGTTAATTACTATAGTAGTAAGAAAACTGGAATTTAGATGTTCTCAAATGGTTTCTGATTTCTTCACATATAGGTTTTAATTTCATCATTTGCTTGTTTCATGTCATATGACATTGTCTTGTCGACATTATTAAGACGAACCATTAACACAACTTGCAAGTCTCACAAACAAACACACTATAACTACAAACAGTTCACAGCTTGATTGGGCTGACTGTTGCATTTAGTGACTGGTAGATCATTAATCATACCAACTTTTTTTTTTCTGCAAGGATGTTTGACACATAAAGGACTTCAACTTTTGAGATGAGGAAAACAAGCATAGAGATCAGATTTTGGGTGCTTTGCTTCAGCATGTTCCTTACACTTCACCTCTGATGTTGTGCACATAAATGTCTGCATACACACCTTGCACTGCCATCATTTACAAAACAGACGAGTTAACCAATAAACCAAAGCAAACTCTTATGTATGAATTTGCAGGCCTCAAACCAACTTAACTGATGGCTAAGAAAAAACTTCTAACATTAGTCATAAGCTATAAAAAAATTGAAATAAACAGGCCTGCTGGCTAATAACCGAGAATCATGGAATAGAACTTCCTAATCCACTCTATATCCAACTTGGGAATTCAGTCACAAGAACAATATACTCATGCAACTAGTCCCTCATCTGTCAACAGTTAGACAACCGAAATGACATCTCTACCTCCTACTGTAGTACTGTTAAGGTAAGTATGCCCGAAAAGAAAAAAAAAAGAGTATAGGTGGTTCATGTGATATTTTGCTTAATGAATACACACAGACAGTAGTAGTACATCAAGAATTTTAGACACTATAACATCATAAAACATAATCAAAATGCTCCACTGAAATTGAGCTATATCAAGTTAGAAATATTCTGATGGTATTACAGACTCCGCACAGTCTTTTAAAACCAAGAGGCCAAAATAGTTAAGCAAAACCAATAAGAAAGCTGAACTTGCCAAAACAAATTGGCCTATTTAACAGTAAACTGTAAATTGACTTTGAATAGATTCAACTTAGCCCTCTCAATAAGTTTAGGCAAGGAGTAGTTCACAATTTGACAAAACATAAGCTTACTGAAAGATTTTTAAAAAGTATGAACCTTCAAAAGAAATTATAATAAAATGTAATGACATAACTGGAGAAAGTAATATAAGTATCACTTGACTCTATATAGGCTGAAGCAAACTCACAAACTAGATCACTTCAAATTATATCTCCCAATATTCAGCCAAAAACAATGGAAGGAACTGGCTAATGCTTGTTTCTCTTAAATCAGGTATATGTTAGCGTATAGTTATGAAAAAACTCGCTGTGGAATACAAATAAATCAATAAGCACATATCTCAATGCTGAGGGGGCATTAGATTGTTAGAATCTCTTCTTTTTTTCTTTTTTTTTTCTGATCGTGGTGTCTTGAGACAGCTTTCTCGCACCTCGACTAATTTCACGGGATACCTCCCACCTCCCACCAACATCAGGTACTAGGTAACTCTATCCATAAAGGCTAGGACATATGGGAAGAATCACCTAATGTTATTTATCTCTGCTGAGTTTTGAACCTAAGACCTTAGGGTTATTAACCACTAGGTCACACACCCTTGGGTGCTATTGTATATACTAGTGCCACTATTGGGCAGACAAAAAGATATTTGTAAATCAGCAATCAATCAATCCTCAACTACTCATTCCCGAACAATATGCTTGACATTCCCAAATCGCAAACACAAAAGGTAGAACAGGAAATGCAAAAGTACACGACTAACAGGATACAACATTCACCATATATGCCTCCCTATTCTGATTTTATCACTAACTGGGGTCCATACCTCCAGTTATCCTATTTTTATGAGACTTATACCTATTTTTTATTCCTTTTTAATGCATTAATATCTGGACCCATTTTCTTGTAAAAAACCTCGACAAATCCACTGAGTACGTGCAACTGGCACAGGTATGGCAACACCATATAGTCCTGCCTACCAAGACTAGGCTGCTATGTTGCTTGGACTCATGTGTGGGTATCCAAGACGGGTGTGGATCCGAGCGTCGGATAAAGCAAAATATAAATTTTAAGATTCCGGGGTACGAATCCGAATGGACACAGGTAAGGGGATTCGGCTAAAATATTCAACATTATAAAAATAGATTTATAAAAATAGTCTAAATTTGAGAGATATTCTGTAGAATTCAATTTGGAGTCAGATGTCACAATAGTTATCCTAGTCTTATCTCCTAACCAATTATAAAGCTAAAAAAATTATGTGTAAATGATAATATTAAGATTTGTTGTCCAAGTTATTAAGGGATTTTTACACTATATAATAGTCCAACAAAGTCCACAACACTGATTATACAAAGAGTAGGCCCATGAAAGGTAAAATGTCATTAGAAGTGGATAGGCCCAAATGTGTAGGTGCGACCCATAAAGGGTAAACAAGACATTTAAAAATCTCTGCAAAACACTAGTTTATATATTTTATTTCACCTGCCTCGTTAGTCGCCACTGCCTCTTAGAAAACAACAAGACGTTTAACAGTCAATCCTAGCTCATTCCTACTCTCTCTCTCTTTCTCACAGAATGCCGCCGAAGTTCGATCAATCTCAGGTCGTCTCTCTCTCTCCCGTAATGCCACCGAAGTTCGATCAATTTCAAGTCGTCAAGTTTTCTGAATTCTCAATCAACCCCCCACCCCCCAAATAAAAAAAAAATGTACTCAACTCTGCTCAAAGTATCCGGATGGCATTGACCAAATCTGACACACACCGCACACCCATGTCGCGTCTGGCAGACAAAACGAAGAGTCCGCACGACATAGCTAGGCTGATTAGAAGGATTCAACCTCTTTTTGTGTAGGGGGAAAGAATTCACAAAATGTCACCTCCATTGGAGAATGAATCTTGATATCCAAAGCTGTTACTACAACTCTTCAACTGCTAAGCCACCGCTGTCAAGGGAAATATTTTATTTCATCTGCCTCATTAGTCGCCCCTGCCTCTAAGAAAACAACAAGACCTCAACAGTCAACCCTAGCTCATTCCTACTCTCTCTCTCTCCCAAAATTCTGCCAAAGTTCGATCCATCTCAGGTCTTCTCTCTCTCCCATAATGCCACCGAAGTTCGATTTTAAGTCGACGAGTTTTCGAATTCTCAATCCACCCCCTCCCCCAAAAAAAAAATTGTACTCAACTCTGCTCAAAGTATCCGGATGGCATTGACCAAATCTGACACGCACCGTACACCCGTGTCGGGTCCGGCGGCCGAAACGAAGAGTCCGCGCAACATAGCTAGGCTGATGAGAAGGATTCAACCCCTTTTTGTGTAGGGGGGAAAAAATTCACAAAATGTCACCTCCATTGGACAATGAATCTTGATATCCAAAGCTATTACTACAACTCTTCAACTGCTAAGCCACCATCGTCAAGGGAACAATTATATCCAATTAATAGCCACAAGTCCCCCAATGATGGATACATTTTTTAAACTGAATATATGTGTAACTTCTTCATTTCTTCCAAGGGGAAGTGCTGGCAATAAAGTCTAACAATATGTATATATTACCCATCAACTTAAGTACTCCTTTCATCATATATCAACTTAAGTATTCCTTTCATGTTCCATCTTATAGAAGATGGAGTGAATCATTTGTATTTACATTGCCCTGTGGCACCAGGCATTTGGTCCATGTATTTTGCAGTTTTTGGCATCAGCTGGTCAACACAACTCACCGTAGAAAAAGCATTTGAAAGTTGGAACTTAAGAGAAGTGGATAGATCCATCAAGAAAATCTTGTAAATGGTACCAGCTGTATATTCTGTTGTATATGGATGGAAAGGAACTGTGGATGTTATGATGAGACTTCAATTCCTAACTGATCCTTGAAATCTAAAAGTTCGATGAATCATTTTAGTTGGAGCAACCTTCCCCTGTAAATGATGTAATTCCCCTTTCAGATTTCATTAGCTCCCTCTCAATGGTTTAACAGCCTTGAGTTTTTGCTTTAGGTTATAACTCAGACCCTGACTATTTTTTGTTGTACCTGAGTTATCACCTATTTCTCTCTGTAAATTCTTGCATTTTCTAGATGCTTTTGTAATACAACCTCTTAATTCATTAAAAAAAGAAAAGGAAAGAAGAAAAGTTTGATATAATTCACAAATTTCATGAATTCAAATTCATTAGGCTATTTATACTTTCAATTTTCACATGATGATTTTTATATTAAGCTTAATTTGCTAGCATTACAATAATATTTTCTTTCATAACTAATAAGTAATAAGATATGTCAGTCAACTATTAAATTATGTATTCAATCAAATTCCTCAATCAAATTCCTCATAAACTAAAAAGTTCAGAACTCCCTTCAATGTCCTACCAACAGTCTTGTTATCCTCCTTTATGTATCTATTCTCACTTACGTAGTTACATAAGTTCCTTAACAATGATTGCATCTCCATTAAGTGAAACTTTTCCTAGTTAACACTGGTTTTCAATTGCAAATCTCTTTTTGCCACTACTTTTTAGTTTCAAATTTTCATATTCAAACTTTCGAAAACTAGTATCTCCACCTAGGTACAAACAGAAATTCAGTTATTCATTTTTTAGATAATTCAACACAATACAACTCTTTCAGAAAACAGCTAATAAACATTACCCCTTCAAATAAATCTAAAACCCATAACTCTAAGCTTCAGAAGTAACTGTAACAGCAAAATGGGGTCTCAAAATTAGACCTAGACCAAGTTCTAACAAAGGGGAAAAGAAGAAGTCCAAGTTGCAGCTATACATAGAGTGTTCTAAAGGACAATTCAAGAGGGGGGGACGGACATATAAAAGTTAATGGAAAAACACAAGGTAGCTAACTCTTTCACCTTTTATTTCAAAAACATCACAACAATGCAAACATCAATGCAGTGCATATTACTTCAAAAAGAAACTTTTTTTTGAGAAAGTACCCAATAGAAACATTAACTACAAATTGAGGAGAGTTCCCTTACATCCCACATAAAGGAGCAAAAGAAAAGAGTGAAGAGAACTAGGAAGAAATACTAAATGAAAATAGGGACTAGGTAGCTTTGATATTTCAATTTGGGCATTTCTTTAGTTTGACGGATTAAAAGATTATCATTCATTCATGCATATTACAGACAATTATCAACCACTCATACAAGAGTAATTCTCCATGCATGTGCTATTTGCACAGCTGCACCGGTAACTATGTCCACTAAGGCTTAGGCAACAAACAATTTTTCACCTTCTCCTATAGAGTTATAGAGGATTAACTCACCTAACGTCACCTCTGTTGGATACAAATCTTGATATTCTAGGCTGTCACACAACTCCTCAACCATTAAGACACCCCCTCGGGAAAAATCTATCCTATTATTATTATTATTATTATTATTGTTCTTATTATTATTATTAATATTAATAATAACCTAAAAACGGGAACTTTTTCAAAACTGAAGATATTTGCAACTTCATTACTATCCAGGTTTAGTTGGACGGGGAAGTGTTGGTCATTTAGTCTACAAATGGCTGATACCAAGTCAATTTATGTACAACCTCCACAAAATTTCATGAATTCAAATTTATTCAATTACTTATAATTATAATTATTATGTGATATACTTCCTATCAAAACTTAAATTAGCAAAAATACTGCAATATTTTACTGCAAAAAAATGAAATTGAAAACATTACCTGGATATTCATGGCCTTTTTGTTCGTATCGAGCTGACTTCCTGCGTATATGAGATGATTTAACAAATTAATACAAAATAGAGCTAAATTATTTATCTAAGAGGTTTTCTACCTACACTGAGATCAAATCGGAATAATTCAAGGATAAATAAGACTTATTTTTACCAATAAGTAATACAACTAAGATCTGGATTACAGAGAAAGAGATTTTGATCGTGTAGATAGAAAAACAGAGAATACCTTTAGCACCCTTCAGCTTCTCCAGATTCCTCTCCCGAGCCATCTTCGCTTTCTGACCGTTGCCTCCACCCATGATTTGCCTGAGACTCAGAGGTCGGAAAGAGAAAACCCTAGGGCTCCTTTCTAATTCGGCGCTAAAGCGCGGCGGGGAATGCCAGCTGAACTAATGGGTTAGCGTCTTTACCAGGGCTCCTTTCTATGCGTGCAATTTTTAAGTTGAATGGGATTTATGTGCTATTAATGTACACTCTCATTATTTTGGATAATACTCTTTTCTTTCTTACCACTTTTTGATCCCCTAATTTATTAGTCTTCACCTCTTTCTAAAAGAAAGACTAGAAAATCGATCTTTTCTAGTGTCTCAAGCAATCTACAAAGACTGCGTCCAAACAATTCGTTTGACCATGCAATATAAAATTAATGTTTTATTTAAACATATAATTTTAATCTTTTATATTATATGTTTTTTCATAAACATAAAACCCTCATAAGTTGTTAAGTTATTGATGATACCAATACAATATATAATACTTATTTAATATTAATTAAGTGAAATTAATTAAAGGTATATAGTATAATTATTTAGTGGGAATATAAATATAAATGAGTTTATGTTTGAAATTATTTTATTTTATGAGATGTTTACTTAATTTCCCCTAAATTGTATGAATCAATATTTTAAAGTACTTCTAATTATGTTAACAACAAAACGATTAATATTTTTCTTATAATTTTTAAAGTACTTCTAATAATGTTAACAACAGAATGATTAATATTTTTCTTATAATTATTAAGAAAAAAATAAAGATTACTTGCTATATTTACCTTTTAGTTCGTGGCTTAGCATTGATAAGTTAAAAGAAATGTTAAAAGATCAAGAAAAAGACGTTACAAGCGAAAAATAAAAAAATCTTCCTAGTTGCATTTTTTCCAAAAGCGAGGGGAAATAACTATCGATAAAACCGAACCATTGGTAAAATATTAACGAAAAAAAAGTGTTTAAAATACGACTAAATTTAGTATGAATTATTGATTTTATTTTTAAGTTATTAACAATTTTAAAGATATTATTTTACTTGATTGACTCAATTTAAATATACTTTATCTTGCTGCGCGAGTATTTCCAAATTCTTGCCAAAATTAATATTGTTTTCATTAATTTCTCAAATTTTTAATTAAAATTCTGATATTCCAATAAGAGTTTGAGGTTACTCGTTATGTCACATTACAAATGGAGAATATATGTACGTTTAAGACGGTCAATATTTCAGAACGAAATAAATATTCCTTTTGTCTAAAAAAGAATGATCCTATTTTCTTTTTGGTTTGTTTAAAAAAGAACGACCCTTTCTTTTTCTTATAACACTTTAAACTTTAATTTTCGACGTAACATATTTAAGACCACAAGATTAAAAGACATTTTGGTACATTTGACATAACTTTCTTTCTTTCTTTTCTTAAACTCCATTTCAAGTAAAAATTAATCATTTTTTTTGAAACGCAAGGAATAATTTATACTCCTCCGTTTCATAAAGAAGGACCTAGTTTGACTTGACACGGAGTTTAAGAGTATAAATAAGACTTTTGAATCTTGTGGTCCTAAATTAAAGTTAGGTTAAATGTACAAAATTGTCCTTTGATCTTTTGACTTTAAACATGCCACGTGAAAAGTTATTACCAAAAAAAGAAAGAGGTCATTCTTTTTTAAACGGAGGGAGTGCCATTCACCATTTTTTAATACTTCTCTAATTTAAAAAAAAAAAAAAGAATGCCACCGTTTTCAACAATAATAGGCTCCTAATCTTAGAAATGAAGTTCACCATCGGAAAAACCTCTCTTCTTCACTCTCTCTACCGTCATAATCATCAATTTCAGGTTCTTACTATTTCACGTTTATCGAATTACATGGCTTTCTCTCTGCTGCTACACAAATGTTATCCCCGATTTATCACAAACCGGTGGCTTACTACAGGAGCCGAACCGATTCGTTCAGAATTTGCTGGACCTAACGCTTACGAGCTTCTAGGTGTATCAGAAACAAGCTCCTTTGATGAAATCAAAAATTCTTTTCGTAAATTGGCTAAGGAGACTCATCCTGACCTTGCTCATTCCACGCACAATTCCTCTACTTCCAAGCGATTCGTTGAAATACTTGCTGCTTATGAGGTTATGCGTTTTCTCCCTTACAATTTTTCATTTTTCACAGTGATCATATTCCTCATTAAGTTTTTCTGCCTCAATTTACTGAGTTACTTGCTCCGATTCATTTTACTTGACCCTTACCTGACACACTCTTAAGAAAGTTTTAGGAAGTTTTGGTTAGAGGTGTATCTTTCTAAACTGAACTTATTACCGATGCTTTAGAACTACTACTGTTTCACATAGTTGCTTAATATTGGGAAAAAGTAATAAAAACCTCTTGATTTACTAAAATGGTGGTACAGGGCCAAGTAAAATGAGATGGATGGAGTGCTTTCTTATTAGGATAAATATGTTTGTTGAATTCTTCTTAGTTCAATTCATCATATGGAACATTTGTTATTAGCACAAAGTGAGGATTTAAAATTTTGTATAGTAGAACATTGGATATTTAGCTCTACCTATTTTTGCAAAGTGTAGTTGGTTCCAAGTTTGGATAGAGTAGGCGAGTTGTGGAGGGGTTGAGTAAAAATTAGTCCAATTATGATGATTCATCTGAACATTAAATTCGCGAACAGAGCGGAGTGGATGCGGACGAGTCATATAATTGACCTGAACTAGTTCAATTTAGGATTGAGGAGTAAAAATAATTGGGATATGTAAGAGCCGCAATTTTAATTTTGATTGACAGTTTAATTGAACTTAGAGAAATATAAGCATATGCTTTGTGGCAGGCTTTTCGTTCTTAGTTAGTGACTTAGTTCAATAAATTAATATCATAGACGTTCTCTTATATTCCTGAATTACTACAAAAATGTTATGTCACACATATACATGGTAAAGAGTGATAATTTTTAATGTACTAGAGACGTACAGTATTTACTTGGATAACCAATGGAATGCAGATTCTGTCCGATTCTGGGAGGAGAGCGCATTATGACGAGTATCTCTCATTTCGGAAAGCACTTGTTCATATGCATTCTAGACAAGGTTCTAAAATGTGCATGTATGAATCATATAACACGGCAATCAAGGAGATGGAAGTTGTTGAATGGTTAAAGTGGTACAGACAAACAATAAACGACATATTGGCTGAAAAAAGGGTAGTATCTGGATCAGGCTATTTGGATGCACTGGAAAGAGATTTCTACTCGGCATTACATTTAGCATTCTACGGCCCCGAGATTGAGTCAGATCTCCTTCCTGAATTTTTTGAAGCTGAGGAGCGGTCAGTATATGAAACAGCTGAGGTTCTACACCTGGTTTCTGGGCGAGATCTTTTTGGGATGGTCTGTTTAGCAAAAAATGTCCCTGAACTGTCACATGCTTCTATGGAGAGACTGGCATCCTTAGAAGCAGACTTATGCCATTCCCTTGAAAAGATCCCCATTAGAATGCATTCAGAGACGGATGCTGCTGGTTCTGATCAAAAGCAATTGAGAAGTTCCAATTACTATACATCAGATGCATACAGAGACTTAGAATTGCATGTTGGAGGGAGGCTTGTTGCTATGGCAACAAGAGTTCCACCTAGGAGTAGATATAACGGGATACAGAATGAAGGTATTGATGACTGCATTCATGTTTACCTCAGCTCACATGAAGTCCCAAAAAGTAACTTAATGGACTTCGGATTGAAGTCTGTCATTCCACTGGGAATGATAACAGGGTTGGGGACCAGTCCTGAAGAAGGTTCTTGCGATGTTTACGACAACAGCGGTGTGAAAACCCATGAGATTATGAAGCATCGAACATTGCTGGTGAGTGTACTATTGTCTACTGTTCTCTATAGCTTTTTTTCCTGTCAAATATCCTTTTTTAGATAAAGAAGGGAGCGGAAGGGCGAATTGGTGCAGAGTTCTCTTTTCCTATATGCCAGGTGCTTATGAGAAGTAGCTGTAAATATTTTCATTAGGTTGCAAGTGTCTTTCTAAGGTCATTGTCTGAATGCAATAAAAAAATTATGGGCGTGCTTTTTGATAAGCAAGCTTAGAATTCTTATGGTTGGTATTGGATATGTCTTAGTCATGTTAATATATTTACTTTTGGTGCTATTCTTTTTAAGAGTCTTTTAGCCTTATTAACGGTGCTTACGCCAGTAGGAAATATAGAGAACTTGTAGTACCTTCCAATTTTATTGTTATTTTGTATAGTGTTAACTTGAGATGAATTTAAACGGGGAATGTGGTTGGTGAGGATTCAAATAGCTGTGTCCGGGACTGGGGCATACTAGTTGTTTATAACTTTTTTATAAGCAGTCCTCAGATTGCTGTCACTATGATTTTTGGCATTTGGACTTCAAGTTGTTGGTTGGTCTTGAAGTATATTTGACTTTACTATGGAATTTTTTTCTTGGAATGGATGTCTGTTTGGTTTAAAGTATCATATTCATAATCTTCCACATTAACTTGTGTCAGATTTTTTTTTCCAGGTAAGACACATGCACTGGTATCAATTAGGAGATGAAGTATTAACCTGTGAGTGCAGATGCAGCAAAGCTAAGCTACCTCCGAGCAAGTAAAGTCCATAACATAACCTTTTGAGTCATTACTCATCAAGAGTGCTAACTATTCTCTTCCTAGATTTTCGCCAAACAATCATGACGTTAGTGCCTATTCTCTAGTTACAATGTAAGATGAAGAGGTGGGCCTAGAGAGAATCATATTATTGAGCTGGATTTAGTCTATCTGATTTTTGTTGGATGGAAAGAAAAATTGAGAAGGAATGACTTTGTTAACAGAAGTTATGGTTTACACATTTGTTGATGTCTAGTCATCCATATTTAACTATGAGAAAAATTGTGGGTCATGGTCGATATCCTCTTTTTCTACTTCTATCACTGTTGTTTTCCTTCCCGTTCTCCCTCTCTTTTCATTTTTCGTTACTCTTTCTCAGAAGGTGGAATTATGAAAGCTTATGGCGAACACATGTTATCTTAAAAAAAAGACAAGCTTATGGTTAACTATTAGAAGACAAAAGGTTAGAGAGCTAATAGCTATTCTTATGCTAGTAATAATGGTTTATTGCATTTCAATGTCACGAAATGTCATAGTTGGTCTCCTTTCAATTTCATATCACAAGGCTCTGCTCTTCCTATGTTGGTAGCTTTGCTGCTTGTTTGTTGAAAGTGTGGGAACTTCCGACTTCAGTGTCCATATATCAATCTGATAAATTTTGTTAGATTTTCTATAGATTGGATTCATTAGTAGTTAAAAATTTCCCTTAAATGAATTTCCAGCTCCTAGAGACACAAGTGGGCTATATTAAGTTGAGCCGAAGATGATGCCATTGGATTGTGAATTTGTCATTCATAACTTAAAAGCAGGAAATGCATAGAACATTGGGCTTAAAGTATTCATAGCAGAATGTTTTCTAGTCAAACAATTTTTTTTCTTGTTAGTAATAAGAGATATAAGTCTCTCATTGTCTCTCAGGTTTTTCGCTTATTGATGTTATTAGTAATGATTTTTCTCTCCAACAGATTCTGGCTATTTGAACCTCGATGTGGCATGCATGACATTGGAGGTTGGTATGTGGAGACATTTGGCAGAGATAAGAAAGGCCGAAATGTGCCATCTCAGAGGTATTGGGATGGCTTGGAGGCAAATGATCATTTTGAGAAGTAAGTATCTGGTGTAGAAGCCTCAAATATATGAAATTGAAGTTCTCCACCCATTTAATGATAAACCTATGTATTGTGGCACTCTGGCAGTATTTTTTAAGGTGTTTTATGAATTGTGCTGTTATGATGATTTGATGTTTTGCATCTTGATAAATTGATCCAACTTTACAATGCAGGATGTGTTTGCACCCTTCTTGAAAAGATTAATGTGAAATCTTTCTTTACTTCTAATGAGCCTATAGCCGAAGCCACTTGGCTAGAATCAGTTATCTTTCTCATTATTTCCCATGAATATGGAATATCTCCAACTGTAATATGAAAGTTTTGATGTTGCATAAACGAATTGCCATATGAAATTTTGTAGGAATATCCCATTAGCTTGAAAGCAGTAACGTTTGATGTGCGGATATATTCTTGAATGTGCAGGAGATTACATCCAGCAATGTACTTGCTTGCTCTTGCCTACAGGACTCTAGATATTGAACATTCAAGGAGAAATAAACAAAGAATGAAGGATCTTATGGAGTTGAACTTATCTAGAATTTTCAGCTGGTGCAAGAGACTAGTACGCTAAGGCCTAGTGGACATTCAGCTCTATCATCATATCCTTGTTCAGCCCCAGAAGTTATTAGGGAACTGTACTTCTTTTTTTATGAAGGTAACAAATCTATTTTCCATTAGCACAAAGGCAGTGTTAAAAGCCATATTTACAATTCTCAAAAAGAGCTGATGAACAGGTGACACACTTGTTAAAGAATCCTCATATAAGCTAGGGCGTTGATTAGGATGGCTCGTGGATTGATGAGCAAACACCATGAGGCTTGAATACAACAGATTTTTTTTCCTTATATGCTGCCATTGATTCACCAAGCACTTTGATGCAGCTTAAACTCTTATAACTGCCAATGAGATTGCTGTCCTGCTGCATTTCCTGGTGTCTTATTTTTGGTGCCACGACCTAATGTGATAGTATGTAAGGTGACTCCAGTCAGCTCACTAAGGAATTTGACCTCAGTATTCCTTTAAAGTCTATATTGGTTACTGGTGGAGTAAATTGAATTGCTGAACACCATCAAGAATGATACTCTGTTAGTGTGAAGAACTACATGCTTACTGCCTTTGGCTTGGTCTTCGGTGAGACACAACATAATGCTAAACTATGCTGATCCTCATATCTTGAAAGCCATATTTGGATCATAACATTATGTCCCTGAAAAGGCATTTGATGTCTTATGTAGAGACTGAGTAACACCTCAAGCCAAAGGAGTGAAGCATTGAGATTCTGGGAGAGGCAATGGTGTTATAACACAGATGGCAGGTATTACAATACTCGGTGCTGGCTTGCATTGCAGGGAGATTTTGGTCAGATGATTGATGTGCACTTGCTGTATGCTCACTATGATTCTTGAACTTTTGTTCTTGTCATACAATTTAGAACATTAAATAGTTCTCTATGAAAAATAACACAGTAGTTAGTTACTGGTTTAGTGTATTTGAGTTCAATTACAGAAATCTTGTAGACAGTTGGAGACCTTTTACAGTGGTTTTCTTATCATTTTATTTAAGTGGGTCTCCCATTTCCAGTACTGCATCAATGGGTCTCCTATACCTCATTTTTCTATTTTTTTCGATCTTGTTCCAGATTTTTAATTCTTCAGCGAGATCATCAAATGTCTTGAAAACATTTGATTTCTCCCCATCAGCTTGATCAACAACATGGGAATTATTTAATTTCCATTTAAAGAATTTATCAGTTAGTTTTTCGATACTAGTGTTGCCATAGGAGTATGGCTTTCCACTAGGTGAAAAGAGGAGAACAACAACATTTGCTTCTGTCAAAGATGAAAATTCATTAATTTTCTTTGAACAAACTCACTTTTCTTTTTGAAAAAGGTAGCATAGCGTGCCTCATTTGATTCAACGACTTCATTTCGATCTTTTGCTTACCCATACCCTTTTTCTTCTCCATGGAAAAGAAGAAATTAAGCAAATGTTTTGGGAGAATATTTTTTTGAGAGAAAATGTGAATGTAATTTATAGTTGGTGCATATCTTTGTTTGTCACGTCTAATTAATGTATTCAAATATGTGAATTTATTATAAGGTAACACCTCTAATTAGTTGCATTTATTTTTACCTTGTCTTTGCTTTATGAAAGCTGTAAACTAATTACTTTTCGTTTGACATTATCAGATTATTTGATATACGCATTAAAAATATGATTAATTTTTTTCTTAAAATTTTATACCTAAATTATTAAGATTGTGAGTTTCATATTTAAACTAATATTTCTATTAATTTGAGAACACATCTCAACGGTGCGTATAATACACTCTGAGATTCTTATGTTTATGAGAATAGTTATGACTATTTGAATGTATACTAGAAAATTTTCATATCTCATATTCAAATATAATTTCAATTTCATTTTATAATTTTAAATCGGAAAAGGGTCATATTTGCCCCTGTACTCTTAGAAAAAGATTATATTTGCCCTTCGTCATACTTTTTTGATATATTTGCCCCTCCCATCCAACTTTAGGTACATATTTGCCCTTAAACCGTTAAGTTTCATGTCCTCACTTTTAATAGCATATGTGGCGGTTATGTGGCACACCTACATGGATATATTGTATTATTATTATTAAAATTTTCTCCTAATTTAATTAGTATACCCAACCCAATTTTATACCTACCCATTCAACCCAACTCCTAATACTTATTTCATTATGTTCTTTCCGGAGCTTTTTCATCCACGAAAAAATCATCATCGAGATTCGATAGTAAAGCTTGATTCTTCATCTAGTGATCGAGTCTCGTTCGGGTAAAGTAGGGTACAAAGTGAGAGGTTTATTAGGATGAGAAGTGTGTTGGATTTTTCTTGGTAAATCCAAGCATGATTTATGAAGGGTGAATTAACAATTGGATTTTGTGCATTTACAAGTAGTGTCCCAGATCTAGATTATTTCATTTGTTTATTGTACTTCAAGAGTTCCAACGCATGAGACGGTCAAAAATGCTAGTTTATTACTTGATTTGTTACCCCTCTGTTTTCATCTTCCTCAAGTTCATGATGATGGTGATGGATAAGGACAACAATTCGGGCAGGACACATTGCTTATGGATATCAACCTGCACAACTAAATAAGCATTAGGAATTGAGTTTATGGGTTAAATTGAATGGGTATGATAATTAAATTAGGAGAAAATTTAGGGAAACATAATGAAATAAGTATTAGGAGTTGGGTTAAATGGATGGGTATACTAATTAAATTAGAAGAAAAATTTTAATAAGAAAATGTGTATATCCACATAAGCGCCAAATATGACATTAAAAGTAAAGACATGAGACTTAACGGTTCAAGGTCAAATATGTGCCTAAAGTTGGATAGGAAGGGTAAATATATCAAAAAAATATGACGAAGGACAAATATAACCCTTTTCTAAGAATACAGGGACAAATATAACCCTTTTCCGATTTTAAATTATTATATCATATCATGATTGGCTAAACGGGCTCTTAATTAAACGGGTTCGCACCATGAATTTTTTATTTTTTTTCATAAAAAGTGCAATGGGGGCTCCCTTATTTATTACTTTAGACAGGATAGTGTGACTGACTGTATATTCAGAGATGGAGTAATTATTTTAGTACTATTCTTTTTTCCCCAAATTGAGTAGTGATCTTCAAATTCGTAAAACATTATGGGTTAAATTGTAATTTCGTAATATTCAAACTGTACGTGCTAGGCGCTTCCCTTTTAGGAAACGAAGATGACGTTCCGTTGAATCAGAATTGACCCACAATCACAACTTCCGACCCGCCGACGGAAGTTGAAGGTCGTCGGCATTTGATCGCTGGACTTTGTGAAATAATAACTGTAGTAGTTTTCTTTCCCGGCGATTCCGATAGAAATGAAGAGCAGAGGGAAATCAGTCATTGGAGGATGGTGGAACCTAGGCTTACCTTCGGTATTTCTATTATGTCTCTTCTTCTTCCTCCTCGGATTATTTGCTTCTGTTCTCTTCTCTCAGCAGGTACTTTCTATTTTCTGCTCGTTACTTATACTTAATTACATGTTTTTTGGTACATTATTTATTCAGTAGGTGCAATTGAACATGTAATTTTGTACCAAGTCTGCAATTGCTGTTACAAAGTAGTAGGAATAAACTAGTAGTGCTTACTAATTTTGTAAATCTGGATCTGCGCTGTTTGTATGTAAGTTCTGATTGAACTTTTGTGTATGTAATTGGTAGGATGTACCTAATGTAAGGTCGAGGGTGCTTGAATCTGTTGATCTAGAGAAGGACTTTGATCCCTTGCCTACCGGTGTGTCTGGAGATGATTCCTTCACTTCCATCCCCTTTCAGGTGTGTTTCTCTTGTTTCAGTTGCGAAACTGTCAATTCTCCTTGTTTTAGATTTCAGTTCTCGTTTCTGATCAGGGCGAACTGAAGTGTCCGGATATTCTGATGTGTAATCAGTTGTCAATTGATTGCCATATTCGTAAAATAGCTTTCTATTTGAAGAGTTTCCATAAGGAATATTATTGTCCCCTAAATTTTGAGCTCAAATTAGCACAAAGGGGCTTGAAGTAACATGTGTAGAGTAATGACAAATGTTCAAACTGGCATTATAGTATATATCAAGTTTTAAACTGCATTTGCTCCATTATTCAGGGGCAGAATTTGTTTATAATCTAGTTGTACTCTTATGCTGATGTAAAGATAGGCTATGAGATAGATACCAGGCAAGAGCTCAGAGGTTGTTTCATCAAGTGAAAACCCAGGTTTTCTCCATGTTTACAAACTTATTAGCTAGTAAATTGAATTCTGTAGCATCTAGGAAATGTTTATCAGACGTGCAGAGCAATCTTGCTTTGATATATATCCTCCTAAATTTTCACTTTTCATTGGATTTGATCAAGGAGTTTCATTGTCCATTCTAATACAGTTTGATAAGTCACCCTTAACAAGGTCTGAGTGTTGCCTCTGACTCAAACGCATCATGTATGTACGTAGGTCACATCTCTGCAATAACTGGGAAGATACCGTATTAACTTGTTTTATAACTTAAATGTATGTTGCTAAACTTGTAATTATTTAAATCATTGTATACGTATCAACTCTATGAGGGTTCTTTATGTCTAACTATTATTAAGCTCTTATATTGAATTTCCCTGTAAATATATTTACATTCTTTGGGTAGGTTTTAAGCTGGTTCCCTCGTGCATTATACTTTCCCAATTTTGCATCTATGGAACAATGCCAGAGCATAATTAAGATAGCAAAGGCAAGTTTGGAACCATCATCCTTGGCTCTTCGGAAAGGAGAAACAGAAGAGACCACCAAAGGAATTAGAACGAGGTATATACGACTCTATAACCCTCATTTTTGTCAACAGTTTCTATCAGGGAACTTTCTATCAATGTTGAACATGAACATTCCGAGACATTTATTTAAGTCTTTACATTGTCTTAATTTCAGAGTGATCTGATTCTTATTCATTAGGTAATTGTTTCCAAAATTTATTTGATAATGTCAGAAGATCTAAGTGATTCTCCTCCCCATTTCTGCTAAACTAGGTCACTGAATAAATGGTGTGTCTTCATTTATCATCTTGTTTTGGAAGACAGAGCGAATTCACGATGTTCAAACCACATGTGATTTGTTCTTTTTAAAGTTTGAATGACTTGTCTCTAATTTCTTGTGATTTGCTCCAAAATATAAGAATATGATAGAACTTTGTGCTTCATGTGTTAGTATCTTTGACAAGAAACTACATACCGTGCATGAGATTTACATTATCTTGTCAATTTCTTTAGTTCTGGCACGTTTATAAGTGCATCAGAAGACAAAACTGGAATCTTGGATCTTATTGAGGAGAAAATTGCAAGAGTGACAATGATCCCCAAGACACATGGTGAGGTAAAGTTCACTAACATTTATATCTTAAATAAAATGCATTAAGCTCATAAGTACTGCTTATAAAAAAATTGCATTAAGCTCATCTCACCACATTTAGTCTTTGGTTTTGCTTCATTTTGGAAGAAAATCATTCTAAATCCCCCCCCCCCCCAAAACCAAAACCAAAACCCAAAAGGCCCCATCCAAACGGCTACACCACCTATCTTGTTCAGTGCAACAGCAAAACTGTCGTTACTCTGCATCATTTGTGTAGTGCTAGTATTTGGAAAAAAAATGGTTGTGATTTTGAAACAAGTTAGATATGTTAATAAAACTATAGTATTCCCATTTATATCTCGTTTGATTGGCATATAATAAATTATGTGGACTTCAATTTTTTTAATTCTTAAAAGCGAATATACCAAGAAAAAGATTAAAATGTTTATTTCTGATAGCTTTAAGAATTTAAAAGAAATGGGTCCAATTTAGCTGTTGAAGTAATCTTATGTTATCAAGTGATATAGTGAAGAACTTAAAAGAAGTGGGCCTCATTTTTCATTTTGATAAGGAGTATTTTTCATTTTTCATTTTGATATAGCTGTTGAAGTAATCACTGATTCGTCATGTTAATCTGAGAAGTGATATTTGAAATTTGAAGTTCAGAATAATGCCTATTAAGTTACAGACTACGGTGAAGTAATAAAGAATTCAGAATGGTAATGCAATGAAACTCGGATGACAGTTCACCGAATTTGGCAGGTGTTTTTGAGGCCGTTTATTCTAAAGTAGCTAAGATGCAAGAGATTATGGTATAAAGTAGGTGATCATAGATCTCATAATGGTGTGGATACACTGCTTCTAACAAGAGATTCTTTTTCAAAGGACAAAACCATGAGTCAATGGGTCAAGTTTGCAGTTCTAAGAGACAAAAAACACTATTTGATTCTTTCTATTTGTCCTAGCCCTGGTGGACAGAGTTAGTAGGTACCTGTTGCTGTTGGGAGTTGGCAGGTATCCTGTGGAATTAGTCGAGGTGTGCGAAAGGTGGTCCGGACACCACGGTCATCAAAAAAAATAATCTGCGTTTTGATTAGCATCTGAAACTGCCTGGTATGGAGGTTTTGAGCTGGTTTTCCAGAATATTTCGGTCAATTTCTTTACTGGATTTTGCTTTGCAAGTAACCACATATATAACACATGTTTGTTCCTAATACATGTGACAATTGACAGCTTGTCAATCTGCTAACTTGATCATTGTAGATTAATAAACATTGGTGTGATTGTATCTCAATTTTCTCTTTATCGCTTCTTAATGATTTTTAATGATTCTCTGCTTCAGGACGATGCTAAGTGTTATATTCCTCTGGTCATTATTTTTCTTCAAGCTGAATAATTTGACCTTTTGCTCTTCGGTGAACTTGTTCGTTTTTCAGGCATTTAATGTTTTGCGGTATGAAATTGGGCAAAGATATCAGTCACATTATGATGCTTTCGATCCTGCTCAATATGGCCCTCAGAAGAGCCAAAGGGTTCGTATGAACTAAATTTTGCAGTGGTGCTGTTTTTCTAATTGACTCACTATTTCTTTTGTAGTTCAATTGTAATCTTACACAAAACGGAATCATGGATGGTGGAATACTATAGTATTTGATTATCTGTGCATGATGATGTTGTGCTTATCCATGATTCCATGTTACTCATAAACATCCTCCTCTCCCCAGGATAACATATAATTAGGATAGAAAACTTTGACGTGTTTGATTTAAGTATTGGGTTCTATGTCGTAAATAAGCAGAATTCGGTTGGAACAACTCCACATTATTAATATGGCATTTTACTCGCTTTACGTCAAAACTGCAGATGCTTGTCCTTCTGTGCAGAACTCTCTCTAGCATGTGTCAGATGACAAAATTGATAAATAAATATGCTGCTTTATCTCCGTTTGGAATATCCTTTTCAAAGACGGGGGCAGTTTTTTTGTCATTAAGCATGTGTATTTTGCGATATAAAATTTATCAAAAGGAATTATTTGCATGCTTTAAGTGTAAACCATCTTTATTTGTACAATCTAAATATCACTCCTAATGAAAAGTCTTCAAAGCATGTTGACAATGCTGTCTACTGTTTTTTCAGTTAGAAAATATTGTTTTACGTTTTGACTAAAGAAATCCAATTGTTATCGTGTTCTCCATTACTGCTCTAGTTAATTTCTCTTCAATAATCATGATGTTAATAATTGTTCTGTTGGTTTCTTATCTTGCCATTGATGTGACATCCTCTATATCCAACTTTATTCTTTTCTTCATGGAAAATTTCTGATCTTAACTTCAATCTTTGAAATTAGAACCATCAGGTGAAAATGTGTCGAGCAAGTACAGGGATTGTACTACGCTTTTAACCATGACATATTCATTGGTCGAGAATTTTTTCACTGGCATTTAATATTAAGGAATGCTTGTTTTCACTTGTCTGGACTAAACTTTCATTAATCTCATCTAGGTTGCATCCTTCTTATTATATTTATCTGATGTTGAAGAAGGTGGCGAAACTGTGTTCCCTTTTGAGGTGAGATCAAGTTCCTCTCTACTCTCTTTCTACCGATCACTACCTATCTTTGTGTGCTTGACTTGTAAATGGTCCTTTGTGGTTCATCTACAGAGCGCGCAGAATATGGATGGTACCTATGATTATAGCAAGTGTATTGGTTTGAAAGTGAAGCCACGCAGAGGGGATGGACTTCTATTCTACTCACTGCTTCCAAATGGTACAATTGATCTGGTGAGCTATTCGAATGCATTCATTGTTACAGTGTATTTTCTGATTGCTCATTGGTGATTTGTTATAAAAATCAATAACACATAGAAAGGAGTAATCAGTCAGTTAAGAAATTTGTTTCAAAGAGCTGATCCTCAATAGGTTAGCTGGAATACAAGGCGAACTTTGTGCCATCTGTAGCTGCTAAATTCTAATGCTGCTATGTTAGTTTGCTTAATGCAATTACAATATGCTCTTCGCCTTCCTTTTACTTCCTCCAGATGCGAGTAATTGTAAATCATAGTATATAATTACCAAAGAAGTGGATGATCAACATAATGTAATGCATAATTTAATTTATTCATACATGGCCTTGCGATTTTCATGTTTGTTTGAATTTTAATGCAGACATCACTTCACGGTAGTTGCCCAGTAATAAGAGGAGAAAAATGGGTGGCCACCAAGTGGATCAGGAATATAGAACAGGACGAGTAAATGCCTGTACACTAAAGTGGTGTTCCTTATGTATTTCTAGTAATTTAACCTGAGTGAAGAGAACAGTTTTGGAGTTAATAGATTTATATAATGTGAATTTATTGTATCCTTTCCAGTTCTTCATTTTGCATTTCTCTCCGACTTTTTTATACCATAACTTTTACAAGGCATTATTTCTTTTTCAAATTTGATGCCCAATCAAAAACCTAAATTGAAATGGAGGGAGTATATGGTTGTAGCTAAGCACATGCTTGGAATATTGTTGTATTCCATGGCAATTTTGATGAGAAAATAAAATTTCTTAACCACTTAAAAAATGAATAAGAAAAAAAAATATATCTTTTCAGATTTCTCATGTATAACCACTTGTAAAATGGACATAATTTTTTTTGTAAATAAAAAACTAGGAAATCAATTGGTCGGCGTGCCTTCAATTTAAGGACGCAACTCACGGAAAAGGTTAAATTGAAGACAATAATATCTAGCTAGCTACACGAGGACATTTTCTTCATCACATAAATAAAGCAAACGATCCCTCAACCTACAAATACATGTAATCGTCAACCATATCTAATATCTATCCATGAGGGTCCACCTCTTTTTAAATTATATTTAATATTTTTTCCATTTCAATTCATATGATATAATTTATTTGAGTTTGAAGTTTAAGAAATATTATTTTTTTTAAAAAAGAACACTTATTCTAGTGTAAGTCAAAAATATTTTGTGCAATTCTAAACCATATCATTAATGATAAGATGAGTATTTAAAATGAATTAATAGATATAAATATACATTACTTTTTTTAAATGGATTTAAAAAGGTGTTAGAAGGAAGGTTTCCACGTATACAAAAACTTTTTAACATACTTAATAAATGTAAGTAGACTTTTCTCATATACCCAACAATTATATAAATTGGAAAAAGAGGCCAACACAATAATGATATCCTCATCCACTGTCTTGGTTTTATGTACCTTGATCTAAAAAAATCATCTATTTTTTTAAGTTTGTTCATAAAAAAAAATAATTCTTTTTTTAAGTAATATTTTACTTTTAACTTTTTATGTGGTATGTTTAAGATTACTATGATTAAATGATAATTTTGTATAATCAACCTAATTTAATTTAGGATCATAAGATTTAAAAATCTTATTTATTTTCTTAAATTCTGTGTCAAATCAAATCAGATTACTCTTTTAAAAATAGAAAGTGTATATTTTTATAATATTAATTTGGTTAATCCAAAGGGTTTGATCTTTAGAATTTTTAATTCTTTTCATCTCAATTAATGTTATTTTTCGTTTTCCAAGAGTTATATAACTATTTTTTTAAAATTAAATTGAATTAGATTAACTCAGTACTTTAAAATTAAAATTTAATTATTAAAAATTATAAGAAAAATATCATAAATTAGTGTTGCTCTTATATCAATATGTCAAAAATATATATTCTAAAATATCAATAATCTCAAAAAGCAAAAAGTATTGCATAATTAATTTGAGACATGAGTATTAAATTTATTATTATATTATAATTAAAGATTCTCACTCTAACATTTATTTGAGATTTTCGTAAAATTTCACATAAAAATCTATACTTTACAACTTTATGTTAAAGTACTCGAGTATTAAAAGAGAATATATCAACAACAAAAAAGAAGATGATATTTTTATTGGAGGATCTTCGATGCTCCAAGTCAAACAAAATTGAAAAACAATTGATTCGAGTGACCCCCGTATCGAACCACTAGATCTGCCCAAAGCCAAGTTATGTGGCTTGCCAATATGAAAAAGGATCAAATAATTATGGCATCTGCTTTTCTTTTATGTCTTTTTAAATAATTATGGCATATGCATGCATACCTTTTGGAGTTTAGTTTCCACACCACACAACTTTGTTCTACGACCAAACATATATTATTAATATAAATATCTAACAAATAAGTAAATTTGTTGTGTGAAGAGTACGATGGGAGTAGTTAAAGAGGCTCACAATGTTAAAGTTATTGGGTCAGGCAAGACGACCGTGGTACTTGGTCATGGTTTTGGCACAGATCAATCAGTTTGGAAACATCTTATTCCTTACTTAACCGATGATTATCGTGTTGTTCTTTATGACAACATGGGCTCTGGTTCGACTAATCCAGATTATTTTGATTTTGAACGATACGCCACTCTTGAAGGTTATGCCTATGATTTACTTGCCATTTTAGAGGATCTTCAAATTGATTCTTGCATATATTTGGGACATTCTTTGTCATCCATGACTGGTGTTGTTGCTTCTATATTTCGTCCTCATCTCTTTTCCAAACTCATCTTGCTTTCTGCTTCACCAAGGTGAGATCATCAACGTTATTACCCTTCAAATTCAAATAGGTTATATTTAACTTATATACATATATAGTGCAATTATTTGTTTGTTTATTTATTTATTTATTTATAATTGTTTGTGGTATAAAAGAATTTCATGCATTTACTTGATTCAAATTAAATATACTGCGTACATTTGATTCATACTTGTAATATTTTCAAAAGACAATTATGTGATCCAACTTTGAGTGTGCACAAGTAGACATTTAAACTTATATAAAATTGAACAAGTAGACACACGCGTATCCTACATGACATAATACATGTAGGATAAAACTTTTCATGTAGGGTGTCATGTCATGTAGGACAAATGTATCTATTTGTTCAATTTTGTATAAGTTTAAGTGTCTACTTGTGCATACCCAAAGTTAAATGTCATAGTTACCCATTAACGCTAAGTTAAGAGTCATGTTTATATATTATGTCTTTTTAAAATATTTGACATATTTTTAAAGAATTTGTAAAAATAATGACATATTCGGTGTACTCTAGTATGAACCGTAGATAAACTATTTTAATTAGGACCTACATAAAATGCCACTTTCTACTAATGCCTTTAAATGAAGTGAAATGATTAGGAGAAAAATGACATAAAAGTTCAGACTACTACTCTTATAATTAATCAAGGTTATTGTGCATCTTTACTAAAACGTTCAAAAACCTCCGGGGAATCATTATCTAAAGAATTAAGCTGTTAGAGAAAACATATTTTTTATAGTTAATTATATTCTCAACACATTCACTTATGTTAGAGAAAACATATTTTTTATAGTTAATCATATTCTCAACACATTCACTTATGTGCGGGTCTGATTCTTTTTCATGGCTAAACACGTAGATATATTCTTTTTAATATGGATGTCGGTGAGATTCTATCTCTAGACAGTTATCTGTTTTGATACTATGTTAAAGTGTGTGAGCTTAAGTTGTTAGAAGGAACACACTTTTAGTAGATACCACAATTTTATTAGTTCATTATATTTTCAACAATATATATGTTACCTCTTTATATAGGTTCATAAATTCAGATGAATACTACGGAGGATTCGAAAAGGAAGACATCGATCAACTATGTCAAGCGATGGATTCGAACTACAAGTCATGGATCGACGGTTTCGCGCCGCTAGTAATCGCTGGCGACATGGATTCAGTGGCAGTACAAGAATTCAGCAGAACATTATTCAACATGAGACCAGACATCTCATTAAGTGTCTTTCGAACAATTTTCACGTTCGATTTAAGGCATTTTCTCTGTCGTGTTACGGTTCCTTGTCACATTATTCAGAGTTCTAAGGATTTGGCCGTGCCAGTGGCAGTTTCGGAATATATTCACCGAAATCTGGGCGGGAAGTCAATTGTCGAAGTCATCTCAACCGAAGGTCATCTCCCGCAGCTGAGTGCACCGGAGGTCACTATTCCGGTGCTGCTTCATCATATTTCTCATGATATTACTATTGATCGCGAAGTTTCCCAATAATTCACTTTTACTATAGATTTTTAATTTTTATTTCATCACTTTTAATATATCAAAGAAAAAATAGTTTTTTTTTTTTTTTTTATACCATTTTTACTCTTAACATTACTCCATATCATTTTTCAAGATCCAATAGGACCAATACTAAACATTAATTAGGAGGGGCAATGTGGTAAAATACTTATATATCAATAATTATTTTCTTTATGAGTGTGTCAAGTCAAATAAGAACAAATAAAAATTGAATGGAAAGAATATCTGGTAGCTATTTAATTTAGGTAAAACTATATTTGGTTGATAGTTTGAAATAATTGATACCAATATTAAATAGCGCATAATATATACTATAATGCTTGATTAATTAGTTGTTTATGTAATAAAAGGTTCAATTATCGGATCACGTATGCCACATTTAATTAGTAGTATTATATCCCTAATTGGAAAAACTACACAATATACCAAACATCAATATACATTTAAATAAAATAGCTATAATTTAGTTTTTTTTATGTTATATGGATATAACTATATAGTAAATAGCAAAGTTAATTATATATCAATAATCAGTTTTTTATATTATTTAATATAAATAAATATTAAATAGGAAAGTTATTATTACACTCATAATTAATTATTTCCTCATCAATACCTTTTCTTTTTCATCAATATCCCTATATTAAATTTTTCTTTTTATTTTTTTCCTGAAATTCCTTCCAATTCAAGATCTTTTTATATAATTCTAGGAGCGATTTTTGTGATTTGAATTCATTATAAGGTATTTTTTGATTGGTTTTTCTCCTCGTTTTTTATGAAAATTTTATTTATATATCTATTTTCATATATTTTTCTAGGATTTTGATTGAAATTGTTTTTTTCATGAAAATTGTATTGCTTTTAAACTTTTCTTTCCATGACGAAATTGCATATATCCTTGCGAAGAGTGTCACCTTTAATGCTGGATCCATTTCCTTGTCCGGTGCACAGATGAGAGACCCCCGACGATCTATGAGATGGAGCGTAGGGAATACCTGCAGTTCAGCGGAGCCGTTAGGTTATCATTGTTAGCAGAAAATGTAGAGAGAGTTTTTTGTTGTTTGTCAAATTTGTATATAGTATGATACTTATATACATAGATAATTGTATTGTAATATTAATAAAATGGTGATTTGTAAATATATAAGATATTTGGATACATAAATAATTTATCCAATTTGATTCGGCAATACAAATATAGTTGGATACATCAATACTATATTTTTATAAATAAATACCTAAGTTAACATCAAGCCTCAAGTATTATATAAAACTTCATGAAAAATAGATCGACGTTTTGTTGGTTTTTTCAATTTTTTACACAGTCGAATACTTACACACTTTGATACATAGACATTCTATTATTTTTCCATTTTCTCATTTAACAACAGTGTATTCATATTATAGTATATTGGTGTATTCATTTTTTTTATTAACAATATTGTTACCATTTTTCAAATTGTTGTATTCATATGCTAAAATTGTACTACTTTACCTTGTTTGATGTATCAATACATTAAATTGTTATAAATACTTGTATCCTTGATAAATTAATACTTTAAGTTTTGTAAATAGAAACACCAATTTGAATTCAAAGTATTCATATGTTAATTGTACAAGTAATACATTTTACTTATTTAGTTATTTTAATTACAAATGTATTAGTGTATAAATAAATAAAAAATAAAAAATATATGCAAAAATACAACGAGAAAAAGACATGAATAACCTTTTATATTCAAAATTTTATGAATACCTTTATAATTAGTATTTAGTGAATATATTGTATTTAGGGATATAAATACAACTTATTGTATTATGTGAGTTAATCATATTTGCATACAATATGTAATTATTAATTGGCAATTTAATAATGGAAATTCCAGTTATTTAGGAACATAATAAAAGGTTGGTACTTTGGAGTTATGGTAACATATCATACCTTATTTAGTGCATTGTATAAATAATAATAACAATAACAATAAAAAAAATACAAATATACAGCTAGAAATTGATGTAAAGTATAGTCATTTCTAGTAAATAACATATTTATAGCTATTGAATTTCAATAACCCTATAAATATAGTCATTTTTATAAGTTTCTCCTAATAATACCTATACTAGATTATATATACTAGATTATGCAACAATCTACCTATGAATAATATAGTATATTAATATATGAACAATTAGGCTATTAATATAGTCTCGATTCTACATCTACATTCAAGTGAGGATTTACAGTGTATTAGAAATGGCACTTGACAATGAATTGCCGGAAAAATTGAGTCACAATCATCCTCTCTTTCTTCACTCTACAGACACTTCTGGAGTAATGTTGATCTCTTTACAGCTAACGGGATCTGAAAACTACTCAGTCTGGAGTCGCGGAATGCGAATTGCGATTTTAGGTCGAAACAAATTGGGGTTCATCGATGGATCCTGTAAGAAGGCTAACTTTGGAGCAAATTTAGAGGATCTCTGGGAACGTTGCAATGCCATTGTATTGTCGTGGCTTATGAACTGTGTTTCTAAGGATCTACTCACTGGTATTGTATATGCCTCAAGTGCAGTAGATGTATGGAACGATCTGAAAGAGAGATTTGATAAGGTAGATTGCTCGAGAATTTTCCAGATTCACAGGGAGATTGCAAATGCATCACAAGGTACTGATTTTATAGCTACTTATTTTTCGAAATTGAGAGTTCACTGGGCTGAATTTGATTCACTAGCACCTATTCCTGAATGTGCTTGTGAGAAATCTCGTGATTTCATCGATTTCATGCAACGCCAAAAACTTCTTCAATTTTTAATGGGATTGAATGAAACTTACGAACCAGCTCGTGCTCAAATTCTTATGATGAATCCTGTTCCATCTGTGAACAAGGCTTATTCGATGTTAGTTGAAAGGGAGAGTCAAAGGACCATTGTTAGCAGTGCTCCCACTACTGAGATGACAGGGATGACTGCCTTGATGACTGATGCATCAATTTTCTCTTCAAAGCCAAAGAAAAACTGGAACCTGATCTGTGACTTTTGCAAGAAAAAAGGGCATACTAAAGCTGAATGCTATAAAATTGTGGGATATCCTGCTAATTTTAGTTTCAGGTTCAAGAGGAAGATTGATTCGGCAACTGCTCACAATGCTGCTGTACCTGGCAACTGGATGCTGGAAATGGGTGATATGGCTCAGGGACAAGGTTCACACAAAGAGGAAGGACCACACACACATATGCCTCACCTCACTCCATCTCAGTATGATCAACTCTTAAAGATACTAGACAAAGATACCACATCAGCATGTTCAGCAAATATGGCAGGTACTGCCCATGCTTGTTCAGTTAATACTAGTTCTCAAGAATGGATTATAGACACCGGAGCTACCAATCACATGACTCATGATTTAAATTTATTAACACACACATCCATAGTACCTTCTAATGTGCCCAGGCAGGTACATCTACCAAATGGTAATGTGACTGCGGTTTCACATGTTGGTTCTTGCCAAATAGATATTGATGGAGTTATTAATAATGTGTTGTGTATACCTGACTTCAAATACAATTTACTATCAGTCTCCAAGATCACTAAGGAGTTAAAGTGCTCTGTCCTATTTCTTCCTAATTTTTGTGTGTTCCAGGACCTCTCCACTGGACAAGTCAGGGGGATTGGTAGGGAACGAGATGGACTTTACATGCTTTCTCCAGGACCTCACACAAGCACTATACCATATGGCAAAGGATTGCATACCAAAGCTGGCAACATAGATGTGGATTTATGGCACAGAAGGCTGGGACACGCACCTAGCAAAACAATTAGACAAATTTTTAGTTTGCCTCCTCTTAATAGCTTGCACAACTCAGATACTTGTTCTGTTTGTCCATTAGCTAAGCACACTAGATTGCCATTCAATATGAGTACCAATAAGGCCTCAACTGTTTTTGATCTGTTGCACATTGATGTATGGGGTCCCTATCATGTACCAACTTTTGATGGCAATAAAATGTTCCTCACTATTGTTGATGATCATTCCAGAATCACTTGGTTGTTTTTACTAAAGTTGAAGTCTGATACTATTGTTGTGTTAAGACAATTTCTCCAAATGATTCATACTTAGTTCAATGCTAAGGTCAAGATGATTAGGTCCGATAATGGAAGTGAATTTGTTAATGCTGATTGTTCTGATTTATTTTATTCCCTTGGTATTATTCATCAGAGAACGTGTGTCTACACACCACAACAAAATGGGGTGGCTGAAAGGAAACATAGACATCTATTGGAAGTGGCTAGATGTATCAGATTTCAGGGTAGTATTCCTATAAAGTATTGGGGTCACTGTGTTCTCAGTGCTGCTTATCTCATCAACAGATTGCCATCTATGGTGTTGAATGCTAAGAGGCCTTATGAGGTTTTTTATGGAAGAAAGCCCAACCTAGATCACATAAGGACCATAAGGTGTCTTTGTTATGCAAAGAAGCTGCCAGTCCTTGATAAGTTTGATTCCAGAGCAATCAAAGCAGTCTTGATGGGTTATTCTGCCACCTCAAAGAGATATGTTTTGCTTAATCTCACTAATTCTACATTTTTTGTCAACAGAGATGTTGTTTTTCAGGAATCCACATTCCCATTTCAATCTCATTCTACTAATGAAGGACCTCTATTTCAGCATAATCATACCTTTGTGGATCCTTTTGAGATGAGATCTCCTGCTGCACTTCCTGCTGATTTTGATGTTACTGATCAACCAGTGTTACTTAATTCTCCCCCTGTTGAGGCCTTGAGACATTCATCTAGGATCAGGAAGCAACCTGCATGGATGACTGACTTCATCACTGCTTCTGCCACCTTTCCTGATTTAGCTTCCTCATCTCTCACCTATCCTATTCAATCTTCTATATCTTATGATGCATTACAGCCTTCCTACAAATCATCTCTTGCAGCTTTCACCTCGGTGTTTGAGCCTAAGACATTTCAGGATGCTTCTACTGATCCTCTATGAGTTGAAGCCATGCAGTCAGAGATCAAAGCCCTCCAAGACAATAACACATGGGAACTAGTTTCATTGCCTCCAAGGAAGGTTCCAATTGGTTGCAAGTGGGTTTTCAAAATCAAATACCATGCTAATGGTGAGGTCGAGAGGTATAAGGCTAGGTTGGTAGCAAAAGGTTATAATCAACTTGAGGGACTGGACTACAATGAGACTTTCTCCCCTGTGGTGAAGATTGTCACTGTTAGGACTGTTATGTCTATAGCTGCTTCTGCTGGATGGTCTATTGAGCAGATGGATGTCCATAATGCTTTCTTGCAAGGTGATTTGCATGATGAAGTATACATGCACCTCCCACAAGGTTTTTCAAGTCAAGGGGAGCAATCTGGCATGGTTTGTAGACTTGTCAAATCCTTGTATGGATTGAAACAAGCAAGTAGAGAATGAAATGAAAAGCTGACTACTGCATTAATTCAACTTGGTTTTTCTCAAAGTTGTTTAGACTACTCTTTGTTCACAAAAAGGCTTGGAGAAGATATTGTTGTTATTCTAGTTTATGTGGATGATATGTTGATCACAGGCAGTAACAGAGAACATATTCAGTCAACTAAAAGTGATTTACAACACACCTTTAAGATGAAAGATCTTGGAGAGTTGAAATTCTTTTTGGGAATAGAGTTCTCTAGGTCACACAAAGGGATCTTAATGAATCAGAGAAAATATGCTTTGGAATTGATAGAAGAGTTGGGCTTGAGTGGTTCAAAACCAGCTTGGACACCTTTAGAGTTCAATCAGAAGTTCACAACAAAGGAACTTGATGAACTCACAGAAAATAAGGATGATGATCTTTTGGAAGAGAAGGGAAAATACCAAAAACTGATTGGAAAGCTTCTATACTTGACACTAACTAGGTTGGATATTGCATTTGCTGTTCAAAATCTTAGTCAATTCATGCAACAACCCAAGAAATCTCATTGGGAGGCAGCCTTAAGAGTGGTTAGATACATCAAAAGAGAACCTGGAATGGGAATTTTGATGAGCAGTGATGGTGATAACACATTGACAACATATTGTGATGCTGATTGGGCATCATGCCCTAACACCAGAAAATCAGTAACAGGATTCTTGGTAAAGCATGGAAAGTCTCTTATATCATGGAAGTCAAAGAAACAAAATACTGTCTCGAGGAGCTCTGCTGAATCAGAAGCATGGCTTCAACATGTTCAGAATTGATATGGTTAATTGGATTGTTCAAAGAATTGGGAGCAGACACAAAGAAGCCTGTTAATCTATATTGTGACAGCAAAGCAGCTTTACAGATAGCAGTAAATTCGGTGTATCATGAGAGGACAAAACACATAGAGATAGATTGTCACTTCATAAGGGAAAAAATTCAGCAGGGATTAATACAGACACACCACATCAGTTCTAAAGAGCAGCAGGCAGATATTTTAACCAAGGCATTATTGAGGACACAACATGAACATTTAGTATCCAAACTGGGATTGCTAAACATCTTTGCACCTACCAGTTTGAGGGGGAGTGTTGAGACTGGTATAACTTGAGCTGATGTCAGCAGTTAGTTAGAATATTAACAGTTAGTTAGAATGCCAACTTGTAAGTTAGGTTGTGTAGATTAGCATGTGCGTATAAGATGTATGTTAGTTGCTAGATATTTTCTATTCAGTAATGCAATTGTATAAATACAGAGTAGCTAGAACATTCTCAATAATAATTCATTCTCTTCAATGAAACAATAAATTTTCTCAATTCTCTCTCTATCACATTGTTGCAGATCATGAAATCCTCCATTGATTCTCCATTTTAGCTTCATCATTTTTACAATAAGGCAGGAAATAGATTAATATTTGTGTAATGTTCGCTTGACCTGTGTGCTTAATAAAAAGATAAACAATAGATCCCACTATATTAGAGCTTAATTACTAGTATTTATGTGAGGTTTCGATATTATATAATATTCTGATGTTTATGTGGGTTTTCGATATCCTAAGAGTAAAGCTATGTATTTTATATATGTATAGTATAATTTTATTTGTTGACCTTCATGTTACAAAAATGATTGAATATAATGGTTCTGGATCAACTCTCACTTGATATATATTTTCCTTCTTTTCAATGATGAACCCTAGAAATTCTAAATTCGCCCCGAGGGATTATTAGGGAGAAGGGAACCCTGCCTGACCTACTATTGCCAGATTCCTTGCTCGTATTCGTTTGATTAATAAAGTACGTCCAAAATATGTCACCTAGATTGATTGTACCACCACTATAATAAGAATAACCTTCGGCGATAATAAATATATACATTAACAAAGAGTGATAAAGCATTTACTGGCATTAGTTAATTGACATTGGATCTATAGGCTTTAGGGACATTTACAAAGAGTATTAAATGCTTTTAAAAATACATTTTTCATGGCAATTAAACTAGTTTTTGTCGTTAATTATTTGTCGCTAATGATTTTTTTCGATGTAGTTCACAAAGATGCTAAGACAAGGAATATGAAATCTTCCTGTTTAGTATAAACTATACAACTCAACTTACAAATTAATAAAGTTGGCTTTGTCACATACTTCAATCCCAACCCCTCTAGCTATTTGTTGGCTGTAATTTGGACCATCCAAGAACTCCTCCCATATTTTCAAAAGACTTAGGCATAAGTATATACCTTTAAAAATGTCTTGTTTGTTGACTACTAAAATATAACCTTCCTTTCGATGATGTCTTAATATGGGAGAACAATAAGGTACCCCTGGCAAAGAATCAGTCATCAGGCCATTCTTAATGCACTTCCATCCATTAACATGATTATAGTTAAGTGGAATAAACCTAATGAAGATAATGAATTTAGAGATTCACGTTGATAATGTATTATAAAATAAAAGCAAACTAGTAATACTAATATTGAAATAATAATTGTAGAGATGAGAGATGAAAGTTCTTATTTTTTCATAAGTGTCTCCCAAATCTTTAACACTTTGTTTGGATCATTGTTACTTATTGTCTCATAATGTATTGTATTGTATTGTATTGTATTGTACTCTATTGTACTGTATTGTATGGTAGATACAATGTTTGGCTAGACTGTATTGTTTGTTGTTGTTTAATAACATTTTAATTGTTTGGTTTGATCGTATCGTAATGTATTGTAATTTATAAATTTACTAAAATATCTTAATTATTCTAGGGTAGGAGGTTTGACTAGATTTAAATAATTAAGATAAAGGGTAAAATAGTATTTTGAAATATTATGTAAATATATAATTGGAAAAAGAAATTAAGTAACAATGGGAACACACCAAATTGGTTGTTCCATAAAATAGGGGTTTTCATTGTTACGTAACAACGAAATTTAACAATACAATACAATACATTTTAAGTAACAATCAAAACAAACATTGTAGCTATAGTAACAATACAATACAATACAATGGATAACAATGATCCAAACATAGTGTAAACCTCAATTTATGGTGTTACATGTAAGTATACAATTAATCCTTAAAATGTAGGGAAGATTAAGGAATGTGGAGGATAATGAGGAGGTAATGGAGGTGTGTGTATTGTAAATAACATTTTCGAGCCAAGAAATACAAATAATCAAGACAGAAAAAATGAAGTAACAAAATATAGTATTTGAATTCAAAATGTATTGAGTGTTACAATATCTATAAGTCATCCGGTTCTTCTTTTTTGAATATTAACTTAAGTGTCTTTAAGCTTGATCTTGATTTTGACTGATTTGATCTTTTTGACTTGTGAATTTGATGGATTTAATCTCGACTTGTATTTGAATTCAATGATTTTTGAGTTCGTTCTTGAATCTAGTGGTCTTGATCTTGAGTTGTGGATTTGATATCGACTTGTACTTAAATTCAAGGGCTTTTGAGCTTGTTCATGAATCTGGTCTTGATCATAAGTTATGGAGTTGATATCGACTTGTACTTGAATTCAAGGGCTTTTGAGCTTGTTCTTGGTCATGATCTTGAGTTGTGAATTTGATTTTGACTTGTACTTGATTTCAAGGGCCTTGAGCATGTTATTAAATCAGGTGGCTTGATCTTGAGTTGTATTTTGAACTCAAGTGCTTGAATACTTGAACTTGTAGCTTATTGAGAAATATGTGTGTTTGATCCACAAGAGAGCGTGTTCCCGAAAGAATCTCCCTTTGAGAATAATAAAGACCCCTATTTATAGTTGTAGGGAGTGGTGTACCTTTTGATTGATCGGTTTGAATTGTATTCCACAATTAAAAGCTCTAATTTGATTGGTCAAAATATGTCACATACACACCTGATATGATTGTAGTGACTCATTTAATTTGACTTGAATTACCACATGACTTAGCATATAGCATGATTGTAGTGACTCATTTATTTGACTTGAATTACCACAAACTTAGCATATAGCATGATTGTAGTGACTCATTTAATTTGATTGGATCGTCACATAACTTTGACACACATGATATGATTCTAGTGACTCATTTAATTTGACTTAGATTGTCACGTAACTTTGACATATGACATAACTATAATGACTCATTTAATTTGACTTGGTTGCCATAACTTGACACGTGGTATGAATCTAGTGACTCANTTTTAGTTTGAGAAACACACATCAGTGGTGTGTATAGTGCACTCTCTCTTTTATATGAAAAAACTTTGACACATGCATTCCACTTATCTAGATAAAAATTAAATAATAAAAATTAATATTAATTAAAAATTAAGATTACTATCCATATAAAAAAAAATTATTTTTCTTATCTCACTCCACCACCTCCTCCACGTAACCCCCTCCCCCGCGATAACCCCATCCTTTTTTTTAAAAAAAATTATTTATAAAATATTTTTAAAAATTTCATATTTAATCCTCCCCCTCCCCCTCCCCCTCCCCTCCCCCCCCCCCGCCCCCCGATAGTAATTGATATTATTTTATTGTAAAAAATCTATCCCATCCTATTTAATATTTCGCTCCTAATTTTTATTTTTCTTATGTTTTTCTATTTGTGTTAGATATGCCGTATATATATTTTTAGAAAAAAAATTCTACTAGTGTACCGAATATAACATAAACAACTAAAAAATATAAAAAGTCTTGTGGCGGCAAGTAAAAAATATTTTTGATATTTATATCTAAACACTGGGAAAAAAATTTGAAAGCGGAGTGTTAAATGGAATGGATAGAATTATATTTTTAAGAAAATAAAATAATATCTAAATTAGTATTTGATGAGGGGGAGGAGATGAAGTAAAAAATGAAATATTTTTATAAAAAAAATTTAAACAAAATAAAAAAGTTTAAAAAATGGTGTGGGAAAAATATTTTACATTTTATTTTATACAGAAAATATTATTTTTTTATAATAGTTTTTTAATTTTTAATTTTAACTAATACTAATATTTTATTTATTTTTTGTCAAGGTTGAATATTTTGTCCATGTGGAGTGTGATGTAGAAATTATTTAAAATAAAAGAGAGATAATTTATTATACATACCATGATGAGAGTGACATAAAAGAGAGAGGTATGTTTCTCAAACTAAAAAATGATAGTTTAGGCATGAAAATCAAGCTTTCAATAGTTTAGGTATGAAACTAAAAAAAAGTATAGTTTAGGTGTGTTTTTGACACTTATCTCAAAGAAATATTCACTTTTTTGAGTTCTTTGTAAAAGGCTAGTTAATTTTAGGAGGAGTTAAAAGGTTGTTCATCGATCGATTTGATTTTATATATGAAAAAATTCTTTCGATCAGAAAATTTGTTCAAAATTTAACTAGAATGGTATTTTACATATGTTATTTTACCTTCTTGAATATTTTTACGATTTTAACTTTAAGACATTTTAATTAAAAAAATAAAAAAAAGATCAATTTATTTTAAAATAAAAAAGACATTATATATTTTTTAAATCTCTCGCCAAATTCTGACCAAATTTTCTGACTATTTAACATTATCCTTTATATATTATCAATTTAATTGTCAATTTTCAATTTTTATATATCCGAAGCCAATTAATGTTATAAGTTATAACTAATTCGGATCACATTGTCATTGCGTAAGTCCTAGTTCAGAACTAGTAGTTCTCTATTAAAATTTTCTTTTATTTAATACTAGCTCAAATCACTTTTATTTGTTATAGTTTCATTTTTAAAGTCAAATTATAAAAAAAATTATTAATATTTTATGATATATTTTTATATCATATTAATATATAAAAAAATCTAATTTGTATATACAGTCATTTCATATACTCTATTTTAGTATCTAAGTTTTGTTTATAATATCAAATTAATGTATGTAATCTAACTTTAAAAATTAATTAAATTAACTTTTGAAAAATATAATATACTCCCTCCGTTTCAAAAAGGATGGTCAAGTTTGACTTGGAACGGAGTTTAAAAAAAGAAAGAAGATTTTTTAATCTTGTGGTTCTAAATTAAAGTTATGTCAAAAGTATCAAAATGACCTTTCAAACATGTCAATTGAAAAGTTAAAGTTAAAGTGTTGCCAAAAAAGGAAATTGATCATTCTTTTTAAAATAAACTAAAAATAAAATAGAGACATTCTTTTTAAAACGGAAATAATTTGAATAGTCAAAATTTAAGATATTTAGATAGGAGTAATTAATGTTTTGTGTAAGAAAGACGAAAACAGCACATAGCATAGTGACAAGTAATTCATTCTCAGAATAATACACAAATGGACCACAAGTCAGGACCAACTTGCAAGGTGTTATATTGTTAGGTGCTTGCGGGTCCATTATGTCTTTCTCATTCTCTCTCCCTCCGTCTATACGTTGAGTCGGGATCAAACTATATATGTTGAGTCGGGATCAAGCACGAGCTCAATATATATTATTTATTTATTTTTAATTCATGTGATATAAATGAAAACTAAGGGAGTTGGTCTAATTTTAATATACTTTTAAAATATTTTCAAGTTATTAATTATTACTATAATTTATATCACATTTTATGTAATTTTCAAATAATATATATTTTTTAAAATATTTGGAAAGCTGCTAATAACTTAGCTACTTGTAGATTTTTCTCAAGAAGCTACTTGCAAAATGGCACGTGAATTACTCACAAGCTGTTGGACTAAAGCTAAATTAATATTCATATTAATTTAGTTGAGTATATTCTACACTATTTTAAATTTATTTTTATTGGGTTGATGCGATTTAATATAAATTATTCATTGTACAGATCTTATAAGTCACGTATTGCGTAGATATTTTTTTGGTATAATACATAAATATGACACTTAATTTAGCGTCAGTTAATAACTATGACCTTTAATTTTGGGTTAAGGCTCAAAGTGATCATTGAGTTTTCACATGGAGCACTAATAGTTCCTTATGTTTGCAATAGTGGTGCACTTTTGGTCCTTCCCAAATTTTTTAACATTAATTTGTCCAAAATTTTATATAAGGAATGTCCCATCGTCTTTTTATATATTTAATAGAAATAATAATTCTATCTCAGAGAAGATGATAAGAAAAACACCTTGTTATGTTCACTAGAAATATTACTGCAACAAAACTAAGGACATCTTAACATATGATTTTGCAGAAAAATAAAAAATTGTATTATTGCACGTGAAATTATCGTGATGAACCTCTCGACTTTACCTGCAATATGATTTCTACTAAACAAAATAAAGTATTTTTATTCTCACATTCTTTCATATGGATTTGTTATTTCTACTAAATATATAAAATGACGATTGAACATCACATACATAGGTTATGGATAAAATCAATGCTAAAAAATAGGTAAAATTTTGGAGAAGGACCAAAAGTGCACTAATATTGCAAACATGAGGGACTATTAGTGCTCCATGTGAAAACTCAAGGATCACTTTGAGTCTTAACCCAAAAAGATGGACTATTTTGATCCTTTCCTCATTTTATGCTATAACAAGTACTTTCTCAGTTCCTAATTACTTGTTCACTTTTGAATTGACACACCTATTAAGAAATCAATAATTGACATAGTGAGTTTATCATTTTATCCATATTAATTATGAAGTGGATGAATTAAAAACTTAATATTTTAAAGAAAATCTATCTTTTTCAAAATAATTAAGTGAGGGTATAATAGGTAAAAAATAATTAGCCTTTCTTAATTTGTCAAAATAGACAAGTAATTAGGAACAACTAAAAAGAAAATGTTGACAAGTGATTAGGGACAGAGGGAGTATTATGGACTACCTATTTATAGAAAGATATACATATAAAAAGGAACGGAGGAATATTTATTTTTGAAATTAGTATATCCTTTGTCTCAATTTATGTGACACATTTAGTTTTTTCGAGAGTCAAACAATTTAAGTTTGTCCAAATTTTTGTGTATCTATGAAATTTTCAATTCTTTAAAATAAAATTTATATATTTGTAAAATACATAAAAATTATTATAAGTCACAATAATTGGCAATTCAAAATATGCAAAAGATATATAAAATATTTACGATTAAAGATAGACATGTTTGAATCTCCAAATATGAAACGTGTCACATGAATTGGAAAAAAGAGTAATAAATATTAAGAAAAATTGTGGAGAATAACGAACATGTAAACCATATTAAATGTTACATCAACTGTTTAGGGAAATTATAATTAGCAGCTATAGTTTCATACAATTTTGTTATTAGCCTAATTTGTATAATTCGCCTGATTTATATAATCATGAATTTGTATAATTCGATTCCTGGTTGTAACAATCCAGGACTTTGTATTTGTTTACCATAGCTATTTGTATACGATTTATGAAAAATTCATAATAAACTATCTTGTTTGTATATTGGCAAGCGAAATAAAATATTCATAAATGTATAAATACAAATTTTGTATAACTCACTTTATTTGTATATTTACAAGCCAAAAATACAAATAGACATAAACATACAATCGCAGTTTCATAGCAAATGAAACAATAGCCATAAAGTGCAATTAACGAAATTATAACTATAAAAAATTATTCAAAATATAATTATAAAACCTTATAATATGAATCATGTTTGCTATTTCTTAAATTTTCCTTTAAGTATTAATTGATTATTACAAAAACCCAAGCAAGGAAAATATATACATATTTTAATATCATGACTGCTTGAATTATTTATAAATAAAAATTTAGAAATATTAAAGAAAAAGATAGTATTTTAAATGATTAGATATAATAAATAAAAATACAAGTCATAATTTCTTTAAGAGACGTATGATAAAAAAAAGAAAATGGTCAAAAATATCCTCCAACTTTGATTTATTGTTTAAATTTATCCTCGCCGTTAAAATAAAGTTAATTTTATCCCTCGCCGTTAAAATAAAGTTAATTTTACCCCTCGCTGTTAAAATAAAGTTAACTTTACCCCTTCTGTTACTAATTTCACCAAATTTACCCCTCATTAGATGGATTGACCCAAATTGATCCGAATTTTAAAAATAAAACATATTCCTTATTTTAATCCATTAACCCGATCATTTAAAATAACCCGACCCCATTCTCCCAAATCTCCTATACCCATTTACACATTCTCTCAAATCTCCATTAAATATGTCAAAGAGGTAAATTCGGGTCAATTTGGGTCAATCCGTCTAATGAGGAGTAAATTTGGTGAAATTAGTAATAGGAGGGGTAAAATTAACTTTATTTTAACGGCGAGGAGTAAAATTAACTTTATTTTAACGGCGAGGGTAAATTTAAATAATAAATCAAAATTAAGAGATATTTTTGATCATTTTCCCTTAAAAAAAATATGAAAAGTAAATGACAGGAAGTAGTTAGAGAGAATTAATTGGTTGATGGTATTTCAACATTATCTAATTAATGCTTAGCTGTTCACCTTTCTCTTCACAACTGAAAGTAATTAATGCTTTTAAAGGCAATTTTGACAGGAAAAATAACGACTACCTTAGATTAATCCTCTAATAAGCACATATGACATACTCATATTTCTCCCATTACACTTTTGACAAAATTTGGGACTCTTTGTACAATTTCATTGTCACTTAATCGATGACTATGAAAACACTAATAAGAAAATCACACAACCAATGAGTATAAATGATTTAGGAATTATTAATTATTCTCTTCGTTCAATAATAATTGTCTACTATATTAAAATTAATTATTTAACAGTACTTGTTCAGTTTAAAAAAGTAAGAGATAATTTACCTTTTTTGTCTATCGTATTCTTACTATTAAACACTTATTACTCCTTTCATTCATAATTATTTGTCCATTTTTCCTTTTTTAATTGTGCATAATTACTTGTTCACTTTTCTTTTTTGTAGTTGTTCCTAATAGATGTGTCTAAGGTGGACAAATAATTAGGGACATAAAGAGTATTTATCATCTAAAACATTCAAAACATTAAATTTAATAATATAGTAATATTAATCCTATTATTTTATTATTTCTTAAGTGTGTGTGGAGGGAAGGAGGGTCAAGTCAATAATGAACAACTATTGTTGAACAGATGGAGTCATTGACAACTTTTCCATCGCAATTTTTACCAATACTTTCTTCACCTTAATTTATATGATATAATTTAATTAAATATAAAATTTAAGAAATATGGAAACTTTTATAATATTTCAAAATTCTTCTTAAAAAAGTATATTCTGTGGACTTTTGGCAAACAAATAGGACCTTATATTTGTAAAATATTAGTAATAATTTCATTAAATATTTATTAAATAAAAAAAATCATTTTTAGGGATCGATATAATAAAGAAGTGTTAATAAAAATTGAGAGAAGGGATTAAGTAAATGTGACACATTTTTCTTTTTAATCTGTCCATAAAAAAATATATCATTAGAATAATTTGACTTTAATTTTCTTATTCCCCCCTTAATTTAAAGATTTATAGTCACATGAATGATCAAAGAGTATTTTAGATTATAATTTTTTTCTTCTTAAATTTTATGTCAAGTCAAATAATAGCACATAATTAAATTAAAACAAAATTATGATTTGCTCAATTAATTTAAATTTAACTAATTTATTTATAAGTTCAATCTATTTTTAACTCACTTAGTTCCACTCATTTAAAATATAGGCTAATAAATAACTCAAATTGACCTGAGAAACTTTATTAACATATTATTTTATTATATTTCTTTTTTTTAAAATGATGTCCTATTATTGTCATAATAAAGAAAATGGAAGTGTTAGAGGTTGTTTATACATAAAAAAAAACGCATACATTTCCTTTGTTTAATATTAATATTGTTTTTCAACTTATTAATAACTTGTACATGCACAAATTATATTAAAATATATATAATTAATACATGAAAATCTATAATATTAATAATGCAAAATAATGCATTTGTTGATATGATGAAAGACAGAATAACAATTACCCCTCCACATCCTTACCATATTTGTGGAGATATTCTTGTAAGCAAATATAGAAATTATGTAATTTAATATATCAAATTAAATATTATCCAGAAAGATAATTTTATTATAACTAATATAAATATTATTAATACATAATATTTAATAGCATTGTCATATATCCTACCAAACGACCTCTTATAAATAACTTGAAACAAATTATAAAAAAATGAAACTTCATAAAATTTGACACGTTAGACTATATGATCTATTTCTTACTCTATTAACATAATTTATTTTAATTAGCCTATTTTTATATAATCCATCTATTTAACCGTAGAAATACAAGAAAGGCGTCAAATGCTGAAAATCTGAGTTCGGAGCCTAAAGGGTAAAAAATGTTAATAAATATTCCAAAACGGTATATGAAATTTATTTTTAACCAAAACGGCAAAATCGCTCACGGAGTAGCGATTTTGTCAGCCGGAAAAAGTAAAATCTTTAAACAAAATCGCTCTCAAGGGAGCGATTTTCAAAATAAAGTCTTTTTTTTTATAATTTTTTTTAATATGTCGCTGCTGAGGCAGCGACTTGTTTAATTTTTTTTTTTTTTTGCTTCTTTTTTTTTTTTTAAAAGTTTAAATTTGATTTTTTGATTAAAAAAATAAATAGGAGCGATTTTCAAAATAAAAACTTTTTTATAATTTTTTTTAATATGTCGCTGCTGAGGCAGCGACTTGTTTAAATTTTTTTTTTTGCTTTTTTTTTTTTAAAAAAAGTTTAAAACATTTTTTTTTCTTTTTTAAATAAAATCGCTGCCTTTAATTAATTAATTTTTTTAAAGAAAAATCAAATCGTTGCCAAGTCAACGATTTTAAATCAACTTTTTTTCCTATTTGATTTTAAAAATAAATAAAAAATTTAATTAAAAATCGCTGCCTTGACAAAGATTTGATTTAAAAAAATAATTATTTTTTTATTTAAACTTTTTGTTTAAAAAAAAGAAGCAAAAAGTAAAAAAATTAAACATGTCGCTGCCTAAGCAGCGACATATGGAATTTTTTTTATAAAAAAGAGTTTTTATTCTTTAATATTTTTTTAAAAATCAAATTTAAACTTTTTTTTAAAAAAAAAAAGAAGCAAAAAATAAAAAAAATAAAAATTAAACAAAGTCGCTGCCTCAGCAGCGACATATGAAATTTTTTTTATAAAAAAAGGTTTTTATTTTGAAAATTCGCTCCTTTGGGAGCGATTTTGTTTTAAATAAAATTAAAAAAATATATAAAATCAAATTTAATAAATCGCTGCTATAGCAGCGATTTTACTTTTTCCGTCTGACAAAATCGCTACTCCGTGAGCGATTTTGCCGTTTTGATTAAAAAGAAATTTCATATACCATTTTAAAATATTTGTTAATATTTTTTACCCTTTAGACTCCGAACTCCTGAAAATCTTATCAGGAAAGAAGAGATAACACTCCAAAATATGCGGTTGTGGTAATTACACATCCCTCCTCTCATTCTTTGGACACACACCGCAAACTACAAATAAATAATAATCCAAAATACAATATATAACAAGTGTAAAGAACAGCATTATTACACTCTATTTTTTATTATATCACACATGGACGTTAAATTCGTTAGGGGCGTCACCCCTAAACAGATCTTAAAATGCGTGATTTAAATTTAATTAAAGCTTTAATATTAACTTCAAATATTGAGTAAAAAATCAAAAAATATATCCAAATTTTGTTAGAAACCCAAAAGTCATCAAACAAAAACAAAGAACCTAGAAAAAAAGAAGCTAAAACAAAATCGAAAGTTGTAGTTGTTATGGTCCGAAAACCATCCATTCGTCTTGCAAGAATTTAATTTAATAAGTTGAACTTTAATATTTTTTTACCAAGCATAATACATGTACTTTTGAAATTATGAATACATAATTTTGTATTTAAAACTTCCATAAATTTTTCCATTATGAATCAATAACAAGTTGTTCAAATGAACTACTTGCTATAGCTATTTTAAAGTTATTTTCTTTATTACAAACTTCATACAAATATATTTACAACACATAAATAAATTTATATTCATAAAAAAAAAATATTAAGTGCATTTTAACCTCATCAAATAAAGCTGCATCCACCTTCGCAAATCAAACTTGCAGCATATTATTCCTATAAAATGGTCTCTTCTTCCTATTTTATGTGACACTTTTCATATTTCTAGATTCAAATAAGTTTTTTTTTGACAGTAATTTTTTATAGATTTTTTTAACATTTTGAATTATCAATTATTGTGACGTAGTTTACAAATATATAAATATCATTTCAAAAATTTAAAGATTTCATACGCAAATGTCCGGTCAAAGTTAAACTATTTGACTCTCGAAAAATGAAAAGTGTCACATAAAATGAGACAAAGGGAATATCGTTTTTATTTAGTATCTGATACTCACATTAGAATCTGATTAAATTTTTATAAAATATTTTTTTATTCGATATCTTAAACTCACATTATACTTATATTAAAATCTGACTAAATTCCTATAAAATATCTTTTTTTTTTTAATACTCATATTAGAATCGACTACGCAAACGAAATTAAGCTTTAAATAGTCCGCCCCACGGCCACGTTATCCCATTTAATTCCCACCAACAGAAGTACCCAAAAACCGAAACCGACTGCCAAACAAATTCTGTAAAAATTAAAATGGGGATAGTTGAACAAGCACACAACGTGAAGATTTTAGGTTCAGGTGAGCAGACAGTAGTGTTAGCACATGGCTTCGGGACTGACCAGTCGGTGTGGAAGCATCTGGTGCCGCATTTGATTGATGAGTATAGAGTTATTTTGTTTGATAATATGGGTGCTGGAACAACTAATCCAGATTACTTTGATTTTGAACGTTACTCTTCGTTAGAAGGATATGCTTATGATGTAATTGCGATATTAGAAGAATTTCAAATTCGCAGTTGCATTTTTGTTGGTCACTCTGTTTCTGCTATGGTTGGTGCTATTGCTTCCATTGCTCGTCCTGATCTTTTTACTAAAATTGTCACTGTATCTGCCTCGCCAAGGTACAATTTCTCTCGTTTCTCAATTACATATTGTTCTCTCTGTCTCAATTTATGTGATTCCTTTTTAAAAAAAATTTAAACTGTATAGATTTTGATCTGTGTTTTAGAACATGACATGAGAGAGATTTTATTTTATTTGTTTCTCTAATTTTTATTTATATTTCAAGATGTGTTTTTCGAAGAATTACGATTTTAACATAGTTTTAATATTTTAATTTTAAAATATTAAATTAATCTAGTTTTATTTCACAAATAAATTAACTTTTGAGAAACAAAAAGTATCTCATAAATTATATTTTGATTTTATTTAAGCTATTGAGTTCATCTAATGTAATTTCAAAGATAAATTAAATTATTTTTTGAGAAACAAAAAGTATCTCATAAATTGGGAGGAAGGGAGTGCAATTAGCTGTTATAATTTACTTCTACAGTTCTGCTTATTTCCTTCTCTTTTGAGTGTAAACCCCAGTTCTTTTTGTGATTAATTAAGTGATAAATATAAGGAATAATACATAAATAACTCATAGTAGAATCAAGTCTTTTGGATCATCAAGTTTACAAAATATCCATACAATGTAATATAGACTACTATATAATTTATTATACATATGTATAATTGATGGTATATGTGGTGTAATTCAGTCATATTTGATAAACTAGATGATCGAATGGTGGATATTGATCCCAAATAAATATCATGTAGTTATTAATTTTATATCATTATCAGGGTGTATGATATATATATTATTTTTAACTATTCCATTGATAACCTAAAGAGGGATCATGTCTTGTTTTACTTAAAAAAGAAAGGGGAGGGCAAAAAAGCAAGGTAAGTTTACTTGAAAAATCCTTTAATTATTTCCAGAAATAAAGAAGAAACAAAAAGGAGGACCAAAAAAAGAAAGATTATGATTGCAATTCTACTTAATTTGAACTAAGTTTTCAATATACTCCTTTATCTTTTTCCTTTTAATTAGTATTTAATTTTACAGGCCTACCTCATCTAATAAAACAGTTTCTGGGGAAATGTTCTGTTTATGCAGGGCCTACATCTGTAATTTTGTTTTCCCATTGTCTTGTTTTGTTGTTGCAATTATTTTTGGTCCAATTTTGTGTTTGTTTGACTGGTTATTAGCTAATTAGGGAACTGTTAAAAACTCGATTCGAACCACCAAAGGTTGTGATGCAAGTATGAAAGCATTTTAATTTCCTAAGCTTAGGGCCTGTTTGAATTGACTTTTGGCTTATAATATAAGTTAGGATTTCTAACTTATAGCTTTTGACTTATTTTTGTTATTTTGGCTTTAAAATAAGTGCTTATGAGTAAATTTTAACTTTACCCAAACACTTCAAACTGCTTCAAAAACTATTTTGGCATAAAAACACCTAAAATAAGTCAATCCAAACGGGCACTTACTGTGCATATATATGTCACAAATTATTTCGGTACGTATTTATAAATTCTTAAACATCCTTAGTGAGATTTCTGGTTTCGTCATTGCTTTTAGGTATTTGAACGACTCAGAGTACTACGGAGGATTTGAACGAGAAGAACTTGATCAACTATTCGAAGCAGTAAAAACAAATTACAAATCATGGTGTTCAGGATTTGCACCCTTAGTTGTTGGAGGGGACATGGATTCTGTTGCAATCCAGGAATTCAGCAGGACACTTTTCAACATGAGACCAGACATTGCACTAAGCGTAATACAAATCATATTTCTAAGTGATTTAAGGCATTTGTTGCCTCATGTGTCTGTCCCATTTCACATAATTCAGAGCATGAAGGACTTAGCCGTACCCGTGGTGGTGTCTGAATATCTCAGTCAGAACCTCGGGTCCGAATCTATCGTTGAGGTTATGTCAACGGAAGGACATCTTCCGCAGCTCAGCTCACCGGATGTTGTGATCCCGGTGCTGCTTCGCCATATTCGTCATGATATTGCTGTTTGATTATTTAGTACTAGAGTAAGTACCAATAAGTTAAGTACTTTACTTTGTTGGAGTCATAATAATTATAATAAGGGGTGTTGTTGTTTTGTTATGCAAATTGTACAAAATTGACTATCTTGTCAAGCTAGTTGTAATGTGTGCTAAGTTTAAACTAATATGTTTGGATGTATAAGCTGAAGGAACCATAAAGGAAAAGGTCAAATGTATTGAGGCAAAATGTAGATCCATGGGCTAGCATTTCTCTTGTTTTATGAATCCTCGATCATTCGATTGTTTTAATGAGTTATTATATTATTAAGGTACTGATTAATAAATATTATTCTCCAAATTTTAATGTGTTTATTTTACTTTTCTTTTAGTTTCTTTAATTGTACTTTTTCTCAATTTGTCAATTTTTTTATTTTAATATCCTAAATAACATGTTAAATATCACAAAATTAAATGAAATTTTGATACGTTAAAACATATTTTCAGTTTAAGATTACATTATTTAAAAGTGTTTCTTTATTAAGTTTTTAAACTTGGCAATCAAAAAAGAAGAAAGGGGTCATTGACATGTATATATCCATCACTCTTAATAGCTATTGATAAGATTTAAATCAAAGATTAAATTTAGTATCCTAGGACAAGTGAAGGATTTCATCAACATGGATAAATGGAATAATCCATTTCTCAGGAACAAAAAGACAAAACGTTCCTATGTAAAGCTAAGTTTTCTTTTATAGGACTTCAATGATTATGTATAAAGTTTGGTGTGTCAACTCAATTTATAACTTTTGCGCATTAATAATCAATAAAGTTAATTTTTCTTAACGAATAGTTAAGATCTCCTATCTTTTTGCTTTCTTAATGACTCGAAATCACAACATTACGATTGAAGATTAGGGGTGCTTACCATCCGAGCAACTCTCTATTATCTTTGAGAAAATTCATGAGGGTGCATCAACAACGAATTAATAGGAGTTGCTCTAACATTCGAATTAGAAAAAGATATAAAAAATTGTAGAAGTTTAGCCCAAAGTTATCACCAAACATTTTATCTCATGAGTCACGAGTTCAAACCATTCCATGCCAATATGTATATCCTGTATCAATGCATATATATTTATATATATCCCGTATGTCACTGTTATACTTATTAAATAAAAAACTACTTTTATCCATGTAAATCATCATGTATAATAGTGTATATCCATTTATCTCACTACACTAATAGAGTAATAGACAACTCCTATGTAATCATGTATATCTCCATATAAAGAAGTGTATATCCATGTATATAACTGTTACATGTCCTCACTTTTTATCCATTTTCATGGTAAATCTATTCATACCTTTTGCCCAATATAAATTAACTAGGCTAGACAAAACATTTTCATATTTTTAAGACAAGTCAAAATCAACGGAAAAGTTAAACTCCAAAATACTTAGTAGAGTTTTATTAGCAGCCACTAGCTAACGAATTAAAATTGATAATTAATCATATTTCAACTTTGAGTTAGATTGCTAGGTCCAATCTGTAGTTTCCAATTTTAAAAGGCTAGATCTGAAATTTTCAATTTAGGCATTTGAACTAACTCCTTTTAACTCTAGTTCAGAAATATCCTTTCCTTTTGTTATTGTCCGCACGCAATTACTAAACAAACTTCACAGAGTTTCCTTCTAATCTTTCTAGAAGAAAAGAATTGTGAATTTAGATTATAGATAAAATCACATACTTTAATTTGATATAACATTAAATTGTCACATACTTAAACAGAGGTCTTATGTTGGGTTAGAATGGATAAAAGTCTCATATTGGTTGAGAAATAGATTCGAGATCTTCTTTTATAAATTTGAACAATTTTTTCCTCATGAGCTAATTTTTGAGATTGAGTTAGACTCAAGTATCATATTTTCACGATCATCCTCATTTGGGCTCCCGATCCATTGACTTGAACAATCATTTCCTCATAAGCTAACTTTTGTTATTGAGTTAGACTCAAATGTTATATCTTTACACGTTCCACTCGAATCTCCACAATTATTTTTTTAAAAATCTCAATCTTTTAACCCGTGAAAATTAAAGAAGAATCAAACTACATATAAAAAGACAAGAATCTAATCATGAAATTAAAAAAACATGTACTCTCTAATTAATAAACTACTCTAATAAACTTTGAATAAATTAACTTCAAGCATACATCAGGAATGCTTTATAAGTAGACACTAATTTTCAAATACATTAACAAAAATAAATAAATATTATTTTT
>CM040619.1:58404743-58443618 GCA_022817965.1 Solanum lycopersicoides
TCTGGGGAAATGTTCTGTTTATGCAGGGCCTACATCTGTAATTTTGTTTTCCCATTGTCTTGTTTTGTTGTTGCAATTATTTTGGTCCAATTTGTGTTTGTTTGACTGGTTATTAGCTAATTAGGAACTGTTAAAAACTCGATTCGAACCACCAAAGGTTGTGATGCAAGTATGAAAGCATTTTAATTTCCTAAGCTTAGGCCTGTTTGGATTGACTTTTGGCTTATAATATAAGTTAGGATTTCTAACTTATAGCTTTTGACTTATTTTTGTTATTTTGGCTTTAAAATAAGTGCTTATGAGTAAATTTTAACTTTACCCAAACACTTCAAACTACTTCAAAAACTATTTTGGCATAAAAACACCTAAAATAAGTCAATTCAAACGGGCACTTACTGTGCATATATATGTCACAAATTATTTCGGTACGTATTTATAAATTCTTAAACATCCTTAGTGAGATTTCTGGTTTCGTCATTGCTTTTAGGTATTTGAACGACTCAGAGTACTACGGAGGATTTGAACGAGAAGAACTTGATCAACTATTCGAAGCAGTAAAAACAAATTACAAATCATGGTGTTCAGGATTTGCACCCTTAGTTGTTGGAGGGGACATGGATTCTGTTGCAATCCAGGAATTCAGCAGGACACTTTTCAACATGAGACCAGACATTGCACTAAGCGTAATACAAATCATATTCCTAAGTGATTTAAGGCATTTGTTGCCTCATGTGTCTGTTCCATTTCACATAATTCAGAGCATGAAGGACTTAGCCGTGCCCGTGGTGGTGTCCGAATATCTCAGTCAGAACCTCGGGTCCGAATCTATCGTTGAGGTTATGTCAACGGAAGGACATCTTCCGCAGCTCAGCTCACCGGATGTTGTGATCCCGGTGCTGCTTCGCCATATTCGTCATGATATTGCTGTTTGATGATTAGTACAAGAGTAAGTACCAATAAGTTAAGTACTTTACTTTGTTGGAGTCATAATAATTATAATAAGGGGTGTTGTTGTTTTGTTATGCAAATTGTACAAAATTGACTATCTTGTCAAGCTAGTTGTAATGTGTGCTAAGTTTAAACTAATATGTTTGGATGTATAAGCTGAAGGAACCATAAAGGAAAAGGTCAAATGTATTGAGGCAAAATGTAGATCCATGGGCTAGCATTTCTCTTGTTTTATGAATCCTCGATCATTCGATTGTTTTAATGAGTTATTATATTATTAAGGTACTGATTAATAAATATTATTCTCCAAATTTTAATGTGTTTATTTTACTTTTCTTTTAGTTTCTTTAATTGTACTTTTTCTTAATTTGTCAATTTTTTTATTTTAATATCCTAAATAACATGTTAAATATCACAAAATTAAATGAAATTTTGATACGTTAAACATATTTTCAGTTTAAGATTACATTATTTTAAAGTGTTTCTTTATTAAGTTTTTAAACTTGGCAATCAAAAAAGAAGAAAGGGGTCATTGACATGTATATATCCATCACTCTTAATAGCTATTGATAAGATTTAAATCAAAGATTAAATTTAGTATCCTAGGACAAGTGAAGGATTTCATCAACATGGATAATGGAATAATCCATTTCTCAGGAACAAAAAGACAAAACGTTCCTATGTAAAGCTAAGTTTTCTTTTATAGGACTTCAATGATTATGTATAAAGTTTGGTGTGTCAACTCAATTTATAACTTTTGCGCATTAATAATCAATAAAGTTAATTTTTCTTAACGAATAGTTAAGAGCTCATATCTTTTTGCTTTCTTAATGACTCAAAATCACAACATTACGATTGAAGATTAGGGGTGCTTACCATCCGAGCAACTCTCTATTATCTTTGAGAAAATTCATGAAGGTGCATCAACAACGAATTAATAGGAGTTGCTCTAACATTCGAATTAGAAAAAGATATAAAAAATTGTAGAAGTTTAGCCCAAAGTTATCACCAAACATTTTATCTCATGAGTCACGAGTTCAAACCATTCCATGCCAATATGTATATCCTGTATCAATGCATATATATTTATATATATCCCGTATGTCACTGTTATACTTATTAAATAAAAAACTACTTTTATCCATGTATATCATCATGTATAATAGTGTATATCCATTTATCTCACTACACTAATAGAGTAATAGACAACTCCTATGTAATCATGTATATCTCCATCTAAAGAAGTGTATATCCATGTATATAACTGTTACATGTCCTCACTTTTTATCCATTTTCATGGTAAATCTATTCATACCTTTTGCCCAATATAAATTAACTAGGCTAGACAAAACATTTTCATATTTTTAAGACAAGTCAAAATCAACGGAAAAGTTAAACTCCAAAATACTTAGTAGAGTTTTATTAGCAGCCACTAGCTAACGAATTAAAATTGATAATTAATCATATTTCAACTTTGAGTTAGATTGCTAGGTCCAATCTGTAGTTTCCAATTTTAAAAGGCTAGATCTGAAATTTTCAATTTAGGCATTTGAACTAACTCCTTTTAACTCTAGTTCAGAAATATCCTTTCCTTTTGTTATTGTCCGCACGCAATTACTAAACAAACTTCACAGAGTTTCCTTCTAATCTTTCTAGAAGAAAAGAATTGTGAATTTAGATTATAGATAAAATCACATACTTTAATTTGATATAACATTAAATTGTCACATACTTAAACAGAGGTCTTACGTTGGGTTAGAGTGGATAAAAGTCTCATATTGGTTGAGAAATGGATTGGAGATCTTTTTTTATAAATCTGAACAATTTTTTTTCTCATGAGCTAAGTTGTGAGATTGAGTTAGACTCAAGTATCATATTTTTACGACCATCCTCATTTGGGCTTCCGATCCATTGACTTAAACAATCATTTCCTCATAAGCTAAACTTTTGCTATTGAGTTAGACTCAAATGTTATATCTTTACAGGTTCCACTCTAATCTCCACAACTATTTCTTTTAAAATCTCAATTTTTAACCCGTGAAAATTAAAGAAGATAAATCAAACTATTTTATACAAGAATATAAACATGTACTCTCTAATCAATTAACTAACTCTAATAAACTTGAATACAAAGAAAAAATTTGTTGCCAATCTGTGTTAGAAAAAACAGAATTATTGATTCTGATAAAACTTTGCAGAAACACGATGTAATCAAAGTTTACTGAATCAGTACAAGAGATGAACAGAAATTAATTAAGAAAAAATTAAGAATCTGTAACATACCAGAATCTGAAAACTTTTAACAGAAAATATCAAGTCCACTGAACTCAAAGTGTCTCCTTAAAGAAATTATTCACCTTTAGTATTCGAGGCTTGATTTGGAATATGACATCACAGGGTAAAATGATCTCAATCACCAAAGTATAGATACCAAAAACTCTGGTGTCAGCGAACCAGTCAACAACAGGAAAGTACACTAAGATTTTTTTTTTGTGCAGAAGAAGAAGAAGAAAATCAGAAAATTCGTAAGGAAATATTCTGAAGAATGAATGGTATTTATAGGCAAGAAGAACAGGTTCCGAAAGGTTGCAACCCTTTCAGAATCTACACGACCATTAATAAAAGTTTTCTTAAATAAAATGGATCGCGCGCGGATTAGAGTCGGGTCGGGTTAATCAACTAAAAAGTTAAAACGTTTCGGTTAATTTCAACTAAATAATTTAAAATGTTTCTGTTATCAACTAATTAATTGAAAACACTTTTGGCCATTTAATTTAATTAATTAAATAAATAATTAAATAATTAAAACAAACTTTGTCCAAAAAATAATCTCTCGATCATTTTCCAAAGCCGTAGCCGTAGCCGAACGAGTGACGATGGCGCGAGGGGTGTCCCTCTTTCCAACCCTTTTAACAATTAATAGAAGTGTTTTAAACTCTGCTATTTTTCTTTCCACCACCGATGAGAGACAAATGACTTTTTATTAAAGCATAAGAAGACTTTTTAAGTTCTAACTATTTAAATTCTCAACTTTTCAAGTTCCTCTCTTTCACTCAATTTTCCATCAATTCTTGCTACATACCCAACAAAATTTAACTTCAAGCATAAATCAGGAATGCTTCATAGGTAAGACACTAATTTTCAAATACATTAACAAAAATAAATAAATATTATTTTTTATGTGCAAACAAATCCTTAACTTGACCATCGTCTATTACTATTATTATTAACCAATAGTAAGAAATGGAGGTAGGGTCGTACAAAGCTTTCGAATTCTTATCATCACCACCTACTATAACTCTTTTATTTTATTTTCTTCCCAAGTCAAGTTCATGTCTTCTATGGACCACCATCATATTTCACGTGCTTCATAACTTATTGCTTTCTGTTATTTTCTTGAGTGAAGCTTTACGATATTAATTTTTGTTTTTTAATAATAGATAAAATCGTCAACAAGAATAAGTACAAGTAAAGAGGAGTAGATCTTACCTTATCAATCCTAATGAGGTCTTTCTACTGTATTAATCTTGTAGAAATAGTTTTTTTTTTAAAAATATATATTTTTTCGTTTTTCCATTTATTTATATATATATATATATATTTCTAAATGTGGTTATGTTTTTCATTTGAATTTCTCAAGATTTTGGACAAGTCATATGCGTTACATTGAGTCTACAAGTATAAGATAAGGATTTTAACTTTGACAATGATAGGTGGTGACCTTATGTTCAACTTTGATTTGTTATTATATTATGATAAGCTTTGATATATCTTGTCATAAGCTCCTATAAAGATAAGAGTTTCAAAATATTTTGAACTATCAAATTTATTAGTTTAATTTTCAAATTATTTATCGTCTTAAAAATATCATTTACTTGATTATAGATATCTCTTGATACACCATTGATCTGCCACATGATATAACAAGAGGCCGCAAACTCTGAAGCATGAATTCTTAATTAAAAAATTGTATTGTACTAATTTATCAGATCAAATTATATTTAAGTTTAATTAGTCAAGTAAAAAGAAACAATCAATAATTCAAAAATAAAATTAATATTTCACATTAAATTTATGTGTTTTCAATAGTGAATATAAGAAGTAAGGACCAATATGATAATGATACGAGCTAGTTGTGCCTATCCTTTTGGTATGTTGTCTGTCTGATTTGATAGAGGGGATGAATAGTTACTCTGCTTATATCCATCTCCACCCCCTTTTTGAGCTCTCCAATAATGTCACTCACCAAACAACCCATTTATGTCAAATCTTGAGCATTATTAGCATCAACTTCAACTTTTTTTTGCAGCTCAGAGTTTAATTTTGCACATATGAAAAATTGCTGACCATGTCTCTTCACAACTCCTCCATTGTATCCAGGTATATTTTGGTCCAAGATTCTTCTTTTCTTGTTTAGTACTTGAGGAATATTTAGAAATTGACTCAAATAGAGTGAGGGCTGATTCATATTCTGTTTTTCCCCTTTTCTTATTTGTCTCTTTTTAGTATGAAAGAAAATGGAACCAAAATTGTTCAAATTAATAGTTCCTCCAACACCTGTTTTACTTCTTAGTAGCAGAAAGTTTTCACTTTGCAATCTTGCTTGCTCATTCATTAGTACAATTTTCTTCAACTAGAAACATGGGTTTACTTTGTTATGAGGGGAATAAATCTCAATTACACTCCACAAAGTAATTGAGATTTATTCCCCTCTTCATCTTTGTTACTAGGTACCTGTTACTTTACTCATCAAAGTCCCTCTTCATATTTGTTACTAGGTATCTGAATTCTTGCAAGCTACATGAGGTCCTGCCCAATACTGCTGTGTTATCTCAGTTTTATAAGGTGGTCATCTTTTTTAATTTTAGTTACTCTCCTCTAATATATGAAATTAAAATACTGTATCTTAATTGAGCTTTTTCTGGTTGATGTAAGATCTAGATAATTAGAGGGTTCAATTTTCTGTTCATGACCAGGTGAAATATTAGTGAACTGATGGTTTGCAATAATAATGTTAGACTTGCATCTAATTATAAATTTTACTGCAGTCTTGCAACGTTCGATAATCTCTATTTCGTATTATTGTGAACAGATTCTCTTGTTCTGTTAATAGTGCATCTTTGACGAATCAAATTTGATCACGATCATTAAGAGTTTAGTCGCCTTTTTCAGGCCAGTATGCAGGAGAAAGTTCAAAAGAGGAGCACTCTAGTAGTTCCACTTGATGAGCTTGAGGATGATGACATGTTGCCTCTTGTAGATATATTGCTTAATGTCCACCTTTTCAATGTTGATGCAGTGGACATACTTTCCACGTCAAAATCGGTTGTGAATCAAGAATCTGTTGTGTCTTTAATGCGTGCAGTCAATTCAACACTCCGAATTGTTGATCTTCAGGATACACTATTTAGAAAGGATATCTTGTGGTATGCCTAAATACTATTGTTTAATAGTAAAGATTGGATATCATCTTGCCTTTCTCATTTATCCTTCTCCAGCAACTGAAACCAGGAGAAGACTTAGAAAAAGAATATTTTTCTCTTAAATATATGACAATTAGAAAGAGGTGATATATAAGATGATGCGCATAAGATGATAGGTTGTATCCGCGGTTTGACAATATCAAGAAATGACGAATTGTGGAAAAGAAATATCTGTAAGTTCACAATGCTATTGCTAACTTCTTTTTTGAATTCTGGCCTCCGCAGGGATCTTTTTCAAGGTGGTTTGAATTGCCAATTGCTAATGCTGAGGTCCACTGAGATTCAAAAGTTGAATATGGTTGGAAGCTTCATGCAGTTACACACCCTTAATCTGGACTTTTGTTCTTCTCTCACTAGCTTAGAGAAGGATTGCTTTACTTGCATGCCAAAATTGATGCGCCTCTCCATGTGTGGAACTAGAATAGCTGATCTGTGGACAACCCGTGAGGCTTTGTCTCGGCTTCATTCTTTGACAGAACTAAGGTTTCAAAATTGCATATGTTGCAAAGATACTGGGCCATGTCTTGCATCATCCAGTAAGATGACAAATCTTCCTGTTTCTGAAATAACTTAAATCAGGTCATTCACCCAAGGACTTTGACAGCAACCATAAAGTATTTAATCAGAAATGTGACAATAAATTTCGTATGCAGATGGTGCAGACAGTCCAGCTTCTGTTGGAAAATTATTTATAAACCGGGACTCACTTAATGATTCAGCGGATAGAGTATCAAATCATTTCGGAGGAATTCTTTCATCAGACCCCTCTTTTGTTGCGATAAGCGGAAGGGTGGATTTTCAACTTGAGGTCTATAACTTTGCTTTACGCTTGCAGTGGTTGACTAAAGTTCTTGTTTTTTTTTATAGCTCAAACATCTGTATTTTTCAATGTATATATCAGGTTTCTTTTGGTGATTTACATGTTAAAGGGAGAGATGATTGTTCCGAGTATATAAACTTGAAACTGAGAGATACTTCAGTTGTTTCCAAAATGTATCTTACTTGTCATCCTTCACCAATCTGCTATGAGAAGCACTACAGGGAATACATGATTGCATCATTGCCTCATCTACGGGTTCTAGATAACTTTCCTGTAAAAAAACTAGACAGAGAAATGGCAAATACTGTTTTCTCGCAGTACTATGAGTATCTTCCATACAAACGCCGGCAGAAAGAAAATGTTGCAAGTGTTTTGCATATGCGTGAAACAGGTAGAGGTAATGCGTACCACAATAAATCCTCTCGGATAAAGGAGACAGTTTCTTGTAGGAAAAGTCCACATTTCTATTCAAGGTCCCTCTGTGCTGCCAAACTTGGTTCATCTGCTTCTCCTTCCCTGCACACGATGTCTAATATCAGCAATAATATCAAAGAAGGAAGCGAGAGCCTTCGACCAAGACAGTTTGAGTATCACCCCACTAATCCTAGTCTAATGGCTTTTGGAACTTTGGATGGGGAGGTTGTTGTTGTTAACCATGATGCTGGAAATATTTTCAGTTATATTCCACTCTTTGGAGTGACTAATAGCATTTTGGGCCTCTGTTGGCTTAACAAGAATCCATTTAAGGTAAGTTATTTTCTTAACTACTGTGACTGACTTATAGTTGCTTCATAGATCATATTAAGATGTACTCTTGAGGTCTTGCTCCTAAGTTTATGAAGGCAATTTCAGATGGCAGATAAGGCTCGGATTGTTGAATTACATGCTATAAATTGAAGGTTATCTGTCTGTGTTTTGAATTTGATGCGTAGTAAGATACTTAGTTTTGGTTATTTTCCATCCTAAAAGTAGAATGATATTCATATTTTAGATATTATAGTGGTACAGAACATAAGTTCGTCGAAAGATCATTTTACTGAGTTGTAGTGTGCATTCCCATAATGATACATGTCCCAACTCATAATAGATCCTCCCTGAAATTTTCTCGGGGAGTATAGTGCTACAGATGATTTTCTTTGGATAGTATAGTGCTACGGATTATTTCATCACTCTTTTTCGTGGAAACTGCTGATGAAGTTTTCTCTGTCTTCATAAATCAGCTCCTTGCTGGTTCTGACAGTGGCTCTTTGAGATTGTATGACATCAATGACACATTGCAAAAGGCAAAGGGGGGCTGCAGCAGTTCCAGCCCTGTTGTTTTTGATAAATTTGAACATTTGACTTCACTTCATGTTAATTCAACGGATGATCAGTTTCTTACAAGTGGTTATTCAAAGAAAGTTGCTATATATGATATTTGTAGTGGCAAGCGCTTGCATTTGTTCAGTGATATGCATCAAGAACCCATTAATGTGGCAAAATTTGCACACCACTCTCCAAACCTGCTAGTCACTTCATCATTCGACCGGGATGTCAAATTGTGGGACTTAAGGCAGACACCAAATCAACCCTGTTATACAACCTCGAGCTCAAGGGGAAATGTGATGGTTTGCTTCTCCCCGGACGACCTGTATCTGCTGGTATCAGCTGTAGACAACGAGGTACCTTGATCAATACAACATATTAAGCATCTTATTTTGATCATACAAAATTTGCTTTCTGTTTGTTAAAGGTCTGATTTGTGGCCTCTGGATTCAAAGTTGAGGTTTATTCTGTCTTTATGGTACAGGTGAAACAACTTTTGTCTGTAGATGGTAGGCTGCAGACGGATTTCGGTATAGCTTCGACTGGGAGCGCTCATAATTATACACGATCATATTACATGAATGGAAGGGACTATGTCATTAGTGGAAGCAGTGATGAATCAATTGTTCGCATTTGTTGTGGTCAAACTGGGAGACGATTAAGGGACTATTATTTGGAGGTAAAAGCCCAAGAACAATATTTTGCAGTTTCTTCTGTTCCCTTTTTCAAATAATCAATTGTATTTCTTGTCTCTCTTCCTTCATATATTCTGAAGTGTATAGTGTTGAAATACATGTGGTAAACTAGTTATTGGCTGCGGTATCAAGGCTTTTGCTTCGATTCTATCTTTCCAGGACCGCACATTGGAGAGTCCGATATTGGTGCAGTCATTGAGAAGTGATCCTTTCAGAGTAAGCTCCTTGATATATTCTGAAGTGAATAGTGTTGAAATACATGTGGTAAACTAGTTATTGAATATGCATTCTTCGTTTAAGAAATACATCGTAATTCTGTTTTCTTACTCTTTATTTTGTGTAAAACCAGCATTTTCACATGGCTGTCCTAGCATCCTATGTTCGCCCCAGTTCAAAACGAGACATCATTAAGGTCAATTTTTATGCTCCTCTTTGTTTGGTTCATATGATCATCTTTCCTTTTTAGTTTAAAATAGTTTGTTTGGATGTTTTGCCAGGTCAATTTGCTAGAAACAGGACAATATGGTGATGAAGATTCCAACAGAGAAGACTTTTCCAGTTCTTATGGTCATGGAGGTTGAATTTTGCAACTTGAAAATTTGTGTATATATGAGTAAGGATCCCACATTTCTCTGTGCAAACCCTTGCCTAAATGTAATACTATAACAAAATAAAATGTATTTTTTTTATATGCTCGAATTTAAACTATTGTACGTATACTTTCCTGTTCAAACAAAACAAATTGGTAACTTTTCGTATGATCAGCCGAGTGTATAATTAAATTTCTCCTTTCATATATAATATAATTTGGATCTGCAGCTTACGAGGTCTACATCTGCAGCTTTCAGATAACTTTATAAACCAACCAAACATTTTTTCCAATTCGATTTATTGATCAACTCAATTTTTGCAAACGTTAATAGAACTTCAATAGGGTCAAATCCTAAAATCAAGAACAAAACGGATATATAAGACATATCAGTAAAGGGTTCAGGTTATAATAACCTACCTACACGAAGCTGCAAAAAAGGGAAGAGAACACATATTGATTGCAATTTCAAACTGATCAAGACAACAAAAGATACATTTAACTAAAACACTTCCCATGAGCAAATTGACTAATTGATAGATATTCAACACTACACAAAGATGCCAAAAGAACAACAAAAAAGAAGTTTTATTCCACTTATAACTTGTATTACTTCATCATCTACATGTAAACACTGCCTGATACTGATTTCAAGTGCACCAATTGAGTTATCTGCAACTCGGCACTGTTGATAAACCAAGTTCACAGTAAATAGCCCTGAATCGATGCTCAATAGCACATTTTCTCTTCCTATGAATTTAAACAGAGGAGCAGAGTTGTGAAACCCCACCTGGAGTATGTCACCGACACTGTAACGACATATACCAACATAGGTTGTGATCACGAGATCATATTTTTTTCCCACTTCCACATTTGCTAGGTCCACAAGATGGGGTGGTGAGTCCAGAGGGATAAATTCAAAGTAGCACATAGTGTAAAATACTAATGGCTTGCACATTGGGTTCAAATTGAGTCCAAAGTAAAACTCCTTATCGCGTAGGAATCACATCCACAATAAGTAGTATTATAAATCTGAAGAAATTATATACCTGTCACAATCACATCGAAGAACTTTGTATTTGGCCAAATTCTAGTAATAATTCTTTCCCAATTCTCGTTTTCGCATTCCTTGATAGTGAATGACCGTGAGTTCATGATTTGGTTTGAGTATTTTGGAGATGAAGTCCCTAATTAAAGGGTCAGAACTCTGCGATATCTTTAGCAAATTGTTCCCAATTGAGTTGGAAAAAATGAATAGCTCGAAGTAGACCACAAAGCATTTGTGTGTACATGCTCTGGAAAGAGCCGACACAGAGAACAACCTCGTTGGGACACATAGTATACATGTTGAAAGATTATATACATGATATTTTCTTTTCTAAGAAAGGTAATTTTTGAATCTAACCTAGTGAGGAACTCAAATATGGGATAAAATGAGAAAATTGGAGAACTCGGGTAAGGCTCCCACCACCTCCCCTGACCCTCGAGGCGCCGTGCCCCGTAGCTCCCCAGCCCCCGACCCTTGAGGCGCAGTGCCCCGTGGCCCCCTCCCTTTCCCACTCCCCCCGGACCTCGAGGCGCGGTGCCCCGTGGGACCCTTCCCCTCCCACTCCCCCGACCTCGAAGCGCAGTGCCTCGAGGCCTCCCTCCCCCTCTTACTCCCCAGACCTCGAGGCGCAGTGTCCCGAGGCCTCCCTCCCCATCCCACTCCCCTAGACCTCGAGGCGCAATGCCCCGAGGCCCCCTCCCCCACCCTCGGACCTTGAGGCCCCCCTCCCCCACCCCCGACCTCGAGGCGCAGTGCCCCTCAACCCCCCTCCCCTCACCCCTGGACCTCGAGGAGCACTACCCCGATGCCCCCCTCCCTCAATGTTTTATGAAAAATATATAACGTACAGTTAAAAAAAAGAAATGACTAAGTTTCAAAAAGTCAATTAATCTTATGATTTAAGAAAAATCAACTTTCCAAATTGACAGAGTCGCCACTTGATTTTTTAGTAAAAATCAAGAAAACTTACAATTTATTTTTCAAAAGATTTAAAACAGATAAAAATCAATTGAAAAGGGTTCAAAGTTCAATGTACATTCCGAGAAGGTGTTAGGCCCTCGGAATGCCCGCTAACTCGCGGTTGACCGGCGATTTGACTAAAATGACTTTCAAACATCTTTTAAAATTTAAACTAAAATAAAAGAAATTTAGTTTTTTTTTATTATTAAAAAAAAATATTTATTTGTTTTACTCAATTATATTATCTTAAGGGAAAAAAAAATAAGGGAAATTTCTCAAGGGACATAACTTAAGTGTTGACAAAAATTGATAAAATAAACTAAATAAATAATAATAATAATAATAATTAAAAAGACAAATAATTATTTATGACTATATAAATATAGCAAGAAATGGCTGTCCGTGGGAAATTAATAAAATTCCACCAAAATATTAGTCAATATAACGATAATAACAAGTAGTTAATAATAGGGAGAAGAGATATTTGAACTTGGGCCAGACCCAAGTACTGAATCTGGAAGCCTGCCTCACTCTAAAATGGACCCAAAGAAAATTGGGCCTGCTGCAAATTTCTTTGGGCTTTGGCCCCATTTTTCCTCCAAAGAAACTGTGAATATGTGTTGCGTATACCACTGTATATGGGCTGCATTCGGCCCTTTTCATTGTATATCGGACTGTATACTCGACATATACATCCCGATTCAGCCTCTCAAGCACCTGTACTGATTTTTGGACCTGCGTATCATACTTTATAATGTATATCAGTGTATATAGTGTGTATACAACTGTATACAGCCTCCTCAAAATCTGTAAAATAAATTTTACAGCCCCTGTTGTGATCCTTCTGCTCCGTACACCAGCAGTCCGGCTGACTTAACGACAGGAGAGACTCGAGCCTTTATGGCTCGAATTTGGGAATGCAACAAAAAGAATCCATTATGAATTCGGAGGGGTTCATGCAACAAAACGACAAAGGGAGAGAATTAGTATCCGCATCAAATAGGACAAGTGAACAACAATAACAAATTTCCAATACCAAGATTTCAACTCAAAGAGAACAGAGAAAAGAAAATGCTAAAGGAAAAGGTGTGTTACCTTCTTCGGAACAGCGATACTGAGACAGTGACGAGCAGAGCGGGACAACGAGCTTCTTCCAACACCAAGCACGAACCTCGCGAACCCCGAAGACTCGGAGAAACTCCGGTGAACAAAGAAACAGGCGAGGACACAAGCAGAGCCTAGACTCTCACTAACTCCCTCTAAAAAAATCTATTCTTAAGAAAATCTCTACTTAACAATATTCTCTCAATATTTTTAATGTTTTCTTATCTAAATCCGACCTCTTTTTTTCTTTTTCCTCCCTCTTTTTTCCTTAGTGAAAAATAGGATGTATATATATATATAGGAAGATTAAAGTTACTCTTTTGGAGAAAAAAAAACCCGGATAGGAACGTGGGGGCAAAAATGAGAATCCCTCTATTCCCCAAATTCAAACTAAATCCCCCAAAATTCAAACTAAATTCCCCCAAAATTCAAATTAAATCCCCAAAATTCAAACTAAATCCCAAAATTCAAACTAAATCCCAAAATTCAAACTAAATCCCAAAATTCAAACTAAATCCCAAAATTCAAACTAAATCCCCAAAATTCAAATTAAATCCCCAAAATTCAAATTAAATCCCCAAAATCCGGATGGGGAAATATATTGGGCTGCATAATTTGGAGAAATGGGCTGGAATTGCATTGGGCTTGGCTGAAAGTAAAAAAAAAGATTTCTTGGCTGAAGAAATTGAATTGGGCCTATTTAAAAAATTGAATGGGCTGGAGGGGATAATTTAAGTTTGGTCGGCTGGAGATATGAAATGGGCTGCTGACAACTGAATTAGATTTTGGCCCAATGTTTCTCAAAGTTGAGTTAAGTTGGAAATTTAAAATGAATTAAATTTAAGAAATAGCCAAATTGTGTTACATTAGTAATTTGGCTAAACCTTAAATAAGATAAATTAATATTAATTAATTAACAAGCTTCTTAATCTTAACAAAAATAAAATAATTATTTAATCGTAAACTTAGTGATTCAAAAAAAATATAACTAATTTAAAAGACTACTCACTAAATTTAAAATGTTTTTGAGATTTTTTTTTATTTTGAATAATCATAAAATATATTAATTATATACATAATTATGTAAAATATATATTATCTAAAACTTTAAGAAACGGCAAAAATTATTCAAAATAATGCAAACTTTTTTTTTTTTTTTTAAATTTACAAAACTAATTATTTTAAATTTTTTGAGAATTTAAGAAGCTCATTAATTAATTCCTACCGGGGAGGGTCAAAATTGGGTGTCAACAGCTGTCCCTCATTTTACTTGGATTGATGCAAGAAATTTGAGGAAAATGAAATTGACCAAGCCAATTTTGACCGACCACGTATTCATCTTTTAAGAAAAGGGATCTGGTACGGACTTAGGAAATTATGACCGAGCCCTGAAAATGGGTTTCCTACATATCTAAGGCTATATGAGAATTCAGGCCACATGTAGTTCGATATGCTAGATTTAACGCACGACTTTGAAAGAATCAAAAGTCATCTCGATACCGAGTTATGAAGGTATAAAAATGCTCGATAATACAATTCGAGAGCGAATGTTGGAATACAGCCGAGTTTTCAACATTGAGCTCGCCTACCTATCCTTACACCATAGGAATCAGGCTGTTTGTAGTTCGACTCAATCGATTGAAAAGGGAATCTATTATGTTAGATAACCTTTGGTTCTGGATAAGTGACAAAATTAAACGAGTATGAAAAGGAGGCTTGTAACCTCTTAGCCATGAATGTGGTGCACTTCACACCCATAATTAAGAGATTACACAGACATAATTTCCAAAGCTCTGGGCGCATTGTCACTCAGATAAGAAACTTGCTTCCGGTAGACCAAAATTTCTGGATGCGAGACCGAAACTGACAAAACCTAAAGAAAAACCCACATGCCTTCTGATAGGGGTGTGGTTTGATTGTGGTGGAAGTCGCTCCTCTGCTCGCGTCCTAAGAGCTTGACACTCCTCTTTGGACTATATCCCAGTTCGCTGCTAAGAAAAAGTTCCACGCTGTGCTGCATCCTTTTTGATGTCGTCCGCACCTGTGGTTTGTTTTTGGAGAATTCATCCTTTCGGATGCTCTCGATAAAGACTGAGATAAAACTCGTCAACATAAAAACTCAATTAAAAAAGGAGACAGTGTCTTTTACCATGTCGACACTTAATTGTTCTCCTCGACATTTGACGTCAACTCAATCGGTTTGACGTAAAGCAAATAGAGCTAATGTCTTATGTATGTAATGCAATCTTCAATGTATTCTTCATTTGATGTTGAAATAAATAAAAACAGATGCAGTGCTGAAATTTATCTTGATGTTGTCTTTGATGTTCTTCTTGATGTTTGATAAAATGATGAAGTTGATGCTGGTGGGTGAAGATTTCTTCAGATGCCCGATTTCCTTTCTGGCAGTGCATGATTCCTTGCGGAGCATGGGTATCTTTTCGCGATATATGAATATTAACTCGCGATGCATGATTTCAGTGAGGAATGAAACCTTCTCACGATGTATAATTTTCTGTGAGGCATGAATATCTTCTCGCAATTAACTTGTGATGCATAAATATTAACTCGTGATGCATGATCTTCCGCAATGCATAAATATTGACTCGCGATGCATGATCTTCTTACGGGGCATGAATATCTTCCCGCAATGCATAAATTCTGCAAGGTATGAAATCTTCTTGCGATGCATGAATTTCTGCGAGGTATAAATCTTCTCGCGATGCATGAATTCCGCAAGGTATGAAATCTTCTTGCGGTATATAAAATTTCTGCGAGGTTTGAAATCTTCTCGCTATGCATGAATTTCTGCGAGGTATGAAATCTTCTCGCGATGCATGAATATTAACTCTCGATGCATGAATTAACTCGCGATGCATGAATATTAACTCTCGATGCATGAATTAACTCGCGATGCATGAATTTCTGCGAGGTATGAAATCTTCTCGCTATGCATGAATTTCTGCGAGGTATGAAATCTTCTCGCGATGCATGAATTCCGCAAGGTATGAAATCTTCTCGCTATGCATGAATTTCTGCGAGGTATGAAATCTTCTCGCTATGCATGAATTTCGCAATGCATGAATATTAACTCTCGATGCATGAATTCCTGCGAGGTATGAAATCTTCTCGCTATGCATGAATTTCTGCGAGGAATGAAATTTTCTCGCGATGCATGAATTTCTGCGAGGTATGAAATCTTCTCGCGATGCATGAATTTCTGCGAGGAATGAAATCTTCTCGCGATGCATGAATTTCGCAATGCATGAATATTAACTCTCGATGCATGAATTTCTGCGAGGTTTGAAATCTTCTCGCTATGCATGAATTTCGCAATGCATGAATTCCGCAAGGTATGAAATCTTCTTGCGATATGTAAACTTTTGCGAGGTATGAAATCTTCTCGCGATTATTGAATTTCTGCTGAGGTATGAAATCTTCTCGCGATGCATGAATTTTGCAATGCATGAATATTGACTCGCGATGCATGATCTTCTGCAATGCATGAATATTAACTCTCGATGCATGATTATTAACTCTCGATGCATGAATTCCTGCGAGGTATGAAATCTTCTCGCTATGCATGAATATTAACTCTCGATGCATGAATATTAACTCTCGATGTATGAATTCCTGCGAGGTATGAAATATTCTCGCTATGCATGAATTTCTGCGAGGAATGAAATCTTCTCGCGATGCATGAATTTCTGCGAGGTATGAAATCTTCTCGCTATGCATGAATTTCTGCGAGGAATGAAATCTTCTCGCGATGCATGAATTTCTGCGAGGTATGAAATCTTCTCGCTATGCATGAATTTCGCAATGCATGAATATTAACTCTCGATGCATGAATTAACTCGCGATGCATGAATATTAATTCGCGATGCATGATCTTTCGCAATGCATGAATATTAACTCGCGATGCATGATTTTTTGCAATGCATAAATATTGACTCTCAATGCATGATTTTTGTAGTTGCTATCAAGCTTCTCGCAGTACTTGTCAGAATTTTGAGGTCTTGTCCCAGTTATAATTTTGGCAAATCTCAAAATGATCTTCAATCTTGACTTGTTGACGATAACACCTCTATTGAGAATTTTTGAGATATTTTCAAAAATTCTATCCCAGTTTTTATTGTAAGGAGAAATAATAATCACACTGGGTATATGACCGAGCCGTTGTGGCGCCTACATATCCTGTTGAGGCAGGAATCAGGTCAAATGTAGTTCCAAACTTGTAGATGATGAATACTGCAAAGAATCTGAAAGAAGATCATCAGTAGAAAATGTACAATATGAACATGATGGAATAGGAAAATAATATTGCATGTGATATCCAAAGCCTATAAAAAAAACATGTCACATTTTTGGACGAACAATCCATGCAGTAAAATAGGACTCTTACACATACAAGATTAACCCGATGACACTTTTTACAATGAACAACTCAAAAGGATTTTATTTTTTTTTTTTAAAAAAAATTAAAAGATTCTTAAAAAGGTTTTAAAATATTAAAGAATGAGTGTTTGCTCACTTTTTCTTTTCTTTTTGAAAATAAAAAATATGATGAGATAGTCAAACCTTCACTACAATTGGTACCAACAGTTAAGATTGCAGGTAAATCTGTCATTCCTCATTTTTTTTTTTTAAAAGATTGAATTTAAGGTAATTCCTACAGCTTCAAGTGGTACCTCCAATATACTTAATGATCAACATGAACTGTTCATCTTGCTTCAAACAAAGGTTTTGAATTGTATCAATCCTCATGTTTCAAGTGCCCTCACGAAAAAGACTTGTCCTATTTCACACATATTTGAAATATTTAATTTTAGGACATTTTCCAAAGTGCACTCACAATCATAAGAATGTTCAATGCGTACAACTGTGATACCATATGCTTGACCCTTATGTAAATCTTCACTAATGTGAGAACATTTGGAATGAGATCATGTAGGGCTTGTCATTGGCTTGTAACGTAGGCTTAGGGATGGGTAGGATATTTATTTGGGATAAAAGTGACTTAATTCCTCCTTGAGCGTCACACATTTGTGCTCTTTAATGATTAATACGCCTTTGGCGTTAGATCCTTTTCATTGTTCTCTCCCCTTTCAACTTCATTGAATTCTCATTTTTGACTCTTTTCCCTTCTTCTTCTTTTTTCTTCCTTTGTTTGGGTCCTTATTTCTTGGAGCTTTTCTTTTATTCACTTCTTTATTATAATATTTTTTTTATTTTTTTTTGAAGTATTTTCCTTCTCACCTTTCATTGACCGTGTAAGGGTATATTTTCCCCCTTTTTTTTTTGTTTCTTTCTTCCTTTCTCTCTTTTCCTCTAGAAGTCTTTGCTTCCTTGATTTTGGGAAAACTCGATATCTTTGCTTTCGGAAATTTCAAACATGGATCGTCTCTTATAATTTGCACATTCTTGGTGCACTCAAGAAGGTTGGGCCAAGAGAGGATAGTGCTTGTAAGCAATTAAAAGGGTAGTGGTTAAGATGTGGTTGTCCAAAGAAAGGTTTCAGGCTCAAAGTGGGAAAACTAGGGATTAATGTAATTTGGTAGGCTTTGAAAGGCACAATCGGGTCAAAAAAGGCCTACAATCCTTTCTCAAACCAAACATTACTCAGGATTTCGCCTCGAAAAACATTCAGGTCAAGTTCTAGATCAACAGTGTAACACAATTGAACTTTGATCAAAAGCTCACCACACAATGCAAATGAAACATAAGGTTAGTTTTATTCTTATCTTGATTGAGTGCAAGAGAATTTTCAAGCATCACAAAAGTACAGATAAGAGGTACCACGAGAATCTATAGTTTACCGCAAAGTCAATTTTTTCTATCATATCAAATATATTTACATGATCTTAACTACATATGTCCCAATCGAGCTGAAGACATGACTCTTACATTATGTACAAGCTATTTTTTTTTTGAAAGAATGATTACCGAACCCGAGAAGGGCTGCCTACGTATCTCATTAAGATGAGAATCAGGTGTGCGTAGTTCATGTAGATAGAACTTTGAAAATATTAACAAACTATTTTATTTTATTTTTACCCTTTTTATTTTTTTTATTTTTTTTACTTTTAAAAAATAATACCGAACCCAAGAAGGGTTGTCTACGTATCTCACCGAAATGAGAATCAGGTTCGCGTAGTTCGTGTAGATATAACAAACAATATATATATATATATATTTATTTTTGACCTTTTTTTTTTTTTTTTTTTACTTTTGGAAAAATAATACCGAATTCAAGAAGGGTTGCCTACGTATCTCACCGAAATGAGAATCAGGTTCGCGTAGTTCGTGTAGATATAACTTTGAAAATATTAACAAACAAATTTTTTTTTTTGACCTTTTTTTTTTTTTTTTTTACTTTTGGAAAAATAATACCGAACCCAAGAAGGGTTGCCTACGTATCTCACCGAAATGAGAATCAGGTTCGCGTAGTTCGTGTAGATATAACTTTGAAAATATTAACAAATATATTTATTATTTTTTATTTTGACCCTTTTTTTTTTTTTTTTACTTTTGAAAAATAATACCGAACCCAAGAAGGGTTGCCTACGTATCTCACCGAAATGAGAATCAGATTCGCGTAGTTCGTGTAGATAAGGCATATAATAATTTAAAGATTTAAACAACTCAAACAAATTCCTAGGTCGCGCCACTAAAATTTGTAGTCATGAAGTTTTTTTTTTTTTTTTTTTTTTCGCACCAATATATTTTATAGCCTCTTAGTCGTCAATATTTATACTGTCTGTTGAATGTAACCTACGAATTTCTACAGTAATGATTTGTTGTACTCTTTTTGGATGTTTTCTTGAACCTTTGTCTCTTCACAATTTTTACGAGATCCAGACATTATTATGACCATCCCCGACTGATGTCGGGGACGGTATTCCTACAAAAATATGAGAAATATGTGAGAGCAGGAACATCATGGAAAATAATAATAAAAATAAATGGATGCGACCTCATAGTCAAATACTCCCCTGATTTATCGTTTTGACTTAATATCTTGTGAAATACAAGGACTCGCATTTCGCTAATCGTCTTGTCTCTTGCGACTTCGAAAAATAATGATTTTTGAATTCGGACATAAATCAATTTTTCGCTGTGAAGAAGAACAACTCAAAATGTAAGAGTTAGTTCTTGTACATAATGGATAATGCAAAATATCACACAAATAATGAATAAAATAAATAAATACTGTTTTAATTAAAGAAAAACTGTAATATATCACATAGCATACAAACAATGGATATAATGCTTATACAAATGTGCATCGAGTCTTGTGTCATGCTTAATATAAGATTTCGGCTTCGCTCTACACTAGATGACTAAGAGTGGGCTTTGAATGACTGGGAACCCAAGCGGACAACTTAGGCTGGAACTCGCAACAACCATTTGACGCATGACGAACCAATAAATTGCCGCTAATTCCAAAAAAGGGTGAGTATAAAAAAGTTCGGCTACGGTTCCGCAAACCATCCTTTAATATACTATACAATATATATCGGTAATATGTCATGATATGCAATGCCAGTTTATAATTTAAACAAATTAATCACATATAAGCAATTTAATAATACAATTAGTCCACATAGTCAAATCATTTTGGTTAGAACTTAATTAATCCCCAGCGGAGTCGCCATTTCTGTTTTATGAAAAATATATAAACGTACAGTTAAAAAAAAGAAATGACTAAGTTTCAAAAAGTCAATTAATCTTATGATTTAAGAAAAATCAACTTTCCAAATTGACAGAGTCGCCACTTTATTTTTTAGTAAAAATCAAGAAAACTTACAATTCATTTTTCAAAAGATTTAAAACAGATAAAAATCAATTGAAAAGGGTTCAAAGTTCAATGTACATTCCGAGAAGGTGTTAGGCCCTCGAAATGCCCGCTAACTCGCGGTTGATCGGCGATTTGACTAAAATGACTTTCAAACATCTTTTAAAATTTAAACTAAAATAAAAGAAATTTAGTTTTTTTTTTTATTATTAAAAAAAATTATTTATTTGTTTTACTCAATTATATTATCTTAAGGGAAAAAAAAATAAGGGAAATTTCTCAAGGGACATAACTTAAGTGTTGACAAAAATCGATAAAATAAACTAAATAAATAATAATAATAATAATAATTAAAAAGACAAATAATTATTTATGACTATATAAATATAGCAAGAAATGGCTGTCCGTGGGAAATAATAAAATTCCACCAAAATATTAGTCAATATAACGATAATAACAAGTAGTTAATAATAGGGAGAAGAGATATTTGAACTTGGGCCAGACCCAAGTACTGAATCTGGAAGCCTGCCTCACTCTAAAATGGACCCAAAGAAAATTGGGCCTGCTGCAAATTTCTTTGGGCTTTGGCCCCATTTTCCTCCAAAGAAACTGTGAATATGTGTTGCGTATACCACTGTATATGGGCTGCATTCGGCCCTTTTCATTGTATATCGGACTGTATACTCGACATATACATCCCGATTCAGCCTCTCAAGCACCTGTACTGATTTTTGGACCTGCGTATCATACTTTATAATGTATATCAGTGTATATAGTGTGTATACAACTGTTATACAGCCTCCTCAAAATCTGTAAAATAAATTTTACAGCCCCTGTTGTGATCCTTCTGCTCCGTACACCAGCAGTCCGGCTGACTTAACGACAGGAGAGACTCGAGCCTTTATGGCTCGAATTTGGGAATGCAACAAAAAGAATCCATTATGAATTCGGAGGGGTTCATGCAACAAAACGACAAAGGGAGAGAATTAGTATCCGCATCAAATAGGACGAGTGAACAACAATAACAAATTTCCAATACCAAGATTTCAATTCAAAGAGGAACAGAGAAAAGAAAATGCTAAAGGAAAAGGTGTGTTACCTTCTTCGGAACAGCGATACTGAGACAGTGACGAGCAGAGCGGGACAACGAGCTTCTTCCAACACCAAGCACGAACCTCGCGAACCCCGAAGACTCGGAGAAACTCCGGTGAACAAAGAAACAGGCGAGGACACAAGCAGAGCCTAGACTCTCACTAACTACCCTCTAAAAAAAATCTATTCTTAAGAAAATCTCTACTTAACAATATTCTCTCAATATTTTTTAATGTTTTCTTATCTAAATCCGACCTCTTTTTTTTATTTTTCCTCCCCCTTTTTTCCTTAGTGAAAAATAGGATGTATATATATATAGGGGAAGATTAAAGTTACTCTTTTGGAGAAAAAAAAAACGGATAGGAACGTGGGGCAAAAATGAGAATTCCTCCATTCCCCAAATTCAAACTAAATCCCTCAAAATTCAAACTAAATTCCCCCAAAATTCAAATTAAATCCCCCAAAATTCAAATTTAATCCTCCAAAATTCAAACTAAATCCCAAAATTCAAACTAAATCCCAAAATTCAAACTAAATCCCCAAAATTCAAACTAAATCCCAAAATTCAAACTAAATCCCAAAATTCAAACTAAATCCCCCAAAATTCAAATTAAATCCCCAAAATTCAAATTAAATCCCCCAAAATCCGGATGGGGAAATATATTGGGCTGCAGTAATTTGGAGAAATGGGCTGGAATTGCATTGGGCTTGGCTGAAAGTAAAAAAAAAAGATTTCTTGGTTGAAGAAATTGAATTGGGCCTATTTAAAAAATTGAATGGGCTGGAAGGGAAAATTTAAGTTTGGTCGGCTGGAGATATGAAATGGGCTGCTGACAACTGAATTAGATTTTGGCCCAATGTTTCTCAAAATTGAGTTAAGTTGGAAATTTAAAATGAATTAAATTTAAGAAATAGCCAAATTGTGTTACATTAGTAATTTGGCTAAATCTTAAATAAGACAAATTAATATTAATTAATTAACAAGCTTCTTAATCTTAACAAAAATAAAATAATTATTTAATCATAAACTTAGTGATTCAAAAAATATATAACTAATTTAAAAGACTACTCACTAAATTTAAAATATTTTTGAGATTTTTTTTTTATTTTGAATAATCATAAAATATATTAATTATATACATAATTATGTAAAATATATATTATCTAAAACTTTAAGAAATGGCAAAAATTATTCAAAATAATGCAAACTTTTTTTTTTTTTTAAATTTACAAAACTAATTATTTTAAATTTTTTGAGAATTTAAGAAGCTCATTAATTAATTCCTACCGGGGAGGGTCAAAATTGGGTGTCAACACTCAAGAATAGATTTCTTCATTGTTTATGGACCTTGGGGTCGGCCAGATATGGCGTATTTCTTCTTCACAAAAAACATACTAAAAAAGAAATCCCAATTCAGTATAACAAAAGTGTAACGAGGGATTTTACCTTCATTGATGATATAGTGAAAGGGTGTTTAGGGGCTTCGAATACAGCAGAGAAGAGCACATCAAGTGGAGGAAAGAAGAAGAAGAATGCACAATTAAGAGTAGGGGTGTCAAATGGGCGGGTTGTGTTGAAATTGGAAATATTAAAATGGGTTAAAATAAAAATCGGGTTGGGTCCTGACCCGCCCAAGTTTATTTTGGGCTCAAATGGGCTAAAAAATGGGTTGGGTCTTAACCCGCCCAATTTGACCAGATTAATCAATAATTTAACATATTGATATTTAACTTTTATAATCATATTTTGAATTTTCGATCAAGAATTTTTGTTAAAAAAGTTTATAAATGGATAGATAAATCCCAAAAGATGTTACATAGATAATGATGCATACCTTTAATATTGAAACATATCTTAATAAAAAGTTTTAAAACGGATTGAAATTGGAGATTGAATTGGGCTCAATTGAGAATTTTCTTCAAATGGGTTAGCCTTGAATGGGTTGAGATTGAACCAATTCTAATTATCATGAATCCAACCCTTAAAATTCTGGGCGAGTTGGACGGGTTACCATGTTTGGGTTCAGTTTTGACACCCCTAATTAAGAGTGTTTAATTTGGGGAATATTCACAAGTTCCAATAACAGTTCCAGTAACAAAGCTAGTTAACATATTGGAAAATTGCTCAAGGTAAAAGCCAAAAGAAATGTGTTTCCATAGCCAAGAAATGAAGAATATACAGTTTGGTCTCTTGAATTTGGATTCTTCTGTGAGTGAGTCGATCAGCATCGATGATGTTTGTTGTTTAGTTATTTTATCACATTTTTTTGCAGCAAAATATCACTAAACAGCCAAGCAACACTTGGATGACTCATCTAGTAGAAGAAGATTTCGCAAGATTATGATCTCTCACATCTTCTCATGTAGCAAGCTTGATGATAATGAGCATCTGAGGACTAAAAAAATTCAGGAACTGATTGATTATTATCACAAGAGCGGGGAAAATGGTGAAGTAGTGAATATTGGCAAAGCAACTTTCAGGACTTCCCTAAAACTGCTTTCCAACACCATTTTCTCAGAAGATTTGACTGACCTATTTTCTGATTCTGCTAAGGAATTTAAGGAATTGGTGTGGAACATCATGGTTGAAGCTGGTAAACCAATTTGGTTGACTATTTCCGTTTTCTTCAGAAAATTGATGCACTGGTATAAGGCAACACATGACTGACTATTTTGCAAAGATTGATCACCTTATGCACAGTTTGGTCGATGACCGACTAAAGGAAAGGGAAATGGGAAACCGTTCAAATATCAATGTCTTAGATACCCTTTGAAAAAACCTTACCCTGATACAAGAACTATGTTCTTGTAATTTTGTCGCAACACAATAAAACAAAGATTTATCGTGGAAACCTTCCTAACTCAAGGAAGGGATAAACCACACCGAAGTTTTATATTAATTCAAGATTTACAACTCAGTTAATTAATGAATCTAACTCTAAACTTCTACCCTTTTTGATTAACTATAATCGAAAACTCTCCACTTACCAAGAAGTCAAACTCGCTTCTTGTTTACAAAAGCTCTCAACTCTTCTTAACTCTAACCACCCAAGAAGTCAAACCCACTTTTTGTTTACAATTCTCACAACCTCTCTCCCAAGAAGTCAAACCCACTTCTTGTTACAATTCTCTCAAGACTCTACTCCCAAGAAGTCAAACTCACTTCTTGTTACACAATCTAGAAATTATTACAACTCAATAATAAACCTAGAACAAATCAACAAAGACTAATAACCCTAGACTTTAATTGATCAGACTTCAACATTCAATAGTTCAGTGGGAACAGATGTCGTGAACCTGGTCCTTACGTTGCTGTGACGAAGGTGAACTTGTACCTTACGTTGTTGTGAAGAAGGCCTGCATCTCCAGAAAATACTGCTCTCAAGATGATATATTTCGTGAATATCCAATAGCTATCGTTCTGGCTTTGCTGGAAAAGTTCTCTCAATTTTTGTGATTGCAAAGATATTTTTTTCCTTCAATTTCTTGATCCTTTTATAGAGTTTGATTTGCCTTCATCAACTTCTAAAAGGAAAGGAATTACAAATCCTTTTTCTTCTTGAACTTGTCCATATTTACTTTTTTCCTTATTTGACCTGAATTGCTACTTTTTTATTTCTTTCCTTATTTGACTTGAATTGCTACTTCTTTATTTCTTTCCTTCTTTATTTCTTTCCATATTTGTATCCTTCTTTCTCTCCATTTCTACATTTTTTCTTCTTTGCCACAATACTTTTTCTTCTTTGCCGCAATCTCTAATAGAGTACACATACGACAACAAGTAGTGAACCATGCCTTGACTTTATCAATCATCAAAACTACTTTATATGTTCTCCTACTTCCCAATATTTTCCCCCTTTATGATGATGATAAACAATGATTTGTTACACATCAATACTCTTTGTTAGTCATCAAAACTACAACTCTTTGTCATCCATCAAAACTACAAACTTCACGTTTTCTCATTCCACAACAATTTCCCCCTTTTTGATGATGACAAACTATGCATATTATGTCTATCCACATTATATAATTTCCCCCTTTTGGCATAATTAAATACCAATAATCAAAGAACTCGATTAACATTCAATGAGTGCAATATCATTTTAACTCATAGCCACTTGGGCAACACTTTCAAGTACACTTCTGCTAACAATATAGTAAGTTAATATGAGAATATTAGCCATCTTAAACACATACACAATTAAGATCTTCAATAAGAAACAGAATAAACAAATATGTACCAGTTTAAGCCCTTAGAGCCCTAAATCAAAAGCATATGATATCATGAGTATGAGACAGACATAAGCACATCAACGAGTTAGAGAGTCTAAGAAATTGAGGATAAGGATTGGGACAATGATTATTAAAGTGAGGAAGAAAGGAATGTTACTGCCATTGATAATTTTTTTAATATGCCCATTGTGCACCAGCTCCTTCGTTCTGATCAGTTATCTTAGAATGTGAAATTTCATCAAGAGAAACATGAGGTACATCATCATTTTTTTTTTGTAAACTCTACTCCATAACATTTTCATTCCTCCATGATTTTTTATAGCCTTTTTCTTGATGACATTTTGAAGGAGTATCAACTACAAGTAAGAGATTCACCACATTTTGGTGCACAAAGAGATGTGTTTATTAATAACGAAAGCAAGCAACAATTTATTTCTATGAGAATTGTTCCCCCTGAGTGATAGACAGGTTATACATTTGGAATGGATGAAATATTAATTTGGAGTTTGTGAACCTGGTTCAAAAGTGAGAGGTAAAACAAAGTTCCCCCTGAAATAAAGCGTGAGTGGCTTGAATACTGAGATTTTCATCATTAGAGCAGTTTCAGATTAAACGATGCTTATTATCAAAGAGGGTTCTTGGTGATTTTTAAGACAGTTGAATTTTTGATGATCGACCCAGGTTCATTAGTGCTTATGTTTGACCCAAACTCAGGAAATTCATGCATTGAAAAAGAATGGTACATACCTGAGTATTACAGAGAAACCAGGTTCCCCCTTTTTGTGTTCCTCCATTATTTACTTAATGGTGTTAGCAAAAAGAGTAGAGATAATATCCGCAGACTTTCTAAACTTTGTTTGAGATGTGACTGGAGTGTGTACTTTGACTGATTTTTCTCAAGTTCTTCATATTCAAGGCCTTCATGAGAATGTCGCATCAAAATTTTCCCAGATCAAACGAATCTCAAGCTGAGTCACAGAGAACCAACCCTTGTCAATTTTCAATACCTTCCAATGAATAACAAGGAGTAGTTTCACACAACGAAGTTCCCCCTGAAGGTGTACCATACTCTAACTCCCGATTGCTCTATTATTCCCCCAATCTCCAGAACCATAGGTTAGTACAATATTTCATGTTGCAGGTGCATCAATGATTGTTAGATGTGAACCAGGTTCATCTACAATGTTCCCTAAATTGCATCATAAAAAATGTTTGATATCATGTCACTTTAAGCCTTTTTTTTATCTTGTCTCTTTCACTTTTCTCAACGTTTTCAAGGACTACACTGCCGCCTTGAAAACCAAGGAGCGAGAGGAAAATTTCTACCATTTTTTGCACCTCTTTTGAGCATACACTATTCATGTACCAAATTGACATTTTCCCTCTCACCTTCACGTGAAACACTAGTCAAAGATTAGTCTTGGGAACCCAGATTAGCTTGGGCCCCTTTATGTGAGTAAAAGGATGAATAAGATTTCTTCTAGCCCATAAAGTCAAATCAAAAAACCTTTTATCTGGAGCATTTTTATTTGGAACCAGGTTCTTAGCCGTGTCAGCCTTTTCCTTAATATTTTTCTGAAAAGCCTCAAATAGAGCTTTACATTGATTCTTTAAATGACCTGAGTTTCCACAATGAGTGCATAAACTTTTAGACATATGAATAGTGTGTGCTACAAGATTATTCTGTTTTCTAAAACCTATCCCACTTCGACTGGTGGTTTGTCTTTCTTGAATCTGAGTTAAAATTTCAGAGGACCTGGTCCATCTAAGATTTCGTTCCAGATCAAGTTTGGTATGATCAAGATTTTCTTGTAGCAACCTATTTCTTTCAGTCAAGGCCTGACAATTAATGTTTAACAATTTTATTTTTTCTTCCAAAGTTAATTGAAGTTCACTAGTAGAGTTTTTGCCCTTGTGACTTAAATTTGAGGTCTGAATCTGTTCTTTTAATTTATTTTGAAGACATTGATTGTTTTTCTCAATATTGTCATTTTCTTTACTTAAGGATGCATAGTTTTCCGTCATTTGTTCTCTTTCAGAATTGATTGACTGATATGCATCTATAAGAGTACTCAATAGGGACTCTAGTTCTTTTTTAGAATATGACTCAATATTTTTTTTAATGTGATGAAAACTTACCTCGCTTTGTTTGTCATCTTCTTCATCATCTTCAGAATCTGTTTCAGCAATAAGTGTAAGAAATTCATATTTATTTGATTGTTCTATTGCAAGTAGTGATTGATTTTGAACCCTCCATCCTCATATTCTTCTTCTGATAAGTCCCCCATAGCGGCAAAGGCCCTTTTCATTGAAAGATCAGCTTCTTGATTGGTAATTCGTCTGTTTGTGGGAATGTACTTATCATTCTTGTTTTCCTTTTCTTTCTCTGAACTATTCCTCTTTTTCTCTAGAGCTTTTAGAGGACAAAACTTGACAAAATGATCCGGACTTCCACACTTGTGACATACTTGATCTATTGAATTTTCAGTGATTTTTTTTAGAGTTCCTTCCGTGGAACACTTGTCCCCTTTTTAACATTCTTGAGAACCTTTTGGTCATTAACGCAATGTTTTCGTCCTCAAAATTTTCTGGTTTTGTGCCTGTAAGAACCAGGTTCTTCTCTTTTCTTTTGCCTTTGATTTCCTTTTCTTATTTTTTCTTGAGTTCATAGGTCATGAGATTTCTGATGAGTTCATCCATAGCTAACTTATCTAGATCACGGGCTTCAATAATGACTTCTACTTTGCTTTCCCAAGATTCTGGAAGAACACTCAACAGTTTTCTCACTGCCTTCCCATTGGGAATTATTTCACCTAGTGAGTAGATTTCATTAATGATAGCAGTAAACCTGGTGTGCATCTCTTGAATTGTTTCACCTTCTGCCATTCGAAACAGTTCGTATTGTCTGTTCAAGTTATCTATTTTAGACTTCTTTACCTGAGTTGTTCCTTCATGCGCAGTTTGCAAAGTTTCCCATATTGCTTTTGCATCTTGACATGATGAGATTCAATTATATTCATCTGGACCTATTCCGCATATCAAGATCTTTTTTGCTTTAGCATTATTTTGAATTGCAAGTTTATCCGCGACATTCCATTCTTTCCTATCCTTTGGTACTTGAGTGATTCCATCAGCTCCATTCTTCATGGGTATGGTTGGACCGTCCAACACGACTCCCCATAGGTCTGGATTTTCTCCTAGTAAGTGATCCATCATGCGATTCTTCTACCATCCATAATACTTTCCATTAAACAATGGTGGTCGAGTTTGAGAAGCTCCTTCTTGTGGTGTAGGTGGTGCATCCATTGATCCTTTTCAAGATGTTAGTCTTTTAATGAAAAGACCCGCTCTGATACCAATTGAAAAAACCTTATCCAGATACAAGAACCAGGTTCTTGTAATTTTGTCGCAACACAATAAAACAAAAATTTATTGTGGAAACCTTCCTAACTCAAAGAAGGGAAAAACCACACCGAAGTTTTATATTAATTGAAGATTTACAACTCAGTTAATCAATGAATCTAACTCTAAACTTCTACCCTTTTTGATTAACTATAATTGAAAAGTCTCCACTTACCAAGAAGTCAAACTCGCTTCTTGTTTACAAAAGCTCTCAACTCTTCTTAACTCTAACCACCCAAGAAGTCAAACCCACTTTTTATTTACAATTTTCACAACCTCTCTCCCAAGAAGTCAAACCCATTTCTTGTTATAATTCTCTCAAGACTCTACTCCCAAGAAGTCAAACTCACTTCTTGTTACACAATCTAGAAATTATTACAACTCAATAATAAACCTAGAACAAATCAACAAAGACTAATAACCCTAGACTTTAATTGATCAGACTTCAACATTCAATAGTTCAGTGGAACAGATGTCGTGAACCTGGTCCTTACGTTGCTGTGACGAAGGTGAACCTGTTCCTTACGTTGCTGTGACGAAGGCCTGCATCTCCAGAAAATACTGCTCTCAAGATGATATATTTCGTGAATATCCAATAGCTATCGTTCTGGCTTTGCTGGAAAAGTTTCTCAATTTTTGTGATTGCAAAGATAATTTTTTCCTTCAACTTCTTGATCATTTTATAGAGTTTGATTTGCCTTCATCAACTTCTAAAAGGAAAGGAATTACAAATCCTTTTTCTTCTTGAACTTGTCTATATTTATTTTTTCTTATTTGACTTGAATTGCTACTTTTATTTCTTCCTTTGACTTGAATTGCTACTTCTTTATTTCTTTCCTTATTTGACTTGAATTGCTACTTCTTTATTTCTTTCCTTCTTTATTTCTTTCCATATTTGTATCCTTTTTTCTCTCGATTTCTGCATTTTTTCTTCTTTGCCGCAATACTTTTTCTTCTTTGCCGCAATCTCTCATAGAGTACACATACGACAACAAGTAGTGAACTATGCCTTGACTTTATCAATCATCAAAACTACTTTATATGTTCTCCTACTTCCCAACACCCTTCTCAATATTTGCCCCTAAGAAATTGATATGAATCATATCGAACAACTATGTCTGGTTAGCTTATTTTCTACCTCAATTATCTCTTCTTTTGTTTTTCTCCGGTGCAAAAGTATAGTCCTCTGCAAATGGTTATCATAGATTGATGATCAATTATCTTGAATGATGCGATCACCTCATCAAAAAGTTTTGATGGTACAACAAACATTATACCAAATATTTAATTGTATTTTGGTAGCTCGCTTAAATGTTTGTGGCAATGACAAAAAATTTGAAAATTTCAGCAACATGTTTTTTGGATCTGTTTCATATATGAAATCTAAGCCATATGATCTTAAATTAGAAAGTTTTGCAGGACTTGTTTGTAGCAGGGACCGATACTACATCAAATACATTGGAGTGGGCAATGGCTGAACTACTCAAGAATCCACATACTTTGGAGAAAACACAAGAAGAACTTGCATAAGTTCCTTTCCTAATTCCACACAAAGTTGAGGAAGATGTTGAGCTTTATGGCTATACTATTCCAAAAGACACACAAGTTCTTGCGAACGTATTGGCACTCTAGTCTATGGGAAGACCATTTGAACTTTAGGCCAGAGAGATTTTAGTAGTCATTTATAGATGTTAGAGGTAGAGATTTTGAGCTCTTTCCATTTGATGCTGGTCAAAGAATTTGTTGGGTTTTATTTGCCCTGATTTCTTACCATAAATAGGTTTTCCTCTTAGGAAAATGTTTTGGATTGACTAATCATTTTTCTGGTAGGAAAGAGTTTAGGACTCTATAAATAGAGGCATGTTCCTTCTAACTTAATCAGCATTCACAATGTAGTCTTTAGGGCTTTGATGTTTTGGTTAGGGGGAGAATTTGTGGGTCACAAGCTTGATACGTTATCACTTGTGTGAACCTCCCATATATTCCGAGTGAATTGGTTGAGGTTGTTTCTCTATGTATTTTGTACTCTCATATTTATAGTGGATTGCTCATCTCCTTTGTGGACGTAGGTCGATTGACCAAACCACGTTAAATTTTTGTGTCTTTCGGTGTATTTCTCGTTTGTCTTCTTACTCGTGGTCTTTCGAGGTTTGCTTTGCTGGCTTTCGCGTTTACACCTGCTTATTTTCGGTCCTAACAAGTGGTATAAGAGCTAGATTCAATGATGGAGTTAGGTTCAGTGATTCGATAATCGATGATTGAATCAGGTTAGAAAGAGGTGTTCATCTTGGCGGGTGTAGTTCTAGCCGCAACCTTTTTTGACAGTAACGAAGATTCTGTTGGAGAAACTGTTTCAGAGAGGTTCTCTGTGTTGAGACATAAATTTTGCAAAGGAGATTATGGAGAGGAGAAACAAGTTGTTCAAGATTAAGTGAAGAAGGTGGACAAATTTATTTTGTCAGAAATTCAGGCCAAGGGGGAGATTTGTTGGGTTTTATTTGTCCTGATTTCTTACCATAAATAGGTTTTCCTTTTAGGAAAATGTTCTGGATTGACTAATCCTTTTTTTGGTAGGAAAATGTTTAGGACTCTATAAATAGATGCATGTTCCTTCTAACTTAATCAGCATTCACAATGTAGTCTTAAGGGCTTTGAGAGTTTTGGTTAGGGGAGAATTTGTGGGTCACAAGCTTGATTATCACTTGTGTGAACCTCCCATGTATTCCGAGTGATTTGGTTGAGGTTGTTTCTCTCTATATTTTGTACTCTCATATTTATAGTGGATTGCTCATGTCCTTTGTGGACGTAGGTCGATTGACCGAACCACGTTAAATCTTTGTGTCTTTCGGTGTATTTTTCGTTTGTCTTCTTAATCGTGGTCTTTCGAGGTTTGCTTTGCTGGCTTCCGCGTTTACACCTTCTTATTTTCGGTCCTAACAGAATTTTCTCTAGATTGGCTTTGGCTATCAGGATGATTCCAGTCGCGCTCAGTGTTCATACCTTTAATTGGAAGCTACATGGTGGAATTTCACCTAAAGAACTAAACATGAAGGAAAATTTTGGTATTACCTTGGCAAAAGCTCAACCTCTGCTAGCTGTACCTATTCTACTGTAGATGTTGGGATAAACTTAAGACTTCAAAGTTAGCAACAAGAATACTACAACATCTATAATATGGCGTGCAACTATCAGACACTTGAAGCATGAGAGCTAGAAAGTTGTGCTCTCGTTCACTGCTTATTTGGGCGAGATGCTGAGAAATTTTAACTTGATTTTAAGTGTACAAGCTAATATCCAGGAATTATAGGTCATTATAACTCAAGTTATAAACAGAAGGAACAGTCAATACAGGAAAAAACCAAAAAGCAGGGATTGGGGGAAGATCTTCCAAATTAACTCTTGACATAATTTCTAAAAGCATCAAACAAATCCCTTGACAACTAAAGAATTTCCTGCTAGTGAACTTGTTTATACAAGGGAAGTCAATAAATATAGAACTCAACTTCCAAATATCACAATCTCGAAACGAAATCCCGCAAATTTGCTCAATTGTTAACCGCCATTCTACTTATTTAATGATCCAAGAAGCAAAACCCCAAAAAAGAGATCACAAAACCCACCAACGTTTCCTTGCATACACAAATTTATACAAGAAAGCCCATAACCAACATTCAAAAAACTGAATCATTGAACCAGTAATCAAAAAAATTACACAAAAAAAAGAGATAAAAATCAGTACTCAAATTATTGTCCTACAGTAATAAACAGAGACCAAAAACAAAGAAACCACTCACAATTTTCAGGCCGGATTATTCTCCAACCTAGATAAATTCACCACCACTGTTTGCCTCTTCGACACCGCACTCAAAACTGACAAACACATATTCTGAGTCATCGTCATTTCCTCCTTCTAATGTAGAACGATCGAAAAATTAAACCCTTATGGACAATTTCTCATCACCCTCTTCTTCAAGAAAACGAAGAAGAAGAAGAAAGTTGCTCTGTAATGCATAAGCGGAAAAGATATGACCGTTTGGTTCCATTGAGGCATTAGTTAAGGGTTGGGCCCACCAAAAATCAGTTGTTTGAATTTAATATGAAAACACATAGACTAATTTATATTGTGGGTGAATGAAGGTGCGCTGTGTCTTTTGGGAATTTGTATTGTGGGTAAATGAACGTGTTGCCTTTTGGGAATTTATTGAAGCCAAAAATTCTGTTACATGGATTATTTGTGAAAGTTAAATAATTATGCAGTAGTACGCATTGAAAAACAATATTAATAATATATTTGGTAAAATTTCACTAGTTAAATCTAAAAAAAATGATGTGTAGTCGTTGTATAAATTTCATGAGCGTTTGATCATGTTCTATTGTGAAATTTTTAAGAAATATTTTTTTTTAAAAGTAAAAAAACTTATATTTGGTTATGAAATTTTTTAAATTCAACTTGAAGTTGTATTTCAAATTTGAAAACAGAAATATTTCCAAATTGAATAGTAAATTTTAAACTAAAGATATATTGTGCTATGTCCAAATAATAGATGGAAATTCCGAGTGAAAAAAAAAGAGAAGAAGAACATATTCGGAAGTCAAGTAAAGCGGCCGAGATTTGTACTCAATACTGATTGAATGACACAAAAGATAACGCAATCCAACTGTAACTGAGTCCTAATATCTTTGATTTGTACTCAATACTTGTTAATTTCTAAAACAAAAATGGAGTATTTCCTTCTCGTTCTCTGCTTGCCTTCATTTACTTTCTTCATCAGTGCTTCTTTAGCCCTTCAAACACCAAAAAGAAGTTATCACCACCATCTCCAACAAAGCTTCCAATAATTGACAATCCCCATCAACTTGGATCGCTTTCTCATCGTTCTCTCCATAAACTATCCAAAAAATATGGTCCACTCATGCTACTTCACTTTGGCAGTAAGCCAGTGCTTATTGCTTCCTCTGTCGATGCTGCTCGTGATATCATGAAAACTCACGATCTCGTCTGGTCAAATAGACCTAAATCTAGCATGGCTGATGGACTCTTTTATGGCTCCAAACTTCCAAAGACGTGGCCTTTAGTCCCTATGGTGAATACTGGAGACAAATTAGAAGTGTCATGGTGCTTCACCTTCTCAGTAACAACAAGAGTACAATCGTATCGTCATGTGAGAGAAGAAGATTGATAAAATTAGGCAACAGCGTGATTCTGTGATAGACTTGAGAGATGTTTTAAGTTGTATGACTAATAACATAATCAGCAGAGTGAACATATGAAGGACATATAATGAATATACAACACATTTCAGTAAATGTTCTGTGTTCAGGTTATAAGAACCTACCTACACAAAGCCGCAAAAAAGGGAAGAAAACACGTAGGATTGCAATTTCAAACCAATCAAGACAACAGAAGGATATACATGTAACCAAAACACTTTTCATGAGCAAATTGACTAATTAATATCAACGTTGAATATTCTAACACTACTCACAAAGATACAAAAAGAAAAAAAAAGTTTTATTCCACTTATGTGGTCTCGATCATGACTTGAATTAACTTCATCATTAAACTTGTAAACGCTGTCGTTCTGGGGTCCAATGAGGAGCAGCTGGACTATAGTGCACTGAAATTACCCTGGAGTCTAATAATTCCACTATAGGTGTAAAATTAACACACCTAGGAGCCTTATATTGATTTATAGATGCACCTCTAGAAATTGCATAGTCCATTAGCTCTTCAAATGTACCATTTTCGACTACTCTAATTTCAAGTGGTCCAATTGAGTTATCTGCAACTCGGCACTGTCGATAAACCGAGTTCAAACATTCTTCCATAGCCAAACAACATTGATTCAAAACCTCGTGACTCGGCGAATTGGTTGGGTCCTTAATAAGTAATTCACAGTAAATAACATAATGTCCTGGAATGGTTTTGGTGTCGGCATAACTAGTGTACTCGACCACGCTAGTATTGTACAGAAGCAAAATTGCAGCAGCGCTATCAACCGCGTTTTGCAACTCTGCCTCATCAGTTTTGTCCGAATCAATGCTCAATAGCACATTTTTCCTTCTTATGAATTTAAACTGAGGGGCAGAGTTGTGAAACCCTGTGACCTGGAGTATGTCACCGACTCTGTAACGACATAATCCAGCGTAGGTTGTGATCACGAGCTCATACTCTTTTCCCACTTCCACGTTGGCTAGGTCCACGAGACGGGTGGTGAGTCAGGAGATTGGCTGAGTCATGAGGATAAACTCATATAGTAGCACATATTGGGCATTATAGTGTAACATACTTCAGATGGCTTGCACATTGGGTTTAAATTAAGGCCAAATAAACTCGGACGATGCATACATGGTACATGCCTTTGGTAAACCACCACTGTAATAATCGACGTAGGGATGTACTGAGCCATTGCACATGTGCAATCAATCCACAATATAGTACAATATAAATCTGAAAAATTTATTAAGGCTATAACATGTTACGGCGTATGTGAAGTAATTAAATCTTGCTAAGCGATTTATTTACATACCTGTCACAATCACATCAGTACTTTGTATTTGGCCAAATTCTAGTAATAATCCTTCCCAGTTCTGTTTTTCGCATTCCTTAATAATGATCTCGCGCGAGTTCATGATTTGGTTTGAGTATTTTGAGATGACATTCCCTGATTGAAGGGTCAGAAAACTCTGGGATTAATATCCCGATGGATTATCTTTAGCAAGTTGCTGCCATTTGAGTTGCAAGAAAATGAATAGCTCGAAGTAAACCAGAGGCGAAAACAGCCCCTAACCGGAGGACTTGTTCCTCATAAGAAGGCCACAAAGCATGTTGTGAGTACATGCTCTGGAAAAGAGTCGACACAGAGAACAGCTTCGTTAGGGCTAGTATACACATTGTAAGGATCAGTATGGCCTCGTCTTGAAGTGATCACTTTTGTAGTAACTTGTCAAGACAGGTCTTGCTAGTAGCCCACCGGGTGTTTGGTTTCCGCTTTTATAAATAGAAAGTACAAGCCCTTGCCTTTGTCTAGATCAGGAACATACCGTGCAACCCATATATAGAAATTCTCATAAATAAATACTTGAAAGCATATTTACAACAGCACTTACAGATTCATCACGGGCATGAGAAAGGCTGTACAATAGTTGTTTTTCGGTCTAACTCATCTTGAGTTGTGGGCATCAGTTTTCTCTCACCAGCAGATGTACCCGAGCTACGTACAAAACAAATTCAATTCACTATGATAATTCATATCAGTCATTGATAAGCTAATTTGAAAGATTAGTAATTAAATCTCACCTGTGAGGAACTCAGAGATGGGATGAATATGAGAAAATTGGAGAACGATCTCCGTTAGCAATACGTTGAATATCAGGTTGGAATTTCCTCAACGTGACAACTGGTACTTTAAAACTTGAATGTATCCCGGTCCGTAGCACCACCAAGTTTAAATCTTTGAAGATACTCAGTGTTGGCATTTTGGCTTAGTATTTAGCCAAAACTTTCTCTTGAACCGAATCGAGACATTTCTAGTCACTCTTCGATGAATTTAAGGGCCTTAAGCATCCTTCTCACATGCTGGCGCCCCAAGACGAGACGATGAAACACTAGTATGCATAGTCATTATGAGAGAAAATTGAAAATACAAAGAAGATTGTTATTTTTTTGAGTGTGAGTTTTTGAAGCTTGGAATGACTAGCTTTTTATAATGAATGTTTTTTTTAATTTCCACATCATTGTTGACGTAAGTATGCACACGTTGAAAGGTGGAACTAAAAAATTTTGGAAAATTTCTGGTATGGATTATGACTGATCGTATTGCTATAGACATTGTAGTATTTTGTTTGAATTTTGGTCTTAAGAGAAGGGTGCAATGGGACCCAATATACGCCACCGTGTCTGCTTCAACCAGGACCTGGTGGGTCCAGTGTGTATGCACAGTCAGCAAAGTCAAGAGTTGACCGGACAATTCATCCATTTTAAGTGATTTGTTGGTCATGGACAAACATATAGAGCTGATTATCCTAACACTTATAAGTTTATACTATTTAGAGTTTATATAAAATGGAAAAAGGTGGATAGCTAATAGTTTGGTCAAAAATATTTCAAACGTATGATCATTTCCCCATGGTCTTGAGTGTATATTTACAAACAATTATTAAAATATGTTGTAAGTACTTTGTTCTCTTCTCGGCTATATCATCATAAATCCGGTACGGTGTGTATTGATTGGTTTTGTTCATTTTTTTTTATTTTCAATTTTTAAATACACTAATTAATAATATTTTTTCGATTTGATTTATTTGACTCGCGATCACCCTAATATCCGATTATTCCAGGTATTAATTAAGTTATTAGTACATTTTAGCAGTAATTGGTACTCTCTATTTTGATTTACTTGTTAAATTTTAATTGATCACACCTATTAAGAATATAATGGTTAATATCAGTAAAGTTCTAAAAAAATTATTAATTGATAGAGTTTCAAACATATTTGTTAATAACATTTTTCAAAGATATTAACTCAGTGTAATAAATTGATGATATAATAGAGAAAAAATTGTACTTTCTTGATATTTCAAAAATGACAAATAAAAAGTTTATTAAATAAAAAAAATTTACAAGTAAAAGTAACGGCTAAATATTTCGAAGATTAGAATAGATGCTCGAAACTAAACTATCCTCAATATTTTATTCATACTTTCCTGTTCAAACAAACAAATTTTATATTACATCATTGTTAGAATTGTTTATTCGGTATAAGAACATTGTTTATACAATCATTCTTCAGGCATCGATTTTCTTTTTTATGAAATAAGTATGTAAGCTTTTTTTTTTTTTTGATAATTAAGTAACATGAATTAAATTCCAAACCTTTACCTGCTCTGATAACATGTTATATGGTGGACGATGTTAACGTTTTCTCAACTTATGGCCGCGGCACTATAACGACCTTGACTGTGCAATTGTTAAATAGTATTAGGGGAAGTTCAATTTTTTATGGCAATTGATTGATAATCAATGTGTCCAAAGGGACAAAAACAGTAACCTGCCTAACTGGATGTCTTTTTTCCTGCTTATATTAAAAGTAACTACTTCAATTTTGACTTCAAAATTTTCACACACGTTTGATGTCAACACATGCATGTTGACGTACATGCTGAAGATGTATACGTCTGGTATAAATCTGTATGTGTTCATAGTTTTATCAAAGTCATTAATAACATTTAAAATTTTACTAATTGGTAAATTTCGTATGATCAGCTTGGTATTATGATTAATTTTATCCTTATTCAATCAGTCGCATAACCAAGAGAATATGACATAGATAGGAAGCTATGATGGGAGAATATTAGAGTTGAGGTAGTAGAATCAATCGAGATAGACAACTCTC